>OZ010611.1:33713358-33720858 GCA_963932145.1 Acanthosepion lycidas
TATACACACACCCTTTCTAATATATGCACTTACACACATCATAAACACTCACTGAAGAACTAAATGATAACATAACATTTAACACAAACATATCCTCTACCCAGGAACCAATAAAACTGTCAAAATGACCAAGGGAATTCAGAGTCGCATGAATCCATCCAGCCTCTATCTTAAAAACAATTGAATTGAATGTATTTATGCTAGTTCGACTATGTTTCATTGTGGGAGGGGGATTTACTTCTGTGCTTGTTTGGGGTGACGCTCTCATGCGCATAGGCACATATAGATATAGATGCATGCATTTTTTATATGGATGCGTTTGTACGAACTCAAATGCGTACACCTGTATGTATGTGTCTATGCGTATGATAGTACCACCCAAAACAAACACAGAAGTAAACTCCTCTCCCATCACAAAAAGTCAAACAACCATAAACGGATTCATGTTTTGAAAAATAATCCAGTTTTTAAAAAAATAATCGAATTTGTCTGATGATCGCAAAAGCGTGAAACCCAGGTTCACAAACTCATATCCATACAACTGAATATGTTAGCTCTATCATAGATATTGAGCACTTTCCACTAAGTACCCAGTCAATTGTGTGATACACGCTTAGGCGATCATGTATCTTTCGATACATGACTGACGAGGCTGATTTTTTGCCGCAGTAGTTTGCTTATTTCTTTTTTCGGCAAACCAGTTGCCATTCAAGGCTATAGAACCTGGTCTGTCCTACCATTTACCCATAGCTGAGGGTAGAAGAAGAGGATTTATATCTTTCTCAAAGATATTAGCACGTGCGTGAATGTAATGGATTCGACTAGAATTCGAACTCGGCTCTCAGATTCTTCGTCAATACGAGCCATGACTCCACCGCTTATCCATGACTCCACCGTGCCACTAAGTACTACGCATATAATATATATGTATGTATGCCTCTGTGTGTGTGTGTGTGTGTGTATGTGTGTATGTGGGGGGGAAGGCATGTACAAACGATATACCCACAACCATGTGCTCCTGCTAATGCGAGATTGTAGCAAGAACGAAACAGATTTGTTTCTTGAATATTGTTCATGTTTTCTGAAGCGGTTAACACAAATGTGGCATTAAATTAAAATAAATATGTTTTCCTTTAAAGAAATATTTGAATGCGCGCAGAGGTTCTGAACAACGGTTTGACCAATCGGCGTTCGTCTCTGAAGGAATTTCGGAAAATAGCATTCCTTTTCTGGCTCCTCACCAAAGAACTCCTCCGCAAGATTCCCATTACCAATGCAAAATAATCATACTATGCAGCTAAACGTACAAAAGAAACGGATTTCATACTACCCGCTGAGAGAAAAAAAAAACCCAGTAGGGAGTGATTTGAATATTTATACCAATGTAGACCTACACTCACGCATACTTACAGGGGCATCTACTCTCCGAATGGCACAAGGTAGGAAGTTTAGATCACTCAGTGAGGATCAAACTCACTATTCAGGAATGATTGAACTTTCGAAACAGGCTTGCTAACCCTAACACCTCGTCGGAGTGCATTGTGATTTTCATAAAGGTAGCTGAGATATGTCACAAGACCGAAAGTGGGGAGGACCAAGTGAGGACAGAACAGACGACTCAGTCGGAATAGATCAGGTGTGACAAGCTTGTTAAACTCTTCACTATTTCGAAGTGGCTGTAATAACTTAAGCGTAGATTAAATGTGGCACAGAGCCGGAAGCATGGAGCACCCAGTGAGGATCAAACACACAAATCTGTCGAAATAGATCAAGCGACTCAATATATATATATATATATATATATATATATATATATATATATATATATATATTAAATAAAAACAGACCACTTTAAGGTTCCATGTAATAAATTATTTCACCACGGCCCTTTTAAAGGACTGCGGATCACCAAACTTTACTTCCAAAGGTTGAACCTTTGGAAGTAAAGTCGGATGATCCACAGTCCTTTAAAAGGGCTATGGTGAAATAATTTATTACATGGACCCCTTAAAGTGGTCTGTTTTTATTTAAATTATTTGCTCTGGATTTACATTGAGCTCTCTGAATTTTACCCTCCTTGGGTCTACCCATACGGATTACCTAGTTTTTCATAAACTATATATATATATATATATATATATATATATATATATATATATATATATGTAAATATAATTTAAAGAAAAACAAGCCACTTTAAAGCACCATTAGCTATAATTTATTTCACCAGAGAATTTAATTTTCTCTGGATCTTCAGACTTCACTTTCAAAGGTGACAAGAAAAAAAATGAATTTAAAATTTACACTTTTGAAGGGCAGTATTAAGCTTATATAAGTTGACATAGAGGGTAGCGAGGAATAGTGTGAGAGACATGGCCGAGTTTAGAGAGGGAAGGGAGAGTTTTAAAATTTATTTTATTTTTATTACAATATATATATATATGCTTGAACTCTCTCTCTCTCTCTCTCTCTCTCTATATATATATATATATATATATATATATATATATATATATATATATATATATATGATGTGTGTGTGTGTGCGTGTGTGTGGTCGGGCGACGTAGTGTAATGGTCAGCAAGCTAACCATATATAAGCCATATTTTTTTCTCGCCTCTGCGTGTGCTTCATGAAGATAATAATCAGAAAAAATTGAAATTCTGGAAGCCCTTTATAGAAGAGTATTGCGGCTCCAAATATTACGAAGTCAAGTTCGAGTATAGCAACAATGTTCTCAAATGTTTGTAGCAGCAACAATTGTTATATAAAAATACTAAATTAAAATGCTATAATTAAAAGCCTTTGAAAAAAATCACGTTATCTCTCTTGAATAGAGCTAAAAAAAATATACTGAATTTACGGTGTTAGCGCATAACATATCCATAGACATGCAACCCCTGAAGATGGTCTCAGATGAGACTGAAAGCACTTTAGAAAAGAAAATTATTTGAAAGAAAATTTTATAATTTTTCTTAATCAATTTTTTACAGTCACCAAGAATTTGTGATCTTGAAAGGATTAAAACTAAAATAAATACACATAATACGTCTAAATTATTTAACGAAACATGCTTGAATGAAAATTTGTTGCCTATGCATCTATCTATCTATCTATCTATCTATCTATCTATATATATATATATATATATATATATATATATATATATATATATATATATATATATAGTGTATTGGGGCAGCAGATCATTAATTAAACATATATTATTAAATATAACAGACAATGAATGTCTATTATGTCTGATCATGAGCCATTCTAATGTTCGAATGTTTGCTTTAATTACTGGTGAAAATAATGAGAAAAATTAACCAAAATTTGGATATTTTTTTTTACTATATTGTTCCTTGATCTAAGCTTCTGATATTCCCGGACAGTAATAGCAATCTTATATGTCAACATAACAAAATATTATCTTCGATGGTGAATATCTATGTCAAAATGTCCGTATAACCACCCTGATGATGGCTCATCACAGCTATGTATATGTAGAGATCGAGAGATGAATACATATATATATATATATATATATATATATATATATTGATAGATAGATAGATAGATAGATAGATAGAGAGACAGAGAGAGTTATATATATATATATATAGAGAGAGAGAGAGACAGAGAGAGTTATATATATATATATAGAGAGAGAGAGACAGAGAGAGTTATATATATATATATAGAGAGAGAGAGACAGACAGAGAGAGTTAAATATATATAAGTATATATATAAGTATATATATATATATATTAGGTTGGTGCAAAAATAATGACGTAATAATGTCGTTTTTTGACGTTAAAAAATACGTCAAAAAACGACATTATTACGTCATTATTTTTGCACCAACCTAATATATATATATATATATATATATATATATATATATATATATATATATAAAACATCTAAAAATTTGCAAATTAAAAAATAATAATGTTTTTTTATGAAAGTATTTATTTATATTTTTTATATATATATTTTATATTTATTTATATATATATATATATGTAGTCTTGATATTTCCGATCCACCTCGATCTTTCTTCAGAAATAACTGTTTTTAGACGTTTGTTTACAAGTTGCGTCCGTCGCGAGATACGGACATCACCTGATATAGAATGCCACTGAGTTCGGATATTTTTAACGTAAATCTAACTGTAATAATATTTTAGATGTTTTTTAAAAAAATTTTTTAACTATATCTAAAAAAAATCTTTAACTATTGAAATATTTATAAAGATCTAAAATACGCAAGTCTTTATTTAAACCTAGTTTATATATATATATATATATATATATATATATATATATATATTATGCAAATATAAAATTAGAATTAGAATGATAATTTGTTGTCTATATATATAATAATAATGGACTCTCCCGTTGGTTTCGACGTATCAGGATCTGCCAGCTTATTGATTCAGTTATGAAAGTTTATGCGCTAATCTTAAGTGGCATTTAAGACCCGCTTGTGATTTACAAAGGAGCAAGTGTGAGGATTGTGAGATGAGATCACTGTTAGATTGGTTGACCTTTTAGATCTTGCTCTCGCTTCTTGAAGATGATTCAGACAATATATATATATACGGAGTTTACTATTTCTAGTTTCATTATGTGAAAACATTTTGCATTGATTGACTGAGCATCAGTTGTAGGGTAAATTATTATTAAATATTTTTCTTAACACAATTTTTGAGGAAAATAAGTTTTTCAAGTTCAGTATCTTTCCGGTGTTGATGGGGGATTCCTTTCTAACTTCTGGTTTGGAGTAGTGTAAAATGTGAACATCTTTATTACGCTGTTATTTTCTCTTCGGGTTACAAGGGCTATCCTTTTTAGTTATTGCCATTGTTGAAAGTCCTGACATGACGCTATTCCTGTTATACGAAGGGTCCTTGCAGAAACCTACAGCTTTCGTTCGTTCAAAGTCATTTTTAAACGTTGAGCTGAGAAAGCGTTTTTATGTTTGTTTTTTTGCTGTTTTTTTTTTATTTATTTTTTTTTTTACAGCTGAGAGTTTAGATATTGCTGAATGAATTTGGCGTCATGCCTGATAACTGCATGAAAGACACAATCTGATGAGGCTATCCAATAAATGATCGGAGTTTTTAGGCTAATGATTTGGTTTTTAGCAACTTGTTGGTTCGGGCGAAACTACTATTAGCATAGCTTATTCTATGTTCAATTTCTTTTTCGCCTATACTAAATTTGTTATATCTTATCCATACACCGAGTTATATGAAGTGTATAGTATTTGCTAAATTTTTATTATTGTTTCATTATACTGAGCACCGCATATTTCAGTACTTATAATATCTAACACCACAGGGGCCCTATTTTAATGTCTGTCTAAGATATTTATGCATATAATTATAATAATAATAACCTTGAAATAGAAATCTCGAAAATGTGGCATATGGGAACATCAACAATTCCTGTTGTAGTTGGAGCCCTAAGACTGGTTGGAAAAGATTGCAGTAGACTAATTGAAGGGATCCCTGGAAGTCCATGCCTCAAGGAGATACAAAAAATTGTTCTGACAAGTACAGCCCACACTTTACGAAGGGCTTTATCCATGTAATTTTTTTTTTTGTCAGTGGAAAGTGTCATGATGCCATTTCTAACTTTAGGTCCTTGGGCGGGACCCGGAAAGAAATGTGTAAACGCTAGAAACCAAAGAAAATAAAATAATAATAATAAACAAATAAATAAGACTTGAAATTCGGGAAGAGGATGCTTATTGAGATGGCAGTACCACCTGACAGAAACACCTCCAAAAAAATATCGAGAAATTGTCCATATACGAGGACCTGGTGATCAAGATTAACAGAATGTGAGGAATGAAGATTGAATGTGTACCAATAGTAATCGGAGAACTGGGCCTCGTGAGAAAATGAATGGACGATTTTACTAACATTGTCCCTGGTAACATCAACATACAAGTTGCCCAGAAATTTGCCCTACTAAGAACATCCCATATACTAAAAAAAGTGCTATCAATTAAATGACAATTCTCCTATAGGGTCTAACGACCTCAATTTGAACCCGGCTCTACAGGGTACAATGCAGGAAAGAGAACATACATACAGCAGCAGCAACAACAACAACTACAACAGCAATAATAATAATAATAATAATAATAATAATAATAATAATATTTTTTTGTCAGTGGAAAGTGTCATGATGCCCTTTCAAACTTTAGGTTCCTGGGCGGGACCCGGAAAGAAATGTGTAAACGCCAGAAATCAAAGGAAATAATAATAATAATAATAATAATAATAATAATAATAATAAAGAAAAGAGCGCGATTTAAGAAAAGATAAAGAAATGGAAAATTAGAGTGTTTGACAGAGTTAAACAATATTTCATCAATGTCTGTCTTCTTCAAGATATAGTTAAACAACTTTTCAAATATAAAAATATATAAATCTACAAAAATATACTTGAAGAAGACTGACATTCTGTTGAAATTAAAATATATTAATAATAATAATAATAATAATAATAATAATAATAATAATAATATGTCTGATATTATCTAAGATTTTCATCTTTATCTGATATGGTCACCGCCATGATAAGAACATATATGTATACATATTCATTTCTTTTGGAGTACACATTATGAGGCTTCACCGTCAGCCAAACAGATATCAGATACATGTAGGAAATAGCTAAAATCTTAGATAATATGTTGAACTCTTGTCTATCAGTTATGTAATAAATATATTTGCTACTCTATGTCATTTTTATAATCCAAAATACTTGTATTTAAAATGTGTCCCATCCCAATGTTTGGTCAAATGTGCGATTAGACTGAAGTGGAAACGATACTTCGGCATCTTAACTCCAACAGGATACGCCATTGTCGTAAAAACTAATATTTCTAACGTCCCTCCCCAGATGTAGATAAATAATAATAATAATAATAATAATAATAATAAGAAGAAGAAGAAGAAGAAGAAGAAGAAGAAGAAGGAGAAGAAGAAGAAGAAGTAATAAAAAGAAATAAGAAACTTTATTCAGTAGTAAAGGAAGCCAGCAAATTAAAAGGAGAATTTCAAGTGGGTTAAGAAGTGCAAATAAACCATAGTACACCTCCTACAGCGGCAAAGATAAAAAATGAAAGTAAAAGCAAATGCAATATACTAAATGCAGAAAAGGCGGCAAGATAAGCTGATGTAGATAATCTCCATATCCATATGTGATTAACTAGTGCAGTACTAAAAATTGAAATCGAAGGTTTTATTCTTGCCGTACAGAACCAATTCTTGCTAACTAGAAATTACTAAACACGCATACAGCGTATGCTTTCTTATTTGGCATGGCGGCCCCTGCGGATTGTAATGTATCTCTGAAGAAAATCTATCAAAATACTAGGATCTTGAAATCAAAATCTCAAAAATGTGGCACATGAGAATTTCAATAATTCCAGTTGTAGTTGAAACCTCGGATTGACTGCAAAAGATAGACTC
>OZ010611.1:33723358-33725858 GCA_963932145.1 Acanthosepion lycidas
CGGACAGCAATGTATCATTGAAATCTTCAAAAAGCTATCAACATGCAAGGACCTTGAAATCGAAATCTCAAAAATGTGGTACATGTGAACATCAACAATCCCTGTTGTAGTTGGAGCCCTCGGATTGGTTGAAAAAGATTCTAGTAGACTCATTGGAGTGATTCCTGGAAGTTCATGCCTTAAAGAAATACTAAAAAAAAATTGTTCTCACGGGTACATCCATTACCTTACGAAGGGCTTTATATATGTAAAATATGTTTGTTTGTTGTTTTTTGTGTCAGTAGAAAATGTCATGATGCCATTTCTGACCTTAGGTTTCTGGTCAGGACCCGGAATGAAATGGGTACACCCCAGAAATGAAAGGAAATAATAATAATAATAATAATAATAATAATAATAATAATAATAATAAAAAGAAATAAGAAAGTTTATTCAATAATAAAGGAATTTAGCAAATTTAAAAGGGAATTTCAAGCGGGTGGAGAAATGCTTATAAATTAATTGTTTTAAATTCGAGCCTCAAAATATTGAGCAAAATACATTCCGTTGATATGGTTCCAAATAAATAAAGAAACAAACAAAGAAAGTAAGTAAAAATAAAATAAAATTAAATTAAAGTGGTAAGTCGGGCTGAGTACGTCTGAGCGTGATCAAAGCTGGAGACATACTTAAAAGGCAATGCATTTCTTGCTTTAATTTCATAAATAATCTTTGAAAAATCTCTATTTATAATGCCCTGTTTCTCAAAATACACATTATTATTTCAATTTACTGTTGTCAAATATCCATTTTAAATAATTTCTTCCGTATAGTATTTTTTCTTTTTTTTTTTTAGTGGAATGTGTCTTTTGAGAAAGGGCAAAATAAATTTGGCTCGGCCTTAAATTCGTCGGCGGCTAGTGGGTTAGAATGAGGAGTGTGACTGAGGTAGTGTTAAGGAATTATGATACCAGTTAGCAGTACTGATAATAATCATACAATTCACAGGTAGAGAGATACATAAACACACAGAGACATACATAAATGCAATAACGTATAGGCATATAAGCAAACACATCCAAATCAGAATGATTTTAATTTGCTCTCGGAGTCGGTCTGATTGCAAAATGGTATATGTTGAGGTACGGCCTCTAGGTAAAGTTGAAAAATTTTGACACAATGACACCCTGACATTAGCATTAATATATATATATATATATATATATATATATATATATATATATATATATATATATATATATATATATATATATATATAAAGAAAGTACAGTAAGATATATAATCCGGTGTTCTTATAACTAATAACTGACACAACAAAATACAGCGATAATGAACACGCAAACACCCCTTGTCTGGATGAATGGATTTCTCTGTATCCTTGGAAACGTGAATTATGATTTTTTGCTGTGCATTTAAAACCCAGTAATTAAAAAAAAATAGTTACTCCAAAATTCGCTTGAGGATGAAATAGAACTAATGTCTTTAGTTTAATCGAAGCTTTTAGCTTCCATTTTTGAAACAGGGTTAGAACTGTGGTACGAAAAAACATATTTTAAATTAATTAATTTATAATATATATATATATATATATATATATATATATATATATATATATATATATAATATTAGTGGTAAATATACATATATATGCAAAATCCACAGGTGCATATATACACATGTATATTTTAGAATAAAAAATTTCCGAGAGGATAGAATCCAGGTAGAACTCAATGTCCAGGACAGAGTAAGGATATAATAAAAAGGCTTAAACACTAATATTCCATGGTCATAATTTATTCCATTGGAATCGTAAATACGATCCAATTCATCAGACCTACAAATTCAAAAAGAAAACAGAAAAAAACTACTCCGGAAATAAAAATAGAATTTAGAGAGAGTGTAATTATGAGAGTGTGGGACGAATGTTAGTTCATAAGAGAGGGGTTTAACAGAGAGAGTTTTATTTAAAAACTAGGTGTGAGTGGAAGGGGAAAAAATGATTGTTGTCGGATGTCTAAAACAATAAGGATACACTTCGAGGTGACATACACACACCATGGCCGATCAAATCTTAAAGAAGGAGGGAGAGGTAAGGAAAGAAGTGGTGGGGAAGAAAGATGGGGCGGGTGAAATTAAAATTGCAAGGGACGCTGTGTAATTGAGAAAATTTGACAAAAATAATATCGACTGCAGGTTACAAATCAAATATTATAAACAATAAATATGACGATTATCTAATCTGGCGAGGATCTATATTTTTATGTTCAAAACGCATGCAAATCCACACATACACAATAATTTATACACGTATATACATACACATCGCTGTGTACCTACATACACACATACATATCCATGTACACATACATATATATCCACATATTCACACATACATACACACATTATATATATATATATATATATGTATGTATGTATGTATGTATGTATGTATGTATGAATAAAAAGACAAGAGGAAAAACCTTTCTTAACCGACGCGTTT
>OZ010611.1:33728358-33733358 GCA_963932145.1 Acanthosepion lycidas
TACAATATTAACCTTTTCAAATTTCGGGTCAAACATTATCTATCCTACATATCCTCATAACCTCTCTTACTGCTTCCTTTAACATCCATGCAGCAATCCACCTCAGTAACTCGCTACTTTGAATGGATTTCGCTGAATATTAAACAAAACAAAAGTTTATTTACATGTATTTTAAGGACAAGAACGCCATATTTTCGATTGAAAAGCTCCCTGAGCTCGTTAATAGGGAAACTGGTCTGCTCCATAACAAAACATGGCCCCATACAGACAAAAATAACACAAGTAAATATATTGGAACTCGGTTGGTCTGTATTACTCAACCCTCTCTATTCACCTGACCATATAACTATTATTAACCTGTTTCGTTTTTACTAATTCTCAGCCAATATAAGGCCCGAGATTCAGTCAAAGGGTTACTCTGACTATATTTCTGAGATGAGTTATTATGTACACTATTTAGATTATTCGGACTATTGTCCTTATCTTTGTCGCCATATTCATTACAACGTTTCGGCCGTTGTACGCTCCGGCCTTCTTCAGATGGTTGGGATGTCGAACTGAACCGTTTATTTCGCTCACTGTGGTAGACTGTTCTAATGGATGTCAGTTATCAGTTATCTCCTGTTATTTTCCCTCTGAAAGTTCTTTCGTCTATATTTCTGAGATGAGGTATTTTGTACATTATTTACATTATTCGGACTATTGTCCTCATCTTTGTCGCCTTATTTGTTATAAAGTTTTGGCCTTCTTCAGGTGGTTGGAATGTCGAAGTGAACCCTTTATTTCGCTAACTGGGGTAAACTGTTCTAGTTGAACGTGCCATGGTTAATGGATGTCAGTTATCAGTTATCTCCTGTTAATTTTCCCTCTGAAAGTTCTCCACTGCCTTAACCGGGTATTGAACTCAAACTCTTTGGGTCCTGTCACTGGATCTAACCAACGCCTTTATCACTGTGCCATGTGTCCTTGAGGTTAGGGTTACTCTGTGGTGTTTTATGCGTGGAAGAATGCTGGCGCTGGTTTAAAAAAGACTAAGAGGTGAAACTAACTCAAGACTTGAAGAAGCCAAGATTAATAAGCGAATAAAATTACAGAATTATAGTGTGGAAGTAGAAATCAAAGACTCAATTCTAACCATCTGTTTTTATTCATATATATATATATATATATATATATATATATATATATATATATATATATATATATATATATTGTAAAATTAGGCATCAATCCTTTCGCTTATCCAGACGTCTTACGTTACACCTATCTGATCACAGCTCCATTAGAACCCATTTAAACACACACACAAATTTACCCGACTCAATTAGAAACATACTAGTAGAAAACACAAATATATTAACTGCTTCCACCCGCAAAAAAAAAGACTAAAAATAATGGAAGCTTTAATAATAAAAAGAAAAAAGTCATCTCTTATTAACTACGAACAAGGCCACAATGTACTAACCGTATTCGTAAATTAAAAACATCCCTACCACACACTAAGACTTACACATAAGGCGCACACTCAATTAAGCTGAAAAATTAAATCATCCTTGATAATGGCTAAATGTATCGCCGAAAGCGCTCGGAAATATAAAACATTTGGACAGTTCTTACACACCCTTTGTCCAGAAAAGAAAGCTTTTGTTCGAACACAAGAAAAATTAAATAAAAAGCTTAAGCGTAGTACCTTGTCTGGCGTTTTAATGAAACATGTATATATATATATATATATATATATATATATATATATATATATATATATATATATATATATATATATATATGTATATATATATATATATATATATATATATGTATATATATATATATATATATATATATATATATATATATACATATATAAAAGTGAACACTTAGAGGCGACAGTCTGTTTCATTCTATATGCAATCGTCAGGCCACGGGTGTTGTTATTTTTCTCTGCTATTTAACGGGTCAGTGGTGCATTGTGGGTGGTCTATTTTCGTGGTTATTTTACCGGAAGTCGTTTATTTGTTTATTTATTTATTTATTTGTGTTAAATTATTTTGCTTGTTTTTATTTATTTTTATTTTTTTTATCTTATATATATATTTATTTATTTTTTAATCGGTGTTTTTTTCAACGTAGTAAAACTTTGTTTATATCACTTATTTAATAGTTTTGTTTAAGTTTGAGAACTTAAAGCTATTTGTTCGATTTTGGGGTGGATTGTTGTAGTTTATTCCAACTATTATTTTGGTGGGAACAGTTTTTAATTTGTATTTATTTGGATTGATTATCTTTATTTGTTTTTTCCAACGGTAAGTTTATCGGGATTAGTTTATTTATTTTTTATTTGGATGAATTTAGGTCAATTTATTTTACTTGTTATTATTTATTTCTATATTTTTTCTTTTCGGTTTTCGATTTTTAAGTAACGTAGTATTTTTTTATCGTCATATAACAGTTATAGGTATTTTTTTCGTCTGATTTTTTGGTTTGATTTTTATAGTCTAACTAATATTTTGGTCATAACGGTTTGCTAATTTGTTTATTATTTACTTTATTTATCTGTGTTCGTTGATTTTTTATTGTTATTCTATTTCGTCTATTGTAACAGGTGTGATTTGATAATGTGTTTGGGTTAATTAATTTTGCTTATTTTATTGTTATTTTGTTCATTTGTTTATTTATTTATTTATATTTATTTTATTTTATTTTTTCCTTTTTCGATTTTTAAGTAACGTAGTAAAAATTTGTTTTCATGTCTTCATTTTGAGATGAGCTCGGATCTTTTATTTAATAATTTATTTTAGTCTGGGAAAGTAACGATAGCTATTTTTTCCTCCAAGCAAAGTTTGCAAGTTTTTGATTGCTTGTTGTAGGCTGATGATCTTTTCCTTATTTTCCAAGATATTTTTGGTGTGATGTGCGTTTTCTTTTTAATTTCCCAGATATACTTAGAAAGCATTGTACTGTTCGCATATTTACTCTTTATGAAAGATGTTTTGTGTGTATAATTTCTTTGTTTCCAGGGTCCTTCAGTTACTGCTATGTATACTTTTTCTTCATTATCTGGTGATTTTATCGTGGCTTGGTATATTACGTTGTTTTGTAAACAATTTCCGTTTAAGGGACATTCTTTCTTTATTCTGCAGTTGCACGCGGGTTTAATTTGTTCGTGTGGTTTGTTGATAATTTTCCTGTTGTGCTTTTTCATTATTTGTGCCATGTTTTCGGTGCAGCTGTAGCTGATTTTTACTGTGTTTTTGTTGAATATTTTGTGTAGGGTGCTTGATTCCTTGAAGTGCGTGTGTAAGAGTTTGAAGAATATTTTTCCTACGTTTGTTTTTACGTTTTTGCTGTACGGTCGGTTGAACCATATGATATCTCTTCTCCTGTTGGCCTTTTTTTGTGTTCTCTGGTGAGTATGTGAGTGTTGCTGGGAATCCGCTATCTTTTAGGGCTGTTTCATAGTCTTTCTTAGCTTTGATAAATATGGATTCATTGGAGGAATTGTCGGAAACCCTGCGGTTAATCAATTTTGGTATCTGTTTTATTATAGAAGGCGGATGGTTGGAAGATGTGTGTATATAGAGTGGTTTATCATTAGGTTTTCTATATGGTTTATATGTGCCTTAGGTTGAAGGTAACATCTAGAAAATCTACTTCATTTAGGTTAGTTTATATATCTATGTCGAATCCGTTATTTTTAAAAATCTTTATTATTGCTTTTCTAGTTTTGTCTGTGTTTTGTTTGTTACAGTTTCTTAAGATTATGAGACCGTCGTCCCTGTAGAGTCCTGTGTCATTTCTATCTATTATTTTGCTTAGTTCGTGTAGTAAGTAAATACCTATGATTTTGCCTGACGATTGCATATAGCATGAAACAGACTGTCGCCTCTAAGTGTTGACTTCTATGTTCACCTTTATATTAACACAAGCGCTATCTCTGATATTGAGCACTTTATCCCATAAATATAGCACACCTTAAGACTATATTTCTTCACACACACACACACACATATATATATATATATAAATACTCGACTCTCCCGTCGAATTCTACGTATGAGGATCAAGCAGATCAGTTCTTAGAAAACTGACAGCCCGACAACAGCACATGAGATTTGATTATAGTGGTGAAGGTTTCATGCAGAATCATCCACATTTTTTGAAGGGCCGAATACAGAGACCTGGTGCACTACGTGCCACAAAGTCCCCAAACGACCCTCAGCAGGTTTTGAATTCAGAGTTGTCCTTCTCCTAGACCAGTTGCCATGTCTGTCCCGCTATTTACCCATAGCTGGAGGTAGAAGAAGAGGATATATATATATATATATATATATATATATATAGAGAGAGAGAGAGAGAGAGAGAGAGAGTGAGAGCGAGAGAGAGAGAGAGAGAGAGAGAGAGTGAGAGAGAGAGAGAGCAATCGCGAATCCCATGACCCATCAGGTTCGTAGTGGCACCACGTGTACTACAGACTCAGTAGAAGAGGTGTTTCTCGGGCAAGATTACCTGACGGAGCCCAACCCTCTCGAAGCCGATTTTGAATTCAGAATAATCTTCTCGTAAACCCAAGGCTATAGAACCCAGTCTGTTCTACCATTTCCCCATAAATTGTGGAAGAAGAAGAGGATTCACGAACTGCTATCCATTACACCACTGTGCCTATATATATATATATATATATATATATATATATATATATACATAAATAAAGTTTTAAAGTATTCTATATATATGCGTACTCAATATCAGCGATAGAGCTTACGTAAATTTTTATTTTAAAACTGAGGTCAACTCGAAACAGTCAACACCAAACAGTTTCATGTTTCAATGCTATTTTCAGGCCATGAATATTTCGTTCAATCATGAAACACACACACACACACACACACACACACACACACACACACACATATATATATATATATATATATGTATGTATATATATATCTATGTATATATATATATATATGTATGTATATATATATATATATGTATGTATA
>OZ010611.1:33735858-33738358 GCA_963932145.1 Acanthosepion lycidas
GACCGGAGAAGAAGTCTCTTATATCCAGGTTTCTCTTATATCCGGGTTTGGTCTATTTTGTTTAGGTAATATGGGAATAATTTGGGACCAGAGAAAATCTCTCTTATATACGGGTTACACTATATATATATATATATATATATATATATATATATATATATATATATATATATATATTGAGAGAGAGAAAGAAATGACGAGAGATTTCCAGTGACGAGGATATTATCTCTATTCGTAGTCTCTACGGAACAAATAAATAATAATAAAGTTTAAAATATATACTTTTGACATAAGTATAGATGTTTCAGCGAAGGAAAATTGCAAGTTTCTCAAAACAAGCCAACAAGGTTATTTCGTTCAATAAAACAAATGCGACTCGATAATAGCTTTTCGATTTTTCTGCTTATAAATAAGTCGGGTCTCTTATATCCGGGTTACACACACACTATATATATATATATATATATATATATATATATATATATATATATTGAGATAGAGAAAGAAAGGACGAGAGATTTCCAGTGGCGAGGGATAATGCTTATCGATCAAATTTAATGGTATAAGTTCGATTCTTTTTTGGTTGTTCCACATTTATGGCGATATTTTTTTTTTTTTTTTAAATCAATTCACCCCAAGCAAGGCGATAAGGCCACTGAGTCGCAAGGGAGATACTGGAAATCAACGAGAAGTAAACCGCAAAATTAGATAACAGTATACATTTCAGGGTTTTAGGAGACGTAAGAAGTATAGAATTGAAGAAGAATATAGAAGGATCCAGACACCCAATCCTAATCAAGAAACAAGGGATAAAACTCTACTCCAGTTCAAAAGATAAGGCAGGAGTATAAAAATTTCACAAGTAACTACAATAGTAATGTTTGAATTAAGTTTTTTTTTCATTATCACCACAAGCAAGGCAGTTAAACTAAGCTCCAAGTGTTTACAAGGTGTTGAAGAATTAGGAACAGAAACATTAATAATGAGTGGGAAGAAGGAAGATTAATCTGAGGAGAGTAGATTGCGATTGAGATTGCATTTAAATTTTTGCAGATTAACGATTGCTGAAATGCATGGAACCGGAAGGGAGTTCTACAAACGGGAAGTGTAATAGAAGAAACTGTTAGCATAGAACTTACGGTTCCATCTAGACAGCTTTAATGTATATTGATGAGATCTCAACGTCAGTCTACGGCTGCGCTTAAGTTCAAAAAGTCTAGGTACCACAGGGAAGAGCTCATCAGAATAATTACAATGAAAATATTTATGGAAACGACACAGAGATGCAACATTACGGCGGTGGGAAAGTGACAGGAGCCAAACCTTATTTCATCATAAAATTTCAGAAGGGTGTCCCACTAGCGAGAAATGCGAGAAAAGAAACTGTTCGAATAGTAATTACGGCTACATCTAGCCAGCTTTCGAATTTCAAAGCCATTTTAGTACTGCGCTTAAATTCAGAAACTCTAGGTCTTACAGCGAATATATATATATATATATATATATATATATATATATATATATATATATGTATATTAGGTTGGTGCAAAAATAATATCGTTTTTTGACGTATTTTTTAACGTCAAAAAACGATATTATTTTTGCACCAACCTAATATATGAGATAAAGTAGAAAAGAATTTTAATGACAGTATTTTTTGCCTTACGTTATTAAGTAGTAGAAAATAATGGCGAAATGTATTGGCAATACATTTGGCCTTTTGTCTCATTTCTGTTCTTTTGTAGTTGTTCTATATCCTAGGTACAGACACACACACACACACACACGTACACACACACACACACACACACACACATATATATATATATATATATATATATATATATATATATATACAGAGTGACTCCAAAAAACGGAAATTTTTGAAGTGCGTATTGCCAGACATGAGCAAGTGGCAACACTGCGAGACAGAGAACTTGAGCAAGTAAACATTTCGCCATTTAGAATTCAAGAGGAAATTCACAGTATCCCAGCTGAGATGTTGCAGCAGTCAATGAGGAATCTCAACAGCAGATTTCAAGAATGCATTCGCACAGGAGGACGCCATCTACAAGACGTAATTTAAAAAAAAATGAAAATTCCATCATTGTTTCTTAAATGGCACGTTTTAAGGTTTCAGTTACTATGAATAAAATACTTTTCTTCCATCACCCTTGGTTTTATTGGAGTTTTAAAAAGTTCCCGTTGTTTTGGGTCACCCAATATATATATATATATATATATATATATATATATATATATATACATATATAGTAAAGAATGCACTGGACGGACGGCTACGTCCTATTTTGGGACTTGTCACCAGAATCGAAACCGAAACGCTACGATACGACCCATACGTCATATTCCACTGGACCAGCGGGCGTCGGTGATGCTAACTAAATAGACTCGATATAGCGCCGCTCACACTAAATTCGGTGATGTATCTGATCCATGTATACTTAAAGCAACGGATTGTGCCCCTAAGATCTACGTATTA
>OZ010611.1:33745858-33768358 GCA_963932145.1 Acanthosepion lycidas
TAATGAATATTGTCCTGAAGAAGGTTTATCAAACCGAAACGTCAGACGTTGACATTTCATTCATATTAAAACAACATAATTGCATTCAAAGATTTTTGTTTGTTTTTTCCAAATATTTTTCTACATTCTGTCGGATTTATATCCATTTATATTTGCTATATATATATATATATATATATATATATATATATATATATATATACCGCTTATTACTTATATATATATATATATATATATATATATATATATATATATATACCGCTTATTACTTATATATATATATATATATTAGGTTGGTGCAAAAATAATGTCGTTTTCTCACATATGTTAATATGAAAGAAAACGACATTATTTTTGCACCAACCTAATATATATCAGGTTGTATTGCGTCATGTGTCCCCACAGACGGTTTTCTTTTTAAATATCCTAATAATCTCATCACTCCCTAGGATAGTGGCGTGGTTTACTTTTGCATTCTCAACGGCTTAAAGTTTTCCTTCTCACAAATAGTTCTAACCCAAATCTATATAGATTATCTTTTCTGCGATTTATCTATAGAAAGTGGAGGATTATATGTCGGTACTTCTTCAGAAAACATCAGTGCAAGGTGAACCAAACAAAAACAATCCTTAGATTTGAATACAAATTGATTACTCCAAGTCTACGAATCTACCCTGAAAGAAGAATGTCTATCATTTATCTTGTTTCAATAAACCGATAAAGAAGGCACCAAAGATTCGTGTGCATGCGTCGAAATGCTTTGTTCACTTGTGATAAGACTCTCAATGTCTACCATTTATCTTTTGCTAACACACTAATTAAGAATATACCAGTAACTGTGAGCGTCATGCTGTCCTGGTCATCTGTGATAAGTGTCTACCATTTTTCTTGTGCTACCCGCAAGTAGGTTCCTAAAACCCGTATGTGTGTCTAGGCCACTTTGCTTAACTGTGACTGATGTCCCAATGTCTATCAGTTGTCAAAGGACCAAAGATCGTGTTTTAGCATCGAGGCCACTTGATCACATGTGATGTACTCCAATGTCAACTTTTTTCATGTGGCAACCTGAAGAAATTATCATTTGTTTGACGTTAATAAAAAACAAAACAAAACAAAAAATACATATTAATGCAGTTTTCTTTGTTTTCTTTCTCTTTTAGGTCCTGGAACATACGAGGTGAAATTGGAAGACCAAAAGAAATATGGACCAATGATGGGCAAATCAAAGCGCTTCCTGTATTCGGAGAATGATGTTCCTGGTCCTGGGGCATACGAGGTAAGTAACAAATACATCGTTTTGTTCAAGTCCCTTTTATAGCTATTCTTCAAAATATTGGGTAGACTAAGAATTTCATTCTTTTCTTGTTATTAAAAGGCAACAGCAGCGTTTAGTACATTAAAAGCGATCGCTTTTGATAATATTTTAACAGCTTTCATATCAGTGCACACTGAAGCCATTGTCCTAGACCTTAATTTTATTATTGTTTTTGATAATGATGATGGAAGAAAGTAAATGATTCCGCTGTATTATGCATGCATTTAAAGTGTGGTAGATGTTGTGGAGTAGCTAAACATTCCCACAAGATGGACTGGTCTAAGATTATTTAAGCAGCACTCTCTCATACTGAGGGACAGGAATTAACGATTAACTGTTTATTCGATTAGTCTGTGTTCTCAGCCGTGTACTATATTATTCTCCACTATAAGTTACATCTTATTTTCTATATGTATGTCAGTCTTTACTTTTTACGATACAAAGTAAAAATACAGTTTAAAAGCAAATAATAATTTTGAAGAGAAGAGATAGATCGTACATGTGGAAAATGGATTGCTTAGTTTTATAATTGTCCAGAGCTTAGTAGAGAATTGAGGCTAATAGTGATCAGATGTTGACATACGGTGCGGAAGATGGCCAGTGTAATCGAACAAGTAAATGCGAGATGATTTAGAAGATAATACGAGGTAGATGAGTAGAAAAAATACGATAACATATATATATATATATATATATATATATATATATATATATATATATATATGTTATCGTGTTTTTTCATATATATATATATATATATATATATATATATATATATATATATATATATATGCATTGAAATTCATATGCAACGACTTGGTTATGTTAGTCACATTGATGTGTGGATTCCACATAATTAATAAAATCATTTGTCCCATACTTGGTTATGTTAGTGTTTTTATATGTGACTTCCACATAAGTAAACTACATATATATTGGCTTTTTTTTTTAATCTCTTATTCTTTTTTAAATTTTTAATAATTTTACCCCAGGCAAAGCGGTAATGCCTTTATGACGCAGGCGATTACAAAGAGTGAAATGATAGAAAAGACTTAGCATAGTTAGGATTGAGGAATGGACAACAGCAAAGGGGATTCAAGAAGACAGATGATGGCGATTGACGTTGCATTTAATTTTTTGAAGATTGTAGTTATCAGCGAACCAAGGAAACGGAAGGAAGTTTCACAGGTTGGAAGTTCGATAAAATAAACTTTTGGAATAGAAGTGGCAGTTACATTTAACTGTTTCAACAGTAGACGGGTGGAACATCGATGCCAATTTAGTGGACACCAGGGTGAAAAAAGCTCGTCAGAGCAGTTGCCATGAAAATATTTGTAGAAAAGACAAATAGAAATCACACCATGTCAGTGAGAAAGAACCTGAAGTCAAGATGTCAAGATATCAATTTTTTTTTAAGCATTACGCCCCGAGCAAGGCGTGAAGCCACTAGGATGCAGGGGGTTACAGAAGATTTGGAGCGAGAGCAGATAGGAGTGATAGAGGAAAGGATGAGGAGAAGGATAGTGGATAGATCAAGGCAACTGGAGATGTCGACTGACATTACATTTGAATAGTTGGAGATTATAGCTCTCAGAGAAACTGGAATAGGGAAGAGTGTTCCACAGGCGAGAGGTGCGAGGTATGAAGCTATTGGAGTAGAAGAGACAGCTACATTTAAAAATTTCTACAGTGAAAAGGTGAGAGCGGGATGCCAGCCTCGTAGGGCGCTTGAATTCATGGAGTCTGGGAACCAGTGAAAGCAGCTTACCATGAAAGTATTTGTAAAAAAAAACAGTAAGAGGCGACAACACGTCTGTGAGATAGCGTCTGCAGACGAGATGCCAGATCAGGGTCAATTATATTGCATATCCGCCTCTGGATCTTCTCAAGAACTCCGAGGTAAACAGAAGGTGCACCAGGCCACATATGACAGCATTACGCCATGCAAGGTCGAATTCTTTGGATTTTGTCAAGAACCTGGAGATATGGAAAAGACAATGTTCAACCGTCGCCATAAACAGGTTAATATTGTAGTGATCGGGAAAACAACCCCGTAGGAGTCATTTCCACAGAGAATATGGGAAGAAGTTGTTAGAGTGGAAATTAGGGTGATTTACCTCAGTTTATGGGGTATGGAGGGTCTTATCTGTAAGTGTTAGAGTCAATGGAACTAAGGGAGGTATTTCGTATATAAACTCTATACAAGGCCCAAGAGCCATTCAAGGTAGTGGTTTACTGAAGGAGTTTGTTGTGGGAGAAGTAAGAGTAATAGCTGTATTTAAGGAGGATTTTTTTTTTATTTAACCCCAAGCAAGATTTGAATACCACGTGTACGCATGGGGGCTGCAGGAAGTGAAAGTGAGAGAAAAGACTGAATATTTGGAGAAGTGAGGAAGGACAAAAGATGAAGAAGATTCAAGATGTTGCTTTTAAATTTTTGAAGATTGTATTTGTTACGGAAGCAAGTAAACAGAAGGGCGAGAAGAAAAAAAGAAACTGTTGGAGTAGAAGTGGCAGTTGCATTTAGCTATTTCAATTGTAAACGGGTCGGACCTAGATGCCAATCTAGCACACTTAAATTCATGTATTAGGTTGGTGCAAAAATAATGACGTAATAATGTCGTTTTTTGACGTATTTTTAACGTCAAAAAACGACATTATTACGTCATTATTTTTGCACCAAACTAATAGTTGGGGCAACAGGGAAAAAAGGTTCATCAGAGCTGTTGCCATGAGAATATTTGCAGAAAAGACAAAAGGAAGCCAGATTGAGTCGACGTGAAGCTGACTCAAGTCGAGATGCCAAGTCAGGATCGATTACGTTACAGACCTTTCTTTGGAGTTTGTCAAGTACCTCGAGATGGATAGCAGGAGTACCAGAACAGATATGGTAGTCAAGGCTCGGTAACAGTGTTCAATGGTCGAGTGAATGGTAGATTTTGTAAATTTGCAAGATGAACACTGACCAGAAAAATCTTCTGACACGACACAATGAATCAAGTTTCCTTGCATCTGTACTAGGGCTGATGTGTTTCTCCCGTGACGTGTGCAGTCTGTAGCATTGCCTCTTCATTTTGAGGGTACACGGTTGACAGTTCACTGGTTACTGTTTCCGACTGGTAGTTAGGAGCCCTAACTCTTGCGTAGCGTCTTGAGCGGCCGCTCTGATCAACAGTTGTATAATACCGGGGTGTTTGTAGTGCCATGACGCGCATGGAACGATGTCCCTGCAGTCACCTCCGGTGGGCAACCCCGAGGCCACATTATGATGCAGGCTGTGCCAACTCCTCTCTGCTCGTGTTGTGGTCGATAACCATCTGCTTCTCTTACTTCAGGCCTTCTCATCCTCCAACTATTACTCACATGAAGACTAAGGCCTGAAGTACTTCAGGCTTTCTCATCTTCCAACAATTACTCCACAAGAAGACTCAAATGAACCAAAAAAGTAAATCTAAACCAGCCCCTCAAAAATCACCTAAACCCCTCAACATTTCGTTCTCCAGCATCCGTGGCATTAGAACAAATTTCTGCAGTATGGAATCTTTCCTCGCTGCAAACAGCCCGGATATACTGGCTCTGTGCGAGACAAACCTTGTCCCGTCTATTCCCTCCTCTGATCTCTCGATCCCTGGCTACCTTCCTATCCTCAGGAAAGACTCTCTAACCCACATGCACGTCCTTGGTGTCTATGTCAAGGATTATCTCCCCCTGGCCAAAGAGTTCTCTCGAATCGCCAGACCATTCGTACATGTGTCTTCGACTATCTCTCCTCAATGCCGTAAGCTATCTCTTCTTCCTCTATCGCTCTCCATCCTCTCAAGACTGCGGGATACTCGATAGCATATCTGACAGCATAGACAAGGCCCTCTCTCTCCACCCGTTTGCTCACATATTCGTGTTTGGTGACTTTAACGCCCATCATACCAAGTGGCTCGAGAATGCTACTACTGACCGGGCTGGCATTCAAACACTTAACTTCTCAATTTCTCAATCCCTCACGCAGATAGTCAACTTCCCCACGCGTTTTGCCCTCAACCTGGCAGATAAGGCCTCCCTACTTGATCTGTGTTTTACCTCCATCCCCGAATCCTGTAGCGCCACACAGCTCTGCCCTCTTGGTAACTCATGCCGTGGTATCTGTTAACATTTTCTTCAACTCCACACCCCGCAATGAACCTCCCATTACGAGAACCTCGTTCTACTACCAACGATCGGATTGGGACTCGTTCCGTGACTTCCTCCGCGATGTCCCCTGGGATGTTGTCTTTACACTCCCTGTCCATGAAAGGTCTCATCTTGGGTTAAAGCTGAAATCGACGCTTTCATCCCCTCAAGGAAATTTAAGGTCAAGTCGCACTCCTCCCCTTGGTTCTCCGCTGCTTGCTCAGCCGCCATTGCCCATAGGAACCACTTCTTTCACATATTTCGGAGCGACATGTCGGACTGAAATAGACGTCTCTTTGCCTCCGCCCGTAGTGAGTGTAAGCGTCTCCTCAACGAAGCTAAGACAATATTTGCTGTTCGGATGAGGGAGCGTATTGCATCTCGCAAATTTGGCTCCAAAGATTATTGGCGGCTCTGCAAGAGTGTCCTGAACAATAGAAAACCCTCCATACCTCCTTTATTCAACCAGTTCGAGGTCTTGACCTCCTCAACCGACAAGGCTGAATGCCTTGCTCGGAAGTTCTCATTTAATTCGACGCTCGACTCCACCGGTGTACCCATACCAGAGTTCCCTCTAAGAACTGAGACCCTATTGAGCGGCTTACGCATAACCCCGTCACCAGTACTGGGTATTATCTCCACTTTAGACCCCCACAAGGCTAGTGGTGAAGATTGCATACCAGCCATTGTCTTGAAGAAATGCGCGCCTGAGCTAGCACCCGCCCTCTTTAAACTGTATAATTACTCCTCAAGGAATCCTGTTTTCCTGACTGCTGGAAGTCCTCATCCATTGTTCCTGTCTTTAAGAACTCTGGAGACCCCTCTGACCCCTCTAATTACCGTCCTATTAGTCTCCTACCCCTCTTCGGCAACGTCTTCGAAGCCCTAATCAACGTAGAAATGGTTAACCACCTTACCGCACACGACCTTCTCTCAGACAAGTAAAATGGTTTCCGCTACGCCCGTTCTACAGCTGACGTGCTTACGGCCATCACTGAAACCGTCTACCAAGCACTTCAAAATAACAGTGAGGCTCGTGCCGTGGCCCTAGACATCTCCAAAACGTTTGATAGGGTTTGGCATGCCGGCCTTCTTCGTAAGCTCCAGGGTTATGGTATTACTGGTCGACTGTTTGATCTAATACAATCATTCCTGTCAAACCGAGAATTGAAGGTCGTTCTCAACGGATTCTCTTCCAGTTCCTATCCCACGAACGCAGGTGTTCCCCAAGGCTCCATCCTTGGCCCCACTCTTTTCCTTATTTTCATCAACGACCTTCCTGACGCCATAGGCTCCCAAGTTAGCATCTATACGGACGACACTACAATTTACTCCTGCCCCCAAAACAAATCTAGTGTCGCTGTCAAAACTAATCTGGCCGTGCGTCTTGAAATGGACCTCCAATCGGTTGTTAACTGGGGCAACAATTGGATGGTCAAATTTAACGCCTCAAAAACTAAACTACTCTCCATTAACCACCATAGAGATCCTTACCTGCCCCCCATTAGAATGTCTGATAGTCAACTTATTGAGAGCAACTCCCTGCGTCTGCTCGGTCTCACGCTGACTGCTGACTTGTGATGGAACAAATACATTGAGTCAATTGCATCGTCCATCGCGAGGAAAGTTGGTTCTCTGTGCCGCGCCAGGAAATTTTTCTCCCCTGAATCGATACTTCAAATATACAAAACGACCATTCGCCCTTGCATGGAGTATTGCTGCCATATATGGTCTGGAGCACCTTCTGTTTACCTCGGAGTTCTTGACAAGATCCAGAGACGGATATGTAATATGATTGGCCCTGATCTGGCGTCTGGTCTGCAGCCACTATCTCACAGACGCGCCGTCGCCTCTCTCTGTCTCTTCTACAAATACTTTCATGGTAATTGCTCCGATGAGCTGCTTTCACTGGTTCCCAGTCTCCATGAATTCAAGCGCCCTACGAGGCTGGCATCTCGCTCTCACCCTTACACTGTATAAACTTTTAAATGTAGCCGTCTCTTCTACTCCAATGGCTTCATACCTCGCACCTCTCGCCTGTGGAACACCCTTCCCAATTACTGTTTCCCTGATAGCTATGATCTCCAACTATTCAAATGTAATGTCAATCGACATCTCCAGTTACCTTGATATACCCACTATCCTTCCCTTCATCATTTCTTCTATCACTCCTATCTGCTCTTGCTCCAAATCTTCTGCAACCTACCTGCATCCTAGTGGCTTCATGCCTTGCTCGGGGCGCAATGCTTAAAAAATATAGAAAATAGATACAGCTATTGATTCAATGTAGTCGCTCCACTCCAACGCTTTTTAAAACGGGAGTCCAAGTAGTCGCACTGTTTGCTTCTCCAGTAGTCTACCGTCATCCAAGCTTATGGCAGGCAGAAAAGATCTAGAAGGCTACAAAAAAGAACCTTTACCACTTATTTGCTACAAAAGATAAATTTTTCTAGGAGGATGGAATTCTGAAAGATTCTAGAAGACTGTGAAGGAAAACGGTAAGTACCTTTTTTTTTCTTTTTCTTTAAATTTAATTTCGAAAATTGAAATACATTGTCATTTGCTCTCACTTAATAACAGAATGATCTTTCTTAGCTACCCAATAGAGTAGGACCTCATTATCCGCGGTAGATGATGTCTAAGACTCCACACGAATTTCGAAGCCCATTTGGTGACTGAAGGGACTCACTTCCCGCTAATTTCGAAAATTGAAATACATTGTCATTTGCCCTCACTTAATAACAGAATGATCTTTCTTAGCTACCCAATAGAGTAGGACCTCGTTATCCGCGGTAGATGATGTCTAAGACTCCACACGAATTTCGAAGCCCATTTGGTGACTGAAGGGACTCACTTCCCGCTAATTTCGAAAATTGAAATACATTGTCATTTGCCCTCACTTAATAACAGAATGATCTTTCTTAGCTACCCAATAGAGTAGGACCTCGTTATCCGCGGTAGATGATGTCTAAGACTCCCCACGAATTTCGAAGCCCATTTGGTGACTGAAGGGACTCACTTCCTGCCAATATGATACGCAAGCGTAAAAATGGAATTAAAAAAAAAAAAAAATTAAATTAAAAAGAGCATATTTTAATTAAATTTAACCTTTTCGATAACTGATGATACAGAATTGTATCCTGTTTAGGATGTAGAGAATATTTTCAATATTTTAAAAATACTATTACGAGTAAAGTATTATGTTTATTTCTATATTTAATATACAGGGTGCATTCATTATTTTTTTTTTGCTCATGTTCCTACTTACCTATCTATCTATCTATCTATCTATCTATCTATCTATCTACTTACCTACCTACCTACCTACCTACCTAAATACATATTAGGTTGGTGCAAAAATAATGACGTAATAATGTCGTTTTTTAAGGTTAAAAACACCTAAAAAACGACGTTATTACGTCATTATTTGTGCACCAACCTAATACATACATACATACATGCATACATACATGCACAAAACTTTAGTTTATTTAACATACCGACAATCAGAATCAGTCGCGTTTACAGAACCGATACGGCTTCTAAAACGATTATATGCGTTGATCAGGTGTTTATTCATGTTGGCCATGACCTCTACGATAGCATCTTTCCGCAAATACTTGGTATTGTGGTCTCCCATTCAACGACACCCCACACATAAAGGTCTATAGAGCTTAGATCAGGAAATCTAGGAGGCCGCATGTTAGGGGTAACAGTCCTTTGTAATCATTTTACCCAAAGCAAGGCGATAAAGTCACTAAGAATGAAGGTGTTACTGATTGTGAGATAATCTGAGAAATAAGAAAACATTATTAAGGAGAGTGGCCAATCAAAAAAAAAAAAAAAAAAAAAACGGGAATTAAGAAGACCGAAGATAACGATTGCATTTAATTCTTTGAAGATCAACGTTGAGTGGAAAGTAAGAAGCTGGAAGAGAGTTCCACGAGCGAGAACGGCTTGACTTTTTTTCGAAAAGCCTTCGAGAGGTACTACTAAACGATAACTGTCCTCTACTCAAAATGCAGGATTTTTGCGGGGACTTCAACGTGGTTTACTGTTTAGTGAGCTTTTTACTATTGATTTGGATTCTCACAGGGTGCGCCGCACTTTTGGCCTTGTGCCACGTCTAATACACGCTTAGGGAATCCTTTGGAATACAGTGGTGTAATGGTTAGAAAGCTTCTCCCGCTAAATCAATTACGAAATCAATTACGACTGAATAAGGAGTTCGATCCTTACTGGATGCTCCCTACTTTCGGCCTCGTGCCATATCTAATTTATGCTTAGAAAATAATTTGGTGTACCTTTACGTGGTGAAAGGCTACTCACGAAAATTAATTACCACTGAATAGTGAATACGATCCTTACTGAGTACCTTATATTTTCAGTCTTGTGCCACATATAAGCTACGCTTAGAAAACCACAATGGGACCCCTCGACGTGGTGTAATGCTTACCAACCTTTTCCCGTTAAATTACGATTGAATAAGTTGTTCAATGCTGGGTATTCCCTATTTTCGGCCTTGTGCTAAGTTACGCTTATAAAATCATTATGTGGTGTAATGTTAGCAAGCTTTTCTTGCTAGAACAATTACGACTCATGTAGCGGGTTCGATCCTCACTTTCGGCATTGTGCCACATCTAATCTACACTAAGAAAATAGCCATAGCGTAGTATTTCTAGATTGTTGATTCCGACTTATGAAGCTTACTGATAATGACTCGCATTAATTTTCCGGGTTTCTCGTTGATGATGCCCTGGACTTGTTGGGATGAACAATGTCTGGCCGTCAAGGATTTTTTTTTCTTGACAATGAAGATACGTATTTGCCAGAGGCCTAGTGTTTGTTTTCTTTACTAGTCATAACACGAATAACCTAATAAGATTTACTAAGTTTACAATCACTGAATTTGTGTCGTTTGTAGCTGAAACAACAACACGGGAATTGCTGATTCATTTCCCGCGTTAATATCAAAAAAAAAAAAAACAGAAAAAACATTAAAAGTTTATCACTTACTGTTTTCTAAGAAATACCTGAAATACCCTGTATTTTACAACATTTGAAATGTACTTTGCAGAAGAAGGAGCTGTAGTATGATAAAAAAAAAAAAAAAATAAGAAAATATTAAACCCTATCACGTGAAATATAAGTGAATCAGATATTGTCATACCGCGGATGTTGAGGTCCTACGATGATTGTATTTATTCCATCGTATATGCATACTTCTCTTTGAACTCTTTGTTTTCAATGAGGCTGGAAATTTTAATATAGAATGTATGAACTAACATTCGTTTTTCAGATTCATATAACTTTTTTGCTTTTGCTATTTAAGCACATTTTCGAAGGAGTGTTAAAATAGAAACATAAATGATACGTGTATGTACGTATACATACCTATATATATATATATATATATATATATATATATATATATATATTTCATTTTAAAATATTATTATATATTATAATATATAATCATATATTATTATTACTAACGCCTAAAGAGATGCGTCGTATGCGCATCGAAACACGATTGCAATTCTGTTGCGATGTTGACATGTTTTTGATGTATTTGCCTAAAATAAACAAAACTGCTCTACTTTGTATTGAGCCCTCTTTTAAACTGAATGTTACGAACGTTGGAATTGTACGTTCTCACTCATTTTACATGATATATATATATATATATATATATATATAATATATATATATATATATATATATATATATATATACATATATAGGTATGTGCGTATATACACGCATATATATATTTTTCTCTATATATAGTGTGTGTGTACGTGTGTGTGTGTGTGTGTGTGTGTGTGTTCATTGAAATATGTTTCATTGAATAATATAGTCATATGTCTATTTTAATAATAATCCTTTCCAATTCTTTAATCAGTTTCTTGATGTTAAGATGAAATTCACCAAGGAAAGCACTGTACTTTTTTCCTACCCATGTACTTTCGATCTTCTCCAACATCATACTCAGGGATGAATTACAAGGACAAACTTTTAGTAACTGTAATCGTTGTGATGATGATCTTTAAAAAAAAACAAAAAAAACGCTGTTATGATTATTTTAAAATTTTAAATTTATCCGTTGTAGCTATAGAACTTATTGCAAAACGAAAATTTTTACGAGTGTAGCCGCAACATGTTTAAGTGTATCTAGGAAACATTTAATGCCATTTTGCATTTCTACCAATTTCTGGTCAGCTCCCTTACACTGGGACGCTTGTTTTTGCGTCTTCCACTGCTATAACGGATAAATTTAAAAAAATAAAATAAAATAACTAAAACAGCGCGCGTTAATATGTTTTTTTTTTTTTTTAAATTGACATCACAACGATCACAATTACTGCAAATTTGTGCTAGAAAAGTAAGTTCGTTGTGTCTTACCACAAGGTTTTTCTCGTCAGAGTCTATCTTGCACATTTACAAGTCTTATATTCATCCGTATATTGAATACAATCACTACATCTGGTCTGGTGCCCCTGCTGTTCACCTCTAGGTTCTTAACAAAATCCCAAGAAGGATCTGTGATATAATCGATCCTAACTTGGTATCTCGACTTCAGTCACTTTCTCACAGACGTGACGTTGCTTCCCTCTGTCATTTCTACAAATATTTTCATGACATCTGCTCTAACGAGATTTTTTTTTTTTTTACTCTGGTGAACCGACTTCATGAATTTTAAGCGTGCTACTAGATTGGCATCTGGGTCCCTCTAATCAAATATCTAAATGCAACCGCCAATTCTTCGCCAAAAATTTATTTTATAGCATTTGCCGTTTGTGGAATGCCTGTTTCTTTGCTTCCCTGACAACTACAATCTTAAAAAAATTTAAATTCTACGTCATTCGCTATTTTCTGTTGTCTTGAACTCCGTTCACCTTTCATACTTTAGTTAATCCCAACCATACCCAGACATTTCTCTCTCTCTTTCTCTCTCTGTAACTCCCTGCGTACTAGTGGCACACTCGCCTTGCTTGGGGCGAAATGATAAAAAAAAAAAAATAATAATTCACTCCCAATTCAACTTGATGAATTTCAACTTAACCACAAGAAACTGTTTTCATAAATGGAAATAAATTATTATAAAAAATGATGCATAATATGGCTATATTACTATTCAACATGTTTGAATACATATTTCCTGTTTATACGTTTTACTATGGATATACCTATATGAGTAAATACTATTTTTTTTTTAATTAAGCGGTACTAGTTACATTTACCGGATTTAACGTTAATGAGAAATTACGTTAGAAAATAGGCATCCTCCGACAGGAATCGAACCAATATCCTTTACGGAATGACCATTAAGCCTAACGCGCTGTGACCGTTCAGCTATAGAGATCATTTGGCTTAGTAAAGCTCGAATTACTGCTTTTAAATTTCTCGAAAATACTGGACGGTAAATGCAATTAATACTGTAAATCTAATTAAAAAAAAACAGCGCATTTACTCAAATAAGTGTATCCCAAAAAAATGCATAAAAAGAAAATATATTAAAGTATTTGTCTGATTTAAACCATTTCATATTATATATATATATATATATATATATATATATATATATATATATATATATGTATAAAATATATATATATTATATATATATATAATATATATATTTTATATATATTAGGTTGGTGCAAAAATAATGACGTAATAATGTCGTTTTTTGACTTTAAAAATACGTCAAAAAACGACATTATTACGTCATTATTTTTGCACCAACCTAATATATATATATATATATATATATATATATATATATATATATATATATATATATATATATGTGTGTGTGTGTGTGTCTTTATATATGTATTAATTTTATATTTCTTTTCATTGCTGCGATTGTTATTTTTTGTTCAAGCGTGTAATGTTAAATCTAGCTCCAAAGTTTTCAACTGGTCGGAACTGCGTGAATTTAAGCTCTAAAAAACGACTCTTAATAAACGGCACAGATGGCCTATCCTTTACCCGCTCCAATTACAACATTTGTATCAAAATAACTTATTTTATACTCCTCAATATTGGTAACTGTGAGTGACGAGCCTTTTATTAACCGAAACATTAAGGGATATCTGATGGCGGGTACATACGTGTCAAAATTTTCTCATTTCTCATATTTCACATTACGTTTAAAGCACAATTTGTTTAACGTTATCCTCCGGTTTATTTATTTATTTTTGTTATTGTTACGCACATCGTTCAGATGTCTTCAAAATGATTGCCTATGTTAGTGCGTAACTTCCATCTTTTTTGTTAATTTGACAGCGCATCTACAATTCAACTGTTTTCTTTTTTTTTTTTCTTATGAAGATTCAGTTGGTTGAGACCGTCTTGATCATGGCCACTATAAATGACTTTTAAAACTTCAGATCACTTTTTGATTAATCGCTCAAATTACGACATTTACAACAAAGTAAATGATTTTAGTCACCTAAAGTTTTGCGACTGATTGTGACAACCGTTTTATTAACCAGAAAACTATAGTCCTCGGCATGAGGATAAACTACATCCGGCAGCAAGGCTTCTTATCGAGAGATTGAAGTTTTGCGGAGCGTAGAACCACCTCTCATTTGTTGTTCTTCCCAGGTCCACTTTGATCCGGGGTGGCAGCACCTGTTGGCGGGAGGGGGGGGTCTTATCTATGAAGAAATAATGAACCCCCAAACAAACGTAAAACATTATGAAAGTATCAGCAGTACATTATTCTATAAAAAAATTACCAACAATACATTTTATTAGGTTGGTGCAAAAATAATATCGTTTTTTTTCCGTATTTTTAACGTCAAAAAACGATATTATTTTTGCACCAACCTAATATCTGTCTTTGAAGGCATACACCAGCGTTCAACATATCTAGATTCCGTCATTAAATAACCCATAGAGGTGTTGATATGCAGTTATAAAAAAAAAAACAATCAATCGAAACAGTGGATTCCCAACCGGTGTCTACGCAACATTACTCGGGTATACTCAAAAAGAAATAGCAAATTGGGGGTGCACTGTCATATTTTAGTAGTCCATAGAGCAATTTCATTTCAGAACGAACGTTAAAATTGAGGATTAGAATTTCTATACAAATCTACGTCATAATAAAAGACCCAAAATAAATAAAAAAAGCACTCTTAAACAAACAGAAAACGAGATCAAGTGATGTGTAAATTAGCGTCCCTTTTACTCTACCGGATGTTTTGATTGTAAAGATGAATAAAAATTGAGAAGCATATATAAAGCAAGGATTATATATATAAAGGAAGGATTATATATATTATATATATAAAGGAAGGATTATATTATAAAGGATTATATATATATATATATATATATATATATATATATATATATATATATATATATATATGTATGTATATATATACATATTATATTATGTATTATATATATTATATATATGTATGATTATATATAAAGGAAGGATTATATATTATATCTATAAAAGGGGGTTATATATATATATAGGATTATATATTATATATATATATATACATACATATTATATTATATATTATATATATTATATATATAAAGGAAGGATTATATATTATATATATAAAAGGGAGATTATATATATATAAATGATTATATATTATATATGTATATATATATGTATATATATATATATATATATATATACATATATATATATATATATACATATTATATTATATATTATATATATTATATATATAAAGAAAGGATTATATATATAAAGGAAGGATTATATATATAAAGGAAAATTATATGAAAATTATAATTTATTATATAAATTAATTTAATATATTGATAAAGCATAATATTAATTATAAATCTTAATAAAATAAAATATTAATATAAATTAATTAATATCAAATATTAAAAAATCAAATAATAATAAAATTTATTTAATATATAAATTATATATAATAGTAACAGTAGTATTAACTTTGTCTGCAGCAGGGCCAATTTCTAGCGAAACAATTGAATCTAAGGAGACATATGTAAATCGACTTGCCACGAGCAATTCATTTCACACATATTTAGTTATTGTAATAGATGTTTTCCTAAGTACAATTTTTCGAGAAATTATGTCAAAAATAGGCATCCTCGGACAGGAATCGAACCTGTATCCTATCCAGAACCATCATTAAGGCTGACGTGCTCTGATCGTTCAACTACAACGAACCGCCAGCTTAGTAACAGTCGATTTGCTGCTTTTAAATTTCTCGAACATGCGGGCCGGTAATTGTAATTAATACTGTTTAATTAATATATATATATATATATATATATATATATATATATATATATATATATATATATATATATATATATATATATATATATATATATATATATATATATATATATATATATATATATATATATATATATATATATATAAAAACGGAACATGTTCTTAAATAAGTGTATCCATAAAAAAAGGATAAACAGAAAATATATTAAAATATTTGTCGAATTTAATCCATTTCTAGTTTATTTTCATTAAATTAGTTTTACTTCAAAATAAAGCATACGCATTTAGTATTTCTATAATACAATTCCTTAATTTATCTATTATTAAAAGATAAATGACCTTTTTATGCATCAAATGGTTATGAGGATCTACCAAAAAAATTAAGAGTAAAACTGATCCATGGTTACATAAATGGGTTGAGAAGCAACTGGTATAGAGGGTTCACGGTTATGTGAGTGTAAAAATTCATTTTTCACATAACGCTCATCTATAGCACATTTTCTTCAAAGTCACTCCCGTTTTGGAACAAATACGTTGTGTAAACGTCTTTAAAGTTATGGCCGATGTTAGCGCGAGACTTCCTGTTTATTTGTTAATTTGGCAGCTCGCCTACGCCTCAGATGGACTTCTTTATTGTCTGAAGTTTTTTTTCTTTAAAAATCAAATTCCGGATTGGTATTTAAGTGTTCGTCATGACGCAAACATAAGCAGACAATTAACATATTTTTAGTTTGTGTGAACACAATGGCTTTATCGCAGTAAAATATCACATTGTTTTGTGCTTTCACGTTTTCCCATTGATGTGATTGCAATCAATACCTATCAGAATATCTTCTTTTATTGTTGTGACTTACACGTTTTAATTTGCATTCATTGGCACGGAACCCGACGACAGGTCTGAGTAAAGAATTTACTATCAGATTTTCCAGTAGCTTTATCTTGAAGAATATCTTAATGATTTAAGCTTCTTAAGTTTATGATAACTTCTCTGACTTTCAACCATTTATTATTTCTCTTTGATTTAAAAAAAAAAAAAAAATCACAAAACGCTGTACCAAATAACAAAAACTACATTCCCCGAAGGCTTCTAACAGCAACAAAAATGAATAACACATGTAAGAAAAAAATAATTATATAAATAAAATGTTACGGACTAATGGTTAGCATGTTGTCACGTTAAGCAAAGGGTGATTTTACAAGAATAAATACTGTGCCTTTTTTTTGAACGTGAGGACGCCTAAGCACTAAGACGAAACAAACTGACATCGGAAAAGCAGACAGTTTTATAAATGAACAACAAAAGAAAATTGATAACAACAATTAATGTTGTTACTGTTGCTATTGACGTAAAAATAAAAACAAAAACAAATCAAACAAAAACAAACAAAAAAAATACAAAACAACAATGGAATAAAAATGATAATAAAAAGACATCAGACAAAAAAATAACAAAGAAAAAATAGACTGACATCAAAAAAGATGTCCGCTTCTCTTCGCTTTTATGTCTAACGTGGTATGATAATAATTAGAGGAAATTTTCACTTTCAATTACATGCCGAATATATATATATATATATATATATATATATATATATATATATATATATATATATATATATATATTAATTGATTCATCGAGTCTGATAGAAACCTCAGAAAGCTTCCTGAGGTTTCTATCAGACTCGATGAATCAATTAATATAATTATCAAATCCTCCTCATTACTATATATATATATATATATATATATATATATATATATATATATATATATATATATATATATATATATATATATATTATAATAAAGAGAAAGGAAAGTAAGATATATAATCCGATGTACTTACTAATTATTTTTATTCTTACAAAACAGTAATCAATACACATCTATAGAGCATAAATATTACAAATTTACTAATTTAAAAATATTTTTCCATTTCTACACAGGAATGGCCATGTTTCCAAAAAATCCTAAAAACTTCAAATTCATTTATAGAATAAAATTAAAGTCCCTAGTCGTGTTTCATTTTTTGCAAAATTCGCTTGAAAATGAAACAGTACTAGGGACTTTAATTTTATTCAGTAAAGGATTTGAGGATTTAGTTTCTATTTTTGAAACATGGTCATTTCTGTGTAGCGCTGGAACCATATAATATATATATGTGTGTGTGTGTTTGTGTTTATACCTGTGTGTTGGTGTTCTTTAATGGTTGTCACGTGAGAATTTTTGTTTTTTTAACTCATTGAAACTGTTTTTTTTTTGTTTTCTTTTTACTTATCCCCCTTTTTACCTCCCCTTTTTGAAATGAAACTGTTTTAATCGTAGCTCATTGTTTCCCCCCCCCCAGTTTATCCATTATCCCGTGATTATGTTAAACACCAAATATTATTCTGATGAGTTGTTGGTCGAAAAAAGATTACCTTTTATAGATTTTGTCTGTTTTAAACCACACACACACACACACACACACACACACACATATATATATATATATATATATATATATATATATATATATATAAGAGAGTTAGTGGAATGAAAAGTAGCATCCGGACAAAGGTGGAGATTATGTGAAAAAACACGTCGGCGTCTGGGGAGCACCGGGTTGAAAGCTGAGACAGAAGGCCTAATTAAGGCAGCCAAGGTCCAAAGCCTCGCAACCAGATCCTATCACTGCCACATAACGATGGATAGAACTAACGCGAAATCTATGATCTGCAGGAAATATGATGAAACCATATTATCTCTGGAACTGGCAAAAAATGAATATACTTCCAGACATAACAAATTATTATAACAATGTGGAATACAAAACAAAAAAAAAATTAAATCGGCTAGACTAAATAACCAAAAACATATTAAAAAAAAAATAAATATAAAAATTTAAATATCTCTCTATATCTCTGACATGAGGTATTATGATTACTTACATTATTTACATTATTCGGACTGTTATCCTCATCTTCATTGCCATATTCACAACGTTTCGGCCTCTATATCCCTGAGATGAGGTATTATGATTACTTACATTATTTACATTATTCGGACTGTTATCCTCATCTTCATTACCATATTCACAACGTTTCGGCCTCTATATCCCTGAGATGAGGTATTATGATTATTTACATTATTTACATTATTCGGACTGTTATCCTCATCTTCATTGCCATATTCACAACGTTTCGGCCTCTATATCCCTGAGATGAGGTATTATGATTACTTACATTATTTACCTTATTCGGACTGTTATCCTCATCTTCATTGCCATATTCACAACGTTTCGGCCTCTATATCACTGAGATGAGGTATTATGATTACTTACATTATTTACATTATTCGGACTGTTATCCTCATTTTCATTGCCATATTCACAACGTTTCGGCCGTTATACGCTCCAGTCTTGTTCAGGTGATTCTTCAAGTACACATGGCCCAGTGGATAAAGATGTTGGTTAGATCCATGACTAGACTTAAAGAAGTGTGAGTTCAATACCAGGCCACAGCAATGGTGAACCAAATTTGGAGAGTTGAGTTAAAGGGAAATAACTGAGACGCCCAGAAGTGGCATGGCACGTAGAACTAGAACAAAACATGGTGGACGAAATAAAGGGTTCGATCGAAATTCCAATCACCTGAAGAAGTCCGGAGCGTACAACGGCTGAAACGTTGTTAATATGGCAATGAGGATAACATTCCGAATAATGTAAATAATATAAGTAATTAAAGATTTAACATTTCAGAATTTTCTCTCCTTCCGGCGTATGTGTAATCATATCATCGTAAACATTACTTTAAGCTAAGAAAAACATAAATGACGAAACATCTCACAAGAAAAATGTTTTCCCCATGATATGTATGTATATATATTGAAATATATACAGGTTGAGACAAGAATAGAAAAAAAAGATTTCTGCTCTAACAACTGTCACTTGATTAATTGACTCTACGGTTCATCAACCGTTTGCAGCTTATTTAAAATCAGAAATTATTTTTAGATTTTGAGAATTATTTTTTGAGGAGATAATACCATTATGTATTTAGTGATATGAATCTTACTAATTAACCCATAGATGGGGGAGAAGTGGTATTTTCGAATATAATGAACCCAATAGGAATTGGAACTCTTCTCTTCGATTATCAGTACCGAACCATTATCCATTACCTCACCCGCACACCCATGATATTTCCAAGCCGTCACCAATCTAGGTTCTGACCAGACTTGATATAGCTTAACTTCGGTGATCGTACGGGAACCGGTGTTTCAATATGATGTGGTCGTAAACCTGACTGTCAGTTGATTGTCTGCCATTTGTGTAACAATGTATATGAATATATAAAAAAATAAATAATGAAAGACATGTTTATCTAAACATTTATTCGGGAAGGAAAATTATTAAGGTACTATAGCGACATGTTTTGCTTGCAATGTTCCACGTGTCCTTTCTTTGTGATCAATGCTTCATTGCATGTATTCAGGTTCGCCGATTTTGCTAACAATTGCCGCAAATTTTGCAGTGACTTGATCCATGGTACGAAGATTTTCTCGATAAGCAATTTATTATGAGTCCTCTCACGAAAAAAATAAATCTGTTGGTGTGGTGTGACACCGGGGCAAGTAGCCAACGTTGGATTCTCTCTTTTTCCACCTTCCTTTCTTTCTTTCTTTCTCCATATATATATATATATATATATATATATATATATATATATATATATATATATATATATATATATATATATATATATTAAAAAGAAGAGAAATTCTGCAAATGTTTTTGCTTATGAGGTGGATTTTTAAAAGATATATATTATACTTTATTTTCCATATTTTTGCTATACGTGTTTCACGTCTCGCAAACTTCATCAGGCAAAGAGCGGTTATTTCCACATATTATTAAAATTTTCAGTCGAAGAAGAACATTTGGGCTACTACTACAGACAAAAAACAATGGTTAAGCATCGAAAATTAATTCCTTTTAAGAATAATATTCCTTATATATATATATATATATATATATATATATATATATATATATATATATATGTATCCTTGTGCAGGTATGCAGAAAATAGAAAAGAACACGTTGGGTGCATAATCCGGTGTTCCTTAGTATTTTTGTTTTTATTTTTAAGAAGACAGTGCTCCATACAGAAGTAGAGCTTATATTATAATAATATTTTTTGTTTAAAAATATGATTCCTTCGCTACATAAGAGTTCTCATGTTTCAAAAACGAGAGCCGAAATCATCCAAATAATTAATAAAATTAAGTTGGATTGTGGTGTCTAGTCCCGTTTCATCTTCAAGCGAAATTTTAGGAATCTCGTTTTTGAAACATGAGAACTCTTATGTAGCGAAGGAATCATATTTTTAAACAAAAAATATTATTATATATATATATATATATATATATATATATATATATATATATATATATATATATATAAAGGCATATTTAGGTGGAAATATTCATCCAAACAAGTTTGATGAAAACGAACCGACAAAGTCTGTTTAATTATTTTATTTTATATTTTTCAAATTTTATTCTCGAATATTGTTGTTGTGGATAAACTGTACGAAGATTGTATTTTGTTTATTTTATTCACCTTCTTCTGACTTTCACAATCATTACCAAGAAGTTACATGGTGGGAGCGTGATAGTTAGAATTCTATAATTCTAATTTCATTTATTTTAAACTCCGTGCTTTAAGATTACCAGACAGACTTAAGAAAGAGAAAGTGTAATCCGATAGTTCTCTAACCATTAAAACAAAATTCAATGTTTTTGAGTAGGCCGTATACATATATATATATACATACATATATATATAAACACGCAAACAGATCCATATATATATATATATATATATATATATATATATATATATATATATATATATATATATATATATATATTGATTGAACAATAAAAAAATAAAAAAGATTAAAATCTTCAGACACACTGGTTTGTAGATTAATATTCTTTCGTTTATTTTATTATTATTCCATTTAGATTCCTCGACTAGTTTCGGCCGAAATGGCCATCATCGGGAGGAGAAATATTTCTGCTTGCTGCTAGCACTAAACTACAGAAATGAATGTCTTGATGGAGAAAATAAACTTTTGTCTGTAGTTTTCATTTGTTTTTTTAATTTTTTAACATGAATCTTTTAACATTCCTTGTGTTGGTCAAACAGTCTCTTTTAAGTTGTTATTTGAGATAAGAGCTGGATAGATACATTCTGCTATGAATTCTCTGGTCAGTTTGACAGTTTTATTGGACTTGGTGAGGGGATGTGTCTCTGTTTAGTGTTTGTGTGTGTGTTATTTGGTTCTTAGGGAGTGAGTGAGTATGATATGTGTAAGCTTGTGTATTGCTGTGGGTGTGTGTTATCATTTGGCTCATTAGGGAGTTAGTGCGTATGATGTGTGTAAGTGTGTATATTCGTGTGGGTGAGTGTATAAGTGTGAGGCCTCCACACCTCCGTAAGCCTGTCTGTCTTGTGTGGGTGAGAAATGTAGGTAGGTTTTGATTTGTTGTGTTATATATTCATACTACTATCTATATATTGTTAAATTTGTGATTTAGCCCGGCTATATATATATATATATATATATATATATATATATATATATATATATATATATATATATATATAGTACTAAACAGAAGAAAAACAGGAAAATCATTTGGTATACCTCTCCGTTCAAACAAATGGTTAGCATTAAGCTAGGAAATAAAT
>OZ010611.1:33773358-33818358 GCA_963932145.1 Acanthosepion lycidas
AAATATACTGGATTATTTGCAAGTTTTTATTTCAAATCAAGAGATGTGAAGTTTAAGCAAATTGTTCACACAATACAGACGAAAGAAAGCATTCATTTGTTTAACTTCTTTTTCAATACATCTAAACTGTCATGAACTACAAATTTGGAAAGTTAACATTTCAGTGAAATATGTTGGGTAATTTCCAAGTTTTCATTGGAAATCAAGAAATGTGAACTTTAATCTGACTGGTTGATTTGTTTGTTTAAAAGCATATCAACTCCTTATAGTTCAATTGTTTAAGATTTTCACCCCGAGCAAGGAGTTATAGAGAGTGGGGGCAAGAGTAAAGAGGGTGTGAAAGAGAAACGAATGAAGAGAATGACGGGGAAGAGATCATTGAAATTACATTTGAATAGTTGGAGATTATAGCAATCATGAAAGCAAGTAAGAGAAAGAGTGTTCCCTAAATGGGAAGTGCGAAGCATGCTACATTTAACTGTTGCGACAGTTAAAGTGTGGGATGCGAAGCCAAACTAGAAGCACATTTGGATTCCTGCAGTTTGGGATCTAGCAAAAGTAGTTCGTCGGAGCAGTTGCTGTGAAATATTTGTAGAAAAGACAGAGGGAAGCGACGGTACGTCTGTGAGAGAGCGTCTGTAAACAAAAAGCCAGATCAGAACCAAAACCATTGCATATCCGTCTCTGGATTTAATCCAGAAATTTAATTTCGTTGGGAGATTCGAATCAATGAAAATATGGTATATGTTATTCTGTTTTCGCAATTGAATACATGGTCGATGATACTCAGCTTTTGTGCATATACATATGTTGTCATAATTAACAGAGGTGGTGATGTGTGCATCTTATGCTGTAAGTATTGTTGAAGTTATATTCTGGAATACAGTTTGATTTAAGATAATTGTAAGATATTATATGGATTAATATCATGAAAGTTATTTCGTGTCGGTTGATCGATTCCGTTTCGCGATATCTCAACCTCTTTGGGTTATTTAATGCCAAAATTTCAATATCTTGAAGAATTTTATGGCTTCAACTAAATGTTTTGAACGAAACTTCTATTCCTTCAATTACAGATAAAATGTATTGGTAATTTTTGTATTAAATTTATTGTTAGTAATTCTACTATAAAATGTATTGCTGGTCATTTTGTTTTAAAAATTATTGTTGGTCCTTTTAATATAAAACTGTATTTTTATATATTCATTGTGTTTTGTTTTTGTTTGGGTGGGGTTCACTATTGCCCATAGCTGGAACCCTAACAACTGCCATCACCTCGGGTCAGGGTTGAATTGATAACGACAGCAATTGAGCTGGCTCCTCAGAACCTTCAATTTCCCGATCAGAGACCTTGCTGCCGGATGTAGTTTATCGTCATACCCAAGACTAGAACTATTCTCACAAATTATGGAAGAAAGAAAGTTTCCGTTTAAACTCACACATCATTCTCCAATATATCGAAAATGGTATAAAGTATCATTTTGGAAGGTTAAGATTTCAGAGAAATGTGTTGGCAAATTTTCAAGTTTTATCTGAAATCAGGAAATATGAACTTTTAAGAAAAATGAACACAATATATGAAAAACAAAAAAAACACGTTATTTGAATCTGACGCCATGGGGATACTTTTTTTATTTATATTCTTAATTTCTTGCGTATTTTACAGAGATATTCACTATACCTGACACCTCTATTCAAATTACTTACTCAAGATACTTTTATTCAAAAAGAAGTTACCGCTATTTAAAATAAAAAAAAATATGTCCATTATTCATTGAACAGATTATTTTATTCAATATAAACATATCTTTACTCAAGATGAAAGGTGCACTTATTCAAAGTAAGGAAGATAATTTATGCAAATTAAGGTTATCAGAAAACACCGGAAGCCCTTTCATCAGTTTCATAGCTGGAAGATGATGGGAAATACTTAGAATGCCAAAGAAAAACATTTTGATGCTTGAATAAAGCTGTATGGATTTATATATGTAAACTATTTTATTCTCGAAAATGAACGCTAAAATATCACCCTTCTTATATGAGATTATTAGAAATCAGAGAAAATAATTTAACGACTTAATGAAACATCCTATGAAGTGATATGTAGAAAGGATTTAATTTCCAAAATGCTTAAGCCTTTGAGAGCTGACCACCGCTTTACCGGTGGTAAAGGAAAATGACTTAAAGCCAAGCCACTAGTTGGATGGTGATAAACACTTATAAATAATTTTATATCTACCATGAAACATTACTTACCAATTATTTGCGAATTTTGAATCAGGAGTTCAGACAGAAGGGTTAACATTGTTCAGGAACGCAGAGCTCAAAGGGTTAAAAGATGCAATAAAATGCTGACCAGTTTATATGAAATTCTTAGAATATCAAAGAAACCCATTTGATACCTTAATGATCATTCTGTGAAGTGAAGTGATGTGTAGAAAAGATTTAATTTCTGAAATGTTTTAAAGGTGTGTTAAAATGCTCAACATTTTACAGGAAATTCTTAGATAGCAAAGCTAATAATTTGATGACTTAGTTCAAATGCTAGAAAGTGATGTGTAAAAAGGATTAAATTTCGGAAATGCTTAAAAATTGTGATAAAATACTTACCCGTTTATATAATGTTTTTGAATATCAGAAAAAAATTTGACAACTTAATGAAAATGCTATGAAGTGATGTATAGAAAGGAGGTCATTTCCAAAATGCTTAAAAGTTATCAAATGCTAACTGGTTTATATGAAATTCTTAAAATATCAAAAAAAAAAAAAATGATGATTTAATGAACATTCTATGAAGTGATGTGTATAAAGCATTTCTTTTCCGAAATGCTTACGTTCTGGGAAAGATGTTAAACTACGTCCAGCAGCAAGGCATCTTTTCAGGACGTCTTTAGGAGCGTGGAACCACCTTGACCCGGGGTGGTAGCACTTGTTAGGGTCCCAGCTATGGGCAAATAGTTAACTATTACCAGCAATACAATTTTGAAGGAAATATATTACCAGAAACAGATTTTTGACAAAACAAAATATTACCAGCAATAAAAAATTTTTGTCAGCATTAAATAATCCATTGAGGTTGATATGCCGTAAAACAAAATAAACCAAACCAATTTAAACCAAAGAATACGTACTCTATTTATACGAATCTATTCTAAAAATGTTGTCGGCATAAAATAACCCATTGAGGTTGATATGCCGTTAAACAAAATAAACCAAACCAAACCAAGCCGAAATGCTTAAAACGTCTGATCAAATGCTAACCTAACCAGTTTATATGAAATTCTTAGAATAGCAAAGGAAATAATTTGATGACTTAATGAAAATGCTCTTTATGTATGCATACAAAATGTGTATAAAGCATTTCATTTCCGAAATGCTTAAAATACTGGAAGATTTACATCAGTCTCATACCTCGAAGATGGCGGAAATGTCTTATAATATTCAAAGTAAATCATCTGATCCATGAATAAAGACGTTATATATTTATATAAATAGATCATATTGTTCCCGAAATGCTTAAAGGTTGTCAGAAAACTATGAAAAGTTTACTTCATTGGAATAGCTGTAAGTTTGTTTAAAATTTTAAGAAGGCCAAAGTAAATGGTAATATGCTTAATGAAATTGTATAAGAATTAACCCTGGAACACTAACCATTAATTAAAGTTACACCACTACTAACCATGGGTATATCATACACGATTTTGAAAATATGAAAAAAAATAAAAAAATAAAATAAATAAATAAGTAAAAATAAATAAATAGATATTAAATATAAATCTTTATTTGAAATATTTTACATGCAGGCACTTCAAACTTTGTACTTTGAGTTAACATTAATAGGAACTGAAAAACATATTATTTAGGTAAGAAAATCAGGTAGTGAAAATTGTGATTAAAAAATATGAAAATTTGCACTGGGTACTATATAGCCATGGTTAGTGTTCTAGGGTTAAGTATTTAGTTCCCAAATGCTGGTTACTTTTGCATCAACCTTATTAAAGACTGAATGAAATAAAGAATTCAAAGTATTAATAGAACAAAAAAAGAAATAGATGAAGAAAAATTCGCAACAAAACCTCGAAAGAAGAAAATCGCAACACAAACCAAAGAATGAGAAAAAAAAACGTGAATGAAGGAAAAAGAAAAGAAAAAAAGATGAATGAAGGAAAAAAAAGATGAATGAAAGAAAAAGAAAAAAATGAATGAAGGAAAAAAAGAAAAAGATGAATGAAGAAAAAAGAAAACAAAAAAAGATGAATGAAGGAAAAAGAAAACAAAAAAAGATGAATGAAGGAAAAAGAAAAGAAAAAAGATGAATGAAGGAAAAAGAAAAGAAAAAAGATGAATGAATGAAAAAGAAAAAAGATGAATGAAGTAAAAGAAAAGAAAAAAAGATGAATGAATGAAAAAGAAAAAAGATGAATGAAGGAAAAAGAAAAAAGATGAATGAAGAAAAAAGAAAAGAAAAAAGATGAATAAAGAAAAAAGAAAAAAAGATGAATGAAGGAGAAAGAAATGAAAAAAAGATGAATGAAGGAAAAAGAAAGAAAAAAGATGAATGAAGAAAAAAGAAAAGAAAAAAGATGAATGAAGGAAAAAGAAAAGAAAAAAGATGAATGAAGGAAAAAGAAAAGAAAAAATATGAATGAAGGAAAAAGAAAAGAAAAAAAGATGAATGAAGAAAAAAGTAAAGAAAAAGAGATGAATGAAGGAAAAAGAAAAGAAAAAGAAAAGAAAGAAAAGAGAGCAATATTTAAGAAGAAGAAAAGAGAAAGAAAAAATAGTGGAGGAAATTGGAAAAAAAAATCTTGAAAATTTGCATTCCCGAGGATAATATAACAATTTTTTCCTTTCTTAAATCTTCGCCATATCCTTCATTTTTATTTTTTCCTTCTTGTAATATCATATATAACATGGAAAGAATGGAGGAGATTTATGAAATAGCATATAAATATATAAACTTCTACTATTATGTCATCATTATTATCGTTGGTGCTTTTATTTCAAATGAAGTGATTGTGTCTGAAGATTTCACCGGTTTTCGAATGACTGCAGACTTCCTCAGTACATTAGCGTTAGCCTCGGTATTTTCACTGATCAGTAGAATTCTGACACCAGATTGATTCGTTTTCCACGATTTATCAACCGCTTTGCTGGTTATTTAAAGCCAAAAAATATTTATAGATATTAAGAATGTTTTTGTGGGTGGGTATAATAACTGTTTAGTGACACATGTCTCATAGCAGGATAATCTCCCCACAGATGAAGAGAAAAATGGAGGCAACTTAGATGTGGTTCTACAAAAGGATACTAGAAATTCCATACCATCCCCAAGGGTATTTGCGCGTAAGAGAATACAACGAATCCTAGTTGAAATTTGAACTCGGCTGCCAAATTAACAAACCGAGCGATTACACCACCCGCACATCCAAATTTACATGCCGACGTCTGTTTGCTTTTTATTCTCTTTCGACTTTATTCGATTTTATTCAAACTCCTTGTCGGAATGTTCCTGTAGCGTCATAAAATCACCCCACTTAAAACAACCTGTTATTATAATTTAATGTGCCGTATCCATTCAGAAAGTGGGCAATCATGGCTCTCTACAACTTCCAATCCTTTGCCAAGCCATCCCCTCCACGTACCACCATCCATTCGCATAAGTTGATCAGGTACGTGACCCGCTATATTTCCTTTTCTCACTTACCCTAAATATGCCTTGTGAGGGTTAAGTTTTCTGAGCCGTTCGTCATCATTATGTGTTCGAAGAAATTTCAGCTGTCTCTTTTGGCTACTGAGTACAATGTTCTTTTTGCTCCAATTTTCTTTAAGACTGCTTTGTTGCTTATTCGCTTCATCCTCAGTATCCTTCTGTAGGGCCACATTTATGTTGCCTCCAGTTTTCTCTTCATCTTTGGGGGAGATTGTCCTGTTTGACCTAAAAAAAAAAAAAAAAAAAAAAAAAAGATTTAAAATCTCCGGCGACTTTTCCTCATAATTAATAAAATTTCAGAAAATTGAAGTGGGTTTAATAAAATATGAGCAATATTTTGGCAACGTTTTTTTCTAAATAGAAACATTTAAAAAATAGGACCATTCGTAAATGAGTGACTTCTAAAAATTTCATTGACATCTGATTTTTGCAAGAATTTTTAAATCAATGCGTTTTTAACCGAAAAAGACGCTAAAATTTTCTCATGCAACGTTGACGCTGAAAAAATAAGATTTTTAACCAAAAACTGGAAGGTTCCAAAAAAAGATTTAAAAAAAATATAATTTAATAATCGAAAAATCATTTGGTTTTGCTCTTAATAATAACATGCAGATATTGTTTTTGTTATATTTCTTGCATTTTCTTTAACATTTATATTCATTTTTAGCAAATCTAATACCTCCAATCACTTAACGTTAATACCTCCAATCACTTAACAATAACACCTCCAATCATTTAATATTAATACCTCCAATCATTTAATATTAATACCTCCAATCACTTAACATTAACACGTCCAATCATTTAATATTAATACCTCCAGTAATTTCATATTAATAACTCCAATCACTTAACATTAATACCTCCAATCACTTAACGTTAACACCTCCAATCATTTAATATTAATACTTCCAATCACCTAATATTAATACCGCCAAACATTTAATGTTAATACCTCCAATCACTTAATATCAAGAACCAGAAAGTTCATGGTTACTATAGCAACGGGGTATTATTTTTATTGTGATGATGATAAATAATGATGATGTTGATATTATTATTTATCTACCATCATATTGTGAAATGCTAAGCGGTGCATTACATTCTGCACAAGTTCGATGGCATGAGGCATGGTGCATCCATTGAGTATCGAACTCAGTTATAATTAGTCTCGCGAAACGAGCTTGCTAACCATTACACCTCTCCGAGGTGACCAGTGTATCTACACATATGGTCATATGTTCAATGTTAGTAGAAGTTCGCCATACATGCAAAGCAAATCAATAGACAGAACAAAGGAAACAATTCGCACCGCCATTTTTCTCCGTGAACAATAGTCGTAATCATTGTAAAGTATGACCAGAATCTAACAAGGTTATTACGTGCGATTATTTTTGGCAAGGTTATTTAATGTTTACATTATTTTTTGCTTAAAATAATATATATACATATATATATATATATATATATATATATATATATATATATGTGTGTGTGTGTGTGTGTGTATATATATATATATATATATATTATTTCAATATATATATATATATTATTTCAATATATATATATATTATTTCAATATATATATATATATATATATATATATATATATTATTTCAATATATGTATATATATATATATAATTTCAATATATATATATATATATTATTTCAATATATATATATATATATATATATATATATATATTGAAATAATATATATATATATATATATATATATATATATATATATATATATATATATATATATATATTATAAATTAACTGATTTAAAATTATGGATCCTTTCCTACAAAGGAAATACCATAATTCAAAAATATATATATATATAATTAAATTTGAAGAATTGCTTCTGTTTTTGAAACATGGTAATTTCTGTGTAGCGAAGGAACTATATTTTTAAATCAGTTAATTTATATTATTTATGCTCTGTAAATTTACATTGAGCACTGTTTTGTAAAAATAAAAATATCAATAAGAACAACGGATTATATATCTTACTGTTCTTTCTTTTTACTATATATATATATATATATATATATATATATATATATATATTGTGTATTTGGTTGGCAATCCCTCTTTTGTAAAAGTTTCGTTAAAGAATACTGGCAAGGTACTGCGGTTAAGCTTTTGATTTAATTTTTCTTGTATTCGTAGTGTGTTTTCTCTTTTGGACACAAAGTGTCGAAAAAAATGTTTAAAAGTTCTGTATGTCCGGGTGATTTCGGCTATTCTTTTAGGCATTATCATGATCGTATTGAAGATCCTATTGTTAACTGAATGTGTGTGTTTGAAGTTATAGGAATATGTTATTTTGAAAACACACACATATATATATATGTGCATGCATACGTACACACACACTCACACAGATAAACAAACATATATATGTATATGTACACCCACACACACACACACACATATATATATATATATATATATATATATATATATATATATGTACTCACACACATATATATACACATACATATATATATATATATATGTATATGTACACACTCACACACACACATACACACACACATATATATATATATTCAGAGCAGTACGAATCAATCCAGCTCTTATGTTGAATAACAACTTAAAAGAGACTGATTGACCAACACAAGGACTGACCAAAATTCATGTTACAAAAACAAAAAAAAAACAAACAAATGAAAACTACAGACAAAAGTTCATTTTCTCCCTCAAGACATTCATTTCTGTAGTTCAATGCTACCAGCAAGCAGACATTTTTTTCTCTCCTGATGATGGCCATGTTGGGCGAAACTAGTCGAGGAATCTAAATAAAATAATAATAAAAACAAAGCAATATTTATATACAACCCAGCGTGTCTGAAGATTTTAATTTTTTGATATTTTCATTGTTTAATATATATATATATATATATATATATATATATATATATATATATATATATATATATATATATATACAAACACATATTCATTTTTCTTCTTGTAGATCAAGCATTCCCTGACATTACTTTCGCATGGTCTGGTAGGAAGTGATGGGGTAGTTAAAGGAATGGTTGAGACAGGGTGGGGACTTAAAGTAAATGAGGTACATGGCGTGATCTAATCTAGCTACCCCTGCCATCACCCCAAATATGTCATTGACTTGCCTCTGCAAAACACAAACACGCACGCACGCACATGTACACACACACGTATATGTTAATATATATATATATATATATATATATATATATATATATATATATATTTATATATATATATATATGTTTGTGTGTGTGAGTGTGTATAGAAAAAGTATATATATATATATATATATATATATATATATATATATATATATATAGAGAGAGAGAGAGAGAGAGAGAGAGAAGTATAATCTACGCCCAGGCTTTTTCCCTATTTCCCCTTTCTTAACAAAATTACTGCTCTCCCAAACAAACGTACACAAGAATATCGTAAAATCAAAAGAAAATGGTTGAATTCTCCAACACAGTTATAATGACAATATTCTCTACACGTAACAGTATTTTCCTGTGTTCATTTTAAATTAAATCTCCTGTTGAAGCCTGAAGAGCGGGAGCGAAACCGGTTGCTTCGCCCGTTTTTAAAATGTCTCGTAACATTAAGTTTTATACTTTTATTTCGATCATTAAATTTTGTACCTACAAAAATATCTTTATATTTATATATATATATATATATATATATATATATATATATATATATATATATATATATATATATATATATATAAACCTTGATCCTATAACCCTTTTTCCTCTATGTTCAACATCTCTCTCCCCTTCCACCCACCACTATTCCCAATTTTTAAATCTAAGGTTAAATCTAACAAAAAGCAAGAGATCAAACAGGGAACGGATTTTTTTCTAACAATTCCACCTACAAGCAGGACTCTGCCCATCCTCAGGGATTAATGTTGGATAGTTTCTACCGTCCCTCTATTTATTTTACGTGTCCGCTGATGAAGAACACAGGCGTGTTCGAAAATTCCGAACTTGGAACCTCAATTTTCGTGCTTGATTTTTGCACCCGGCTAATATTAATACATGTTTTGGGCACTGGTTTCATCGGGACCGTTTCGTTTGACTTTGTTTTATTGACCAACTTATCTACTCTATTTTATAAACTATATGAAGCACGCGTGGACACTTTTTCATATATATATATAGATATAGATATAGATAGATAGATAGATAAACCTAGTGAGCCAGATAAACCTACCCAGGTTTCATCTAAACGGATCGTCATTCTTTCCCTGACGATCCGTTTAGGTGAAACCTGGGTAGGTTTATCTGGCTCACTAGGTTTATCTAGGTCTGCTCTACAGTTGTATTGAACTCTTTTGTTAGTTAGTTGTTTACTCGTATCGGGTTTTTTTCTTTGGGCTTCAGACCTGCATCTGTGCGATTTTTTTCGGCAGAAGTTCATGTTTGTAGCTCTTTCTTTTTTTAAAACCTTTTTTTCCCTCGAGATTGATTTGATTATTTGCAAATCAAGAATTCGAGGGTTTTTCGAGACGAGTCTAGTTGTCTATATTTGTATATATATATATATATATATATATATATATATATATATATATATATATATATATATATATAGTTAAATTCCCAGATCAATTTTTGGATTTTTTTAATGTAACTATAACAACAAGAACATTTCGATTTCATTTTTGCCTTGAAAAAGTCGGAAGACGAAACGCGTCGGTAAAATCTAAGATCTTTTTTCCAATTGTCATTTTATTTATACCATATATATATATATATATATACAGTTATGCCTAGAGAGCCAGACAACCTACCACGGTTTCACCTTAGCGGGTCTTCAGGGAAGGCTGGCTTTCCTGACCATCCGCTTATGTGAAACCTTGGTAGGTTTATCTGGCTCTCTAGGTTTAACTAGTTCTGCTCTACTTATTGAATTGGGCACTTTTTAAAAGTTATTTTGCCTACTCGTATCGTTTTTTTTTCTTTGGACTTTGGACTTTCAGTCTTGACGATTATTTTCGGCTAACGTACATATTATTGGTTCTTTCCTTTTTTTTTATACCTTTTTTCCCTTTGGTATTGGCAAATCAAGACACAGAAGGTTTTCCGAACGAGTATAATTTCTTATTCTTATAAGATTATTACTACTGCTGATATATATATATATATATATATATATATATATATATATGTGTGTGTGTGTGTGTGTGTTTGTATGTGTGCGTGTATGTGTGTGTATGTGTGAGTGTTTCAAATCTCTCTTATCATAAGTAATATTTCAGTTTCCATTTTCTTTCCAACCTTCGACGTTGCGTCCATAATATTCTCAGTATCCTTCTGTTGAAACACTTCCCCGTTACCTCAAGGCTACAGAAATTGTTCAGTTTTCACTGCCATAAAGAAGGATTATTTAAGCACTGTTATCCTTATTTTCAACGAAATTTTCTTTTTTCTGTTTCACAATATATTATTTTGGAAGTCGTTTTTCGCTGTTCCAACGTTTCTTTTCATTTCTGGATTACATGGTTCATCGTAGCTTATATTACTTCCCCGAGAGTGCGCCGCCTCACTTGCTAGTCAGTCCGTTATGTGCCATGCGTGATGCACGCTTAGACGATCATGTATCTTTCGATTCATGACTGACGAGGTAGATTTTTTCCTGAAGTAGGTTGCCATTTCTTTCTGCGGTAGACCAGGTGCCACCCAAGATTATAGAATCCAGTCTGTCCTGTTATTTTGAGAATATGATGATTACTACCTTTTGCACGGGCATTAACTCGTAAGTGGATGTAATGGATTCGACTGGAATTTGAACTCGGCTCTCCAATTCCACAATCCGAGCCGCTATCCTTTACCAATGCGTCTGGCTTTTAGTCATTTCTTCTCTCTTCTAAGCTGAGTGGGAGGAAGAGCGACTAAAATAGAGAGAGGGAGGGACAGATATATATATATATAGAGAGAGAGAGAGAGGAGAGAGGGGAGAGAGAGAGAAAAAAATTAAGAGAAAGCCAAATAGGGAAGTAATCCTTTTACTTCCAAATAGGGAAGTAATCCTTTTACTGTAATAACGAAATATCAATAAGAGACAGAGAGAGAGTTTGTGGCGGGGGATAGCGAGCGAAAGAGTGCGTGAGAGAGAGAGAGAGAAAGAGAGAGAGAGTGTGCAATAGGAAAGACAATATAATTCCTTTTACTGTCATAATGAAATATCAGTACGAGTCAGAGAGAGAAAGTTTGTGTGGGAGAGGAATAACGAGCGAAAGAGAGAGAGAGAGAGAAAGTAAGGAAAAGTGCAATAGGAAAGACAATAGAAATCCTTTTGCTGTAATAATGAATTATCAATAAGAGACAGAGAGAGATGGAGAGAGAGAGAGAGAGAGAGAATTTGTTGGATGTCTATGAGAGAGATATACAGATACAGTGAGAGAGTGAAACAGAGAAACAGAGACAGACAGATAGATCCATTAGGAAGACAGAAATCCTTTCGCGGTAATAAATCCATGCATATATATGCAGAGAATTGTAGAAAGATGATTTTGAAACTTGTTGAGAGATTAAAATTGAAACTGAAGCTGTGTTCGACATAAAAGCCTGCTCAGTTACTTTATTTTCTCCATGAAAAGGACAAGAATGGACGTGGGCGGAAGATGAAAGAAAGACATTTAAAATTAATTTCGGAAGATGAACTGAAACTTGTGGATTTAATGAGGAAAAAACGTTGGGGCGGAATAAACAGCATTTCGCCAACTGAAGGAGAGTCGAGGAGGAGAGTAAGGAGAGACTGTGCATATGAGTCAGCATGACAAAGCATTGTCTCACTGGATAAAAGACATGAAAAGTAATGAATCCCTGTTTTCCATTTGGGAAAGAGAATAGCCGGAAAGAGAGATGCATGCAATTACCGCAATTATTTGTGCATAAATGCGCACACCCTTCGAGATTTATAGATCTCTAAGAAAGAATGCGTATTATGCATAGTAAATATTAAGTTTTTTCTCTTCCCCTGAATAATCGGCGTCTTCCTTCATGTGACGTGTCCCTTCAGGAGGTAGGCAATCATGGACCTCCATATCTTCCTGTAGATTCGAATAAGCTTTGTTTTTTTTTTTTGTTATTTCTCCCAAAACCTGTTCTAGGATCCGTTTTCTCAAACCCATCAAGTAAGTCAAGCGTTGATTTCTTCTGTCTCACTTTCCCTCTATCTGTCTTGTGGTATCAGATTTTCGAAAACCACTTTCCCCATTACGTCCCCCAGTAATTACAACTTCCTCTTCCTTATGTTAAATATAATTTTCCTTTTTCTTTCCATTTTCTCAAAAAAACCTGTCGTTGCTCACATATTCGGCCCATGGTATCCTCATCACCTTTCTGTAGAACTAGATTTCTGTTGCTCCCAGTCTCTTCTTCATCTTTGAAATGTTCCAGAATTCGCTGGAGGACAGGTATAACATAGCAGTTCAGAAATCTGCTTAGCTTTAAAATTGTATTAGGTTGGTGCAAAAATAATGTCGTTTTCTCACATATGTTACTATGTGAGAAAACGACATTATTTCTGCACCGACCTAATATCTTTGGTCATCCCAATAGGTCTTCAAATCTCAGTGTCACACTTTCAGTTCTCTGTTAAAACACTTTACAGATAATTCATTTTCTGTACCTGCTTGATTTTAGTTTCCCTGAGCTGTAATTTGTTTTTTTTTTGCACGTATGCAGGCGTTTTTATGCCTGTAAAGATTCTTGATTATTCTAATGTCTTTCCAGAATATGTCAAGTTTGCTGAGCAGCTATAAGAGATCGTATGGCGTACTCGAGGTTTTGGGACGAAAAATAAATGATAGCTATAAACCAAACTAACTAACTAGCAACAAAGATTTTAAATCACTAACCAAACGTTGCATTTCTTTAAAAAAAATATTCCTATTTACGTCTTCTCTTTTGTCCCAGTCAAAGGCAGACGTTCTTCAGAGTATAATCTGTTTTAAACGGATTACAGCAGATTATGTTTTTTTTTTTATTTTCATTGTCGTCAACGGCGTCCACATTGTGCTATTTTATCCTTCGTAATATAGCATTTTTAATGACTTTCTTTGTGATGATTTTTAGAAATTTGTATATACGCTGCTATAATTCTTTCATTTAACCACCAGCGCGAGATACGGTAGTGGGTTTTCCCGCAAGGGAAACGCGTGTTTGAATTATTTATTAAGAAGGTCGAATTCACTCGCTATTAGACGTAGATCTATGCTGTTTACAAGTTAGGGATATCTGCTCGAACACGTGTATCCCCGAAATTTAAAGTAAATAAGAAATAAAAATAATACACGTGTATCCCCGAAATTTAAAGTAAATAAGAATTAAAAATTAAGAAATATTAAGAAATAAATTAATTAATTAAATACTTTGCATATGTGGCTAATACTTACATGAAAAATTCAGAGGTATGAGTTCTAAAGGATCCGGACAAATGATCCAGAAACAACGCTTCTGATCGAGAGATTGGAGCCTTTTAGGAGCAAGAAACCACCTCTTAATTGCTGTTGTTCCCACGTCTACCCTAGCCTGGGATGGTAACACATGTTAGGTTCCCAGCTATGGGCAAATACTAAACTCCCAAACAAAAACAAAACACCATGAAAGTGTAAAAAGTAAAGGAAGTCCTAGGTTTGATTATAAAATATATCTGAAAGTAAGGCGTCTGAACGGGAGATTGAAGTCTTTGTGGATCGTGGAACCAACATTTCTGTTTTTTCTCAGTTCCACCCTGACCCGGGCTGGTAGCACCTGTTAGGGTCTAACTATGGGCAAATACTAAACTCCCAAACAAAAACAAAACACCATGAAAGTGTAAAAAGTATAGAAAGTCCTCGGTCTGACTATAAACTACAACCGGCAGCAAGGCGTCTGATCTGGAGATTGGAGTTTTTGAGGTACGTGGAGCCACATCTTAATTGCTGCTGTTTCTAGGTTTACTCTGAACCTGGATGTCAGCAGCTGTTAGGGCCGCAGCTATAGGCAAATACTGAAACCCCATCAAAAACAAAGCACTATGAAAGTCTAAAAAGTATAGAATATCCTAGGTATGACTATAACCTACATCCGGCAGCAAGGTCCCTGATCGGAAAATGGAAGTCTTTGAGGAGCGTGGAACCACATCTTAATTGCTGTTTTTCCAGGTCCTTCCTGATCTGATGTGGTAGCACCTGATAGGGTCCCAGCTATGGAAAAATAATGTTTTGATTTTTTTTATGGTGGCTCGATAAGAAACTATGAAAATATATTATGGTAAAAATACAAGCAGTATATTTATAAAAAAAAATTATGACCAGTAGTAATATTTTTTATAGAAAAATGAAAATCAATAGAACATTATGAAAATACAGTTTTATGGTAAAATTACTATAAATGCATTTTATCTTCTCTGAACTATACATATAAAAATCATAAGTTTTCCCTGGAAATTATGTACAATAATATTTGTAATTAAAACATAAAATTGCGTACAAAATATTAAGATTTCGGCATTAAATAACCCATAGAGGTTTTGATATGCCGTTAATTAATAAAAAAAAACAACCAAAACAATCAAACAGAAACCAAAAGAAACCAAAACCAACCAAAACCAACCAAAACCAACCAAAACCGAAGAAAAGAAGACTAATTTTTATATGGAACCATATTTGTCTGGTAAAATTTTGCGTGGTTGATCGTTTTAAAGCAGACCGGAAATAACAGTATTTTACCCATAATTTGAAGTATAGTCTAGAACAGCGATGAATGGTACATTTTCTTATTAAGACACTCGAATGCAAAGGCGGGTAGACCTAAACTTCGACCATTTAAAAAAAATGGGCGTCTACTAAACACTACTATTAAATATAGCCATTTCGCTAATAAGAAAAAAAAAACCTACATATACAGATTTGATTGAACATTAGCGGAAGTTCTTTTTTTAATATTGATTTTAAGATGATTCTGTCTTTTTTTTATATTAAGCCATTCACTACAAGCAAGACAAAAATGCCATTAAGAGGCAAAAGCTACTGAAAGTGAAGGGAAGTGAAGGAAAATTTACTGAGGAGAAAGACAATCAAAAGAAGTGAAAGAAACTGAGAATACGTAACTGAAAAGAAGAGACAAACACAAACAGTGAAGGAAACTGAGAATACGTTACTGAGGAGAAAGGACAATAAAAAGAAGTGAAAACAACTGATAAACGTTATTGGAGAGAAAGGACAATCAAAAGAAGTGAACCAAACGGAGAAAAAGTTATCGAGGAGAAGGACAATCAAAAGAAGTGAACGAAGTGAAGGAAACAATACTGAGGAGGAAATACAATAAAAAGAAGTGAACGAAACTGATAAAACGTTACTGAGGAGAAAGAGCAAACACAAAATTGAAGGAAACTGAGAATAAGTTACCGAGGGGAAGGATAATCCAAAGAAGTGACGGATGTCAATCAAACTGTGAAATGTCGAGAGAGAACAATTAGAAGGACTGAAGTCATATCAGCTGATACATTTCGACGAATGGCTTCGCAGCATTAATTTCTCTGACATGTTCCTCTAAGCAATTACGCCTAGTTATTCTTTCTTCCTCATGCAAGCCAACGACTATATATATATATATATATATATATATATATATATATATATATATATATATATATATATGTTGTGTAGGCTAAGTTGAACACAAATGTTATCACAGAAATTAATGCTGGGAAGTCGTGCGTCGATGTCCATCAGGTGACGTCACTAAAAAAATCATACCCATGTCTAGGATCAAAGTGTAGTACCTGTGCTTTGTGATCTGCCGGGTCGGGTGTCTGTCGAACTCTCTGCTTACAGGGAGGAACCCGGACGAAGCTCCGCCGAAGGGTAGAGTTTCGTTGGGGGAGGTTGACGGAATTGACCCGCCTCGGTGGGTTTGATGGTTATTTATTTTTGGCTGAGCCTACGGGCTCGAAGATACCCACATTAAAAAAGGCCTTGTGCCACATTCGATCCCCGTGGGTGGATTGATAAATACCATCAGGTGACGTCACTAAAAAAAGCATACCCGCTCGGCCCGGTGTCTAGGATCAAAGTGTAGTATCTGTGTTTTGTGAGCTGCCGGGTCGGGTGTCTGTCGAACTCTCTGCTTGCAGGGAGGAACACGGACGAAGCTCCGCCGAAGGGTAGAGTTTCGTTGGGGGAGGTTGACGGAATTGACCCGACTCGGTGGGTTTGATGGTTATTTATTTTTGGCTGGGCCTACGGGCTCTGAGATACCCACATTAAAAAGGCCTTGTGCCACATTCAATCCTCGTGGGTGGATTGATAAATACCATCAGGTGACGTCACTTCACTTTTGTACACACAATCGCTGAAAGAGGAAGGTTATTCGAATTATTAGAATTAATGCAAGAAGAAAAAAAAAGTCTCTTTCGATATGAATGATGAACCCGAAATGAATTTCCCAATGAGAGTTCATTTTGTGTCTATTGTATATACTGACTTAATAGAATATTCCATGTTCGCCACAAAACCGACAACGGTTTTATAGAAGAATGAATAGTCAAAAAAAAAAAAAAAAAGAGTCTATTGGTGATTTGAAATATACAAAATTGGCTTTGTTGTAAAAAGAATTAATTACTAATTGGGCCTCTACTTTCCAATAATTTGCCGTCGAGGTAAACGCCCCAGATAATCAGAAAGTTGTGCGTCGTTGATATGTGTGGGCATATGTACAAAAGACTTTTTTTCATTCCTGTTGCTCTTTTTAAAAAGATTTTTCCTGTTGTCTTCCTCCCAATCGCCTCCTCCGAATAAAATTCATTGTATTTAGTTTAAAGGGAGACTCATCGACGCGGTGTTACGGTTAGCAAATATGTCTCGCTAGATCAATTATAAATGAGAAATGCGTTTAATCCTCACTAAGCGCGCCACACGTCCGACCTTGTGCCATACCTAAGCTACGCTTATTATATCGTTATGGTACTTCTTATTGTTCGCTATTAGCGTTACAGGAGCAACCAGAGCTTCAGGCTCTGGTTGCGCCTGGAAAGCTAATAGCGAACAATAAGATCACATTTCAATACTATTAGGTTGGTGCAAAAATATTGCCGTAATAATGTCGTTTTTTGACGTATTTTTTAACGTCAAAAAACGACATTATTACGTCATTATTTTTGCACCAACCTAATTGGTGAAAGACCCAATATTACCAGATATGACTTGGATCACATCTGGTTTTAATGACGATTTTCTAAGGTCGGATGTACGGGAAACCAGTGAGGATCGAACTCACTAATCTGTGGTCATTGATCTACTGAGACTAGTTCGCTAAACATAACACCGCGTCGTTGTGCCATAATGAAGATTAAACTCACTTCTCATTTATAATTGATCTAGCGATACATATTTGCTAATCATAACACCGCGTCGATGTGCCCTAACGATATAACAAGCGTAGCTTAGGTATGGCACAAGGTCGAACGTGTGGAGCGCCCAGTGAAGATTAAACTCACTTCTCATTTATAATTGATCTAGCGATACATATTTGCTAATCGTAACACCGCGTCGATGTGCCCTAACGATATAATAAGCGTAGCTATGGTATGGCACATGGTCGAACGTGTGGAGCGCCCAGTGAAGATTAAACTCACTTCTCATTTATAATTGATCTAGCGATACATATTTGCTAATCATAACACCGCTTCGATGTGTACTAACGATATAATAAGCGTAGCTTAGGTATGGCACAAGGTCGAACGTGTGGAGCGCCCAGTGAAGATTAAACTCACTTCTCATTTATAATTGATCTAGCGATACATATTTGCTAATCATAACACCGCGTCGATGTGCCCTAACGATATAACAAGCGTAGCTTAGGTATGGCACAAGGTCGAACGTGTGGAGCGCCCAGTGAAGATTAAACTCACTTCTCATTTATAATTGATCTAGCGATACATATTTGCTAATCATAACACCACGTCGATGTGCCCTAACGATATAATACGCGTAGCTTAGGTATGGCACAAGGTCGAACGTGTGGCGCGCCCAGTGAAGATTAAACTCACTTCTCATTTATAATTGATCTAGCGATACATATTTGCTAATCATAACACCGCATCGATGTGCCCTAACGATATAATAAGCGTAGCTTAGGTATGGCACAAGGTCGAACGTGTGGAGCGCCCAGTGAAGATTAAACTCACTTCTCATTTATAATTGATCTAGCGATACATATTTGCTAATCATAACACCGCTTCGATGTGTACTAACGATATAATAAGCGTAGCTTAGGTATGGCATGCTTGCTGTTAACCGATACACCGCGTCGAAGTTTCCCAGCTGGTTTTAACGACTACAAAACGATTCCTTGTTACTGAGGGCGATAGGAAATGCTACCGTTAAAGTCAAATGATGTAAAACTGATAAAAGTATTCGAGCAATTAAATTTGGGTTATAGATTTTAAATTGACACCACATGCCATCTTATACCAAGGCAAATGAAATGAATTGGCCAATACTATTGCCACATATGATCTGTTGCCCCCACTGTTCATCTCGAACTTCTCGACAAAATCCAAAGACGGATATGCTATGTGATAGGTCCTGATCTGGCATCTTGGCTCCAGTCACATTCTCATTGACGTGATGTGGCTTCCCTCTGTCTTTGCTAAAAATATTTTCATGGTGACTCCTCTGACGAGTTATTTTCACTGGTGTCCACACTGCATGAATTTAAGCGTGCTACTAGGTTGGCATCTCGATTCTAACCTTCTCTCGCACTTAACGACATTGGAGCGCTTTTACTCTTAATAGCTTCCCTGATAACCGTAATCTTCATAAATTTAAATGTAATGTCAATCGACATATTCTGATGCCTTTTTCTTGATCTCTGTCCTTCCCTTTATCCTTTCTTCAAACACCCCTCTTTACACTTACTTTCATTCTGTGAAACTATTTAGCGTTTTCGTGAAAATTAAAAGCGAGAAATGCTTAAGACGAGAAGAAGCTATCACGAAAGACATACTGAGCAATGTTATTTTTTTTTAACAAAGAAAAGTGGTAAAGATTTTATTTTCATATGCGGAGAAAAGTATTTTTTTTCGCAGAAGATAGGAAATTCGTAAGATCTCGGATCTGTCTGAATTAATTTATGCTATGACGCGGCGAATAAAAGATAGCAATCTGCCCATGTCAATAATGAAAATTTCAAATTGGTCAAGTGGCTCGCAGGGCGAAATGCTGGAAGATAATCGTAATCAGGTCGAGGATTCGACCGAGAAAAAAGATCAGCTGAGAACAGCCAAAAGAAAAAGGAAGGGAAAAGAGAAAAAGGAAAAGAATAAACCATTAACTATCTTTCGGAGATATTATTTGGTTTTGGAAAGGGACACTTGTTTTATGTCCAGACCTGGACATGATAAAAGTTTGTTACTTGGACAGACTGTTGGCGACAGGGTGCGAAAACGTTCAGTTGACCACCCAGTTAATCACTTGGCGAAAATCTCGTTGATAAATTCCAGATGACATTCAGTTAAGATAGAGAATAAGGACCACACTACGAGTTGTAGGGGTCTGGTCGAGGAAAAGAAAGAAAATAAATAGGAAGATATTTTTTTTCTTTGAGCGATAATTGTAAGCTGAGGCCAAACTGGCCGCGCCCATGCTACCGACCGTTCATTGGCTGAGTGGTGGCGTGAGCGGTGGGCGAAGGTAAACATATAAGAAGGAGGGGAGGCCTGTTGACGCCTCTGAGGGGATTGATGTGAGATACCAATATGAGAAAGGAAGAATTTGGGAGGACAATTCCCTTAAGAACCCCTCTAAAACAGAAAGTAATGGACTTCCAAAATTGGAAAGTGATAAATTTTCCTGTCCGAAAACAAATAAAATCTTTATTGTGGATTTGAAATTATCGAGGAACCCAAACCACGACATGCCCCCACCCGGTTTTGGTCGGGGTCCATATAAACGGAGTAGATGCAAGCAGTTGGGCAGATGCAGACAGAGTGACAGATGCAGAGTTGAACTGTGAGCTCGCATTCCGACTTAGACTTCTAACCAAAAACAATTTTTTTTTTGAAGAAAGACTTAGACTCATACCACCAAAACAATTTTTACGAATATCGCCTGAAGATACCTAAAACCAGTTTCTTGAAAAACAACTTAAGATGTTAAGACTCGCCTAACAAACGCAAAGTGTCACGTATCCATAGAAGCGGTTTGGGAGAAAGACGCAGTACTGTATTCAGCAACCAGATATAAAATATTTGTTATTCTTTTTTTAACACATTTGAATCTTTCGAGTTGTTACTTTATTTTCTTTTACATATACTTGTTCAGTGTCACCTTTGCTCGAATTCGGCTTGCATTACGGCCCGACGACTGATTGATTTCGTCTACCTAAGATCAAATCACAACGTGGGTAGGTTAGACTAGAAATCAAAGCAGTTACTTCGGTAACCAGACGTTGGAGGCGAGCTGGGAACGACAAAGCTGATACCGAATCTAACCAGCTTTCCATCCGAATCAGCCAAGGGTTAGAACGTCACATTTGGCGCCGTGACCAATACCAAGACACATTGGTCGTCAAAGGATAGCACGGACACGGGGGTAGAGAGGCACCGGGTGACGTCACAACTCTCTGTAACCCCTTGCGTGCTACTGGCACTCCCGCCTTGTTTGAGATGAAATGCTTAAAAAAATTATAAATATGTTTTACAGCCTTTACGATCAGTTATGGTTGGGAATATCAGGCGCTATGAGATTGGATGTAAGGTGGTGTAATCGATAATGACTTGGAATTGTAAATCAGAGAGCCGAGTTCCAGCCGGGTTCGTTATATTCACTTACGTACAAATATCCTTGGGAAAAGCTAGAATTCACAAGTTCTTCCCAAACTTTGGGTTAATAGGAATTGTAACCATTGCTATCTAAAAAATTCTTACGTCTGCACGATTAGCTTTGATTGTTTTGTCTCTGTGTATTGTGTAGCCGCATAAATTTGTTACAGATCCTAACTCCGTAACCGGGTCTGGGTGGTGTTCATGCCAATTTCTTTCAGTTTTCTTTCCGTAGAAGTTGTAGATTTTTCCAGTGCAGATATTGGCCCACTCTGTCATGCCGGGTTTTATACTCAGTGGGTACCAATATCGCGCAACCTGATACAATATGATACAATTGATTCTGGATATTTATCATAGAATCTGCATTTTGGGCTAACACAATATTTTAGTATGTGTGCTTGATAATTTCCAGTTAACAAGCATAGTTCCTGTGCAGCAAGGATAAAACCTTCGGTTTCAGCTTTTAACTCTGCACTACGAAGCCTCTGATGGGTACGGGGCTTGTTTGGTACTGGCAGAGTATTGACCGTGAAGCGGTTTATCTTGCCATTGTTTCTGTATCTGGCCGGTTGCAATAATAATAATAATAATAATAATAATAATAATAATAATTATTATTATTATTATCTGTCTATCTGTCTATCTATCTAACTATCTGGTTCATGACAATATCACGTTGAAACACTGGTCTCGTACTATCACTGAAGTTAAGCAACGTCGAACCTGGTTAGTACCTAGATAGACGACCGCTTAGCAATACCAGGTGCTGTGAGTTAGGATGTGTGCAGTTGGTGTAATGGATAATGGCTCGGAATTGTTAATCGGAGAGCAGGGTTCCAATTACAGTTGGGTTCGTTATATTCACATACGCGCTAATATCCTTGGGAAAGGCATGAATCCATCTCTTTTCCCACCAGCTTTGGGTTACTTAGTAAGGCTTGTATCACTAAATCATTACTATCTCCCCACACCCTAAATAAATTCTTACAATCTAAAAATATTTTCTGGTTTTAAATAACCCGCAAAGGATTGATAGGTCATAGAAAACTGACCAATCAATTAATACTAATTGAAATAAATGGATGATAGAGGACATACATTGTTTTAATGTTTACGCCATTTTGTTCCTGTGTTTTTGATAACTCAATTACAACAGATCGTAGACTCTTGTACTAAGCAGTTCTGTTCTCTTGGCAACTCTGATCATGTGGTAGTGTCTGAACATTTCCTCCAGCCCTTCCCACCATCCAAGAACCTCCTACCAATAGAATACCTTTTTGTTAGCATCGAGCAGATTGGGAATGTTTCCGTGATTTCCTTCGTGACGTCGCATGAAATGAAGTTTTTAATCCTCCTGTTAAAAATGCGCGTCTGAGGTCTCCTCCTGGGTGAAATCCACCATCGATTTTTTCATTCCAGGAAGGAAATACCAAGTTAAACCGCGTTCACATCCTTGGTTCTCACCTGCTATAGCCCACAAGAATCCATTCTTTTGGCTGTACCAGAGCGACACGTCTGATTACAAAAGACATCACATTTTCTCTGCTCGTAACGAGTGAAAGCTTGTCCTCAATGAAGCGAAGTTTGCTGATAGAATGAAACAACGTCTAGCATCTCGCAAGACTGTGCTGAACAACAGTAAATCCTCAATTCCGCCTCTATTCAATCAATTCGAATTCCTGACATCTACGGCAGTTAAGATTGAATGCTTTGTTCGTAAATTCTCTTCCAAATCAACACTCGACTCATTTGGAGGGCCCACATATGATTTTCCCCCTAGAACGGAGGCTCTACTGAGTGATATGCGCATAACCACGTCACTAGTCTCAGACATCATTTCTAAATTAGATAAGGCAAATGGAGGTGGCGGGATGTGAGCCTTCGTCCAAAAAAAATGTGCTTTTAAGCTAGCTCCAGTTCTATCCAAACTCTGTAACTATGGCCTTCCTTGTCTATAGTCCTTGTTTTTAAGAAATCTGGAGAACATTCTGACACCTCTAACTATCGCCCTATTAGTATTCGAGACTTTAATCAATGTTGAAGTGGTTATGCATCTTACCGCTCATGACCTACTCTCTGACAAACAATATGGCTTCCGTTTTGCTAGGTCTACCGCTGACGTGCTTATGGCCATCACTGAAATATGTATATCAAGCTCTTGATAACGTTAGCGAATCTCGAACTATGGCTCTAGATATCGCAAAGGCATTCGACAGGGTTTGGGCTGCTGATCTTCTGTATAAGCTTTGAGGCTAAGGTATTATATGTCGATTGTTTGATTTAATCCAATCATTCCTATCAAATCGTGAAATGAAGATCGATCTGAACGGGTTCGCTTCCAGATGCTTTCAGACGGACGCGAGTGTCCCTCAAGGCTCAATTCTGAGTCCTACGCTCTTCCTGATCTTCATCAATAAACTCCCAGATGTCATAAGTTCCCATGTAGGCATTTATGCAGATAACACTACCATTAATAAATAACAAATACGTCAGAGCTGACAAAGTTAACCTGCTCTTGAAAAGTGGTGAACTGGGACAGAAAATGGCTTGTAAATGCGAATGCTTCAAAAACAAAACTGCTCTCAATTAACCACCATATAAAAACTGACTTGTCTGCCATAAGCATAACCGATACTAGACTACTGGAGATTGTTTCACTTTTTTTTATAAAGTGCTCAATACAAATGTAGAGTATTATATTTTATTGATATTTTTAATAAAAATATTTTACATTGCGACACGGAAATTTCTGTTTCGTGACTTAAAATTTTTATCTCATCATCAAGAAATCGTAGCCTCATATCCATACAGCTAAATATGATATCTCTATCACAGATATTGAGCGCTTTGCAATAAGTATCGCGCATATATATATATATATATATATATATATATATATATATATATATATATATATATAGATAGATAGATAGATAGATATGTCTAAATATATATATATATATATACGTTTAAATATATATAGATATATACATGTATAAATATGTATATGTATAAATTTATATCTATACATATATATATACGTTTAAATATATATAGATATATACATGTATAAATATGTATATGTATAAATTTATATCTATACATATATATATACGTTTAAATATATATAGATATATACATGTATAAATATGTATATGTATAAATTTATATCTATATATATATATATATATATATATATATATATATATATATATATATAATTATTTATTTAAAAATATGATTCCATCGCTACGTAAGAGTTCTCATGTCTCAAAACAAGAGCCGAAATCTTCAATAAAATTATTTGAATTAAATTGAATTAAAGTAATAGGCTCTGTTCCATCTTCAAGCGAATTTTTTTTTTTGGGGGGGGGTATTATTTACCTAATGAGTTCTCTCCTATTTTCTATATATTTTGACACCCGACCACACATATATATATATTGAACAATAAAAAATATTAAAAATTTAAAATCTTCAGACACACTGCGTTATATATTAATATTCTTTCGTTTTTATTATTTCATTAACATTCCTCGTCTAGTTTCGGCCAACATGGCCATCATCAGGAGAGAAAAAAAAATTTTCTTGCTGATAGAAGTGAACTACAGAAATGAATGTCGTGATGGAGAAAATGAACTTTTGCTTGTAGTTTTCATTTGTTTTTTTTTTTTGTTTTTTTTTAACATGAATTTTGGTCAGACCTTGTGTCAAACAGTCTCTTTTAAGTTGTTATTTGAGATAAGAGCTGGATGGATTCATGCTGCTCTGAATATATATATATATATATATATATATATATATATATATATATATATATATATATATATACAATTACTTATCATATATTCATCTGGGGTAGTATCGGAATGTTCCTGAACTAAACCTATAAAGTAGATCATTGCTCTCGTAAATAATGTATTTCATATATTATTCGCATTCTTCCGCCATTCCTTTCGAAATAGTTCTCTTGGGAACTTTCAGAGCGATCTCGCAAATTCAAACACACTTCAAAAAGACCGCGGAATTCTTAGTTTTGGCCGCTTGCAATTCCAGTTTTTATTCCAAATGGGCTGATGGATACCTCGGCGAATTTCCTAAAATGTTTTCAGATTTTCTTGGCTCCTACTGGTGTTTGGTGTATCTTAACGCTCATACTGTTCAACCGACACTCGATCTACTTTGAAACAAACTAATATTAAAAAATAAATAGAAGAAGAAAACGCTTCACGCAAAATTTCATGTCGGGATGCTATTCAAATTTGGCCGTTAGCGTAAAGATTGCAATGCTCTATTTCATAATATTTTCTAATAACTGAATGCGATAAAAAAATTCCCGCAATTCCTTTTGGGAGATGAACTCAGCCGACGTATCAAGTAACTTTTGTATATAGGGTAGTGGTAGGCATCCGTTTATATCGCGAGATGAACGTATCAACGTCATTGGTCAAAATTTAGTCGTTTGGGGGCAGTGCACTGCGCAGACTGCATTACCGATATGTCGGCCGTACCAACAAAAGCCAAAGGAGTATAGAGTATTATATTTGGTGCCGGTCTGGCTTCAACAATTATCAGTGTTGACAGTGAACCTCCTTCGTAGCTCCACTCCGATTTTTCTGTCTGGATTTGCTTTCTGTTTTAGCATACCTAAGGACGATAATGGGTATGTCCACATTCCTATAAATACAGTAGTAAATACTGTATGTTGGTCTTCAGTTGGAGATTGCCCGACATTAAATTCGGCCTTGTGTCATATCTGACCGCGTGGGGCGGTTGGTAGATATCCTGCAGTTGGAAATTCGTCTCCAGCTGTGCTGGTCAAACTCTCTGCTTCCGAGCAGAGAGGATCCCCAGACGAAGCTATGTCGAAGGACAAACACTCGACTCGGGAAACAGCTACCCGATCCCGTTTTATACGGGATCTACGATGAAACTTTGGCCAAGCATACAGGCTCGGATATCCCACATTAAATTCGGCCGCGTGGGGAGGTTGGTATATATCCTGCAGTTAGAGATTCATTGGGGATTTATATTTGTCTCACTTCTAGCAGTTGACTACTTCATCTATGCGCCGTTGGCGAATCTTATATGTGTTGTTCTTGTCCTAAGTATTATCGTTCATTACCAACCTTCGGGTGATTATTCTATTCAATAACCCATTCCTATGATATTAATGAGATAAAATTGCGAAAAAACTTCGCTAAGTAAATTTTTAAAATGCATTAACCCACTAACCACTGGATGAATTTTATGATCCTTGTTTGTTTTTTTTTAAATTATAAATCGTATTAGGTTTTCCTTAAATATACGTGTGCTTTCGACAGGTACTCCGGTCATCTTCAGACATGGAGACTATTTTGTTTATGGTAAAATTCAGGTAAAATCCGAGACGAAAAAATATAATGCAAATCGAAATATGTTTTTGTGAAGGGTGTTATTGATAACAGTTGTGGAGTGTGCCGTCGAAACGTTAAGGTTGAATTTTTGAAAATTTAAGTGACAGCGTTTTTACCCGCTGAAAATACTTGTACTAATACAGTTTATAATTAAAAAAAAACAAAACACAAGCTTGTCTTTATTAGATACTAGCAGAAGATCCCGGCGTTGCCTGGGGATGTAACAGTAAGAGATAGATCAAGTATCGACCATCATAAAGACTGAAAAATAAAATTGACAAAGATTATTGTTCAAGGTTGACAGACACGCATGTCTTAATTAGTTTTTTTTTTTTATGAATTGGTAAACCCAAACTCAAACAAAAACATTGTTTTCAATCGTTATGAGTCTACTGATTGAATAGAATTTTATTATAAACAATTGTCTTGTAAATGGAATTTTTAAAGCATTCTGAATGTAAAAATAAAGAAAAAAGTGTGCAAGACAATAAGAAACACTACCTGCCAAAAAAAAGTGAAGTTTTGTTGAAATCGGTTGAAAAATGTAGGAAATCCGATCCCATATATAAACGAACACACACACAAACAACCTGGGCTTTATAAGTATAACTCGATATGAGTTGTCCCCCTTTCATTCCGGTGACAGAATCGTTTTTTATCGTGTTTTCAAATTGATTTCCTGCAAAAAACAATTGTTTTTTTTTCCAATATTTGGCCCTGTCAGAACCACCACAAGATAATTTTACGCTGTTGAAATCGGTTGAAAAATGTAGGAAATCCGATCCAATATATAAACGTACAGACACACACACACACACACACAATCTGCGTTTTATAATAAGTAAGATTAACTGATGTCCTTGTAGTATAAAGATTAGCAATTTGAAAGAGAAAGTAGCGATCCAAGTTGGAGTCTGTTATGCTCGCTTCAATCACAAATGCCCTTAGGAAATGTATGAATCTAACCCACAGAGATATGAGTTTAACTGAAATGGCTAAGTAGGCGCTCTTAAATGTAGATAACAAGTCAAGAAGAGGGATAACTATGACTTCAGAATCACCTTGAAAAGGAATGTAGAGCTATCTTAGAGCTATCCTAGGCACGTCTATTGCAGAGAGAGTGTGGGCGAAGAGATCAACACTTGCTGGTGACAGTCGATTTCTTTAGAATATGAAGATGGCAATGGAGAAACTGACAAGCACAGAAAAATTTTGATCGCTTTGCCTACACCGTCTCTACTGTGGCGTGCCAAAGACAAGATAGCTTTCCATCACATATACAGAAAGGCCATTGGAATCAAAACTGCATATTGATTTCTATGACCGTATATCTTTAAACGCTCTATCTCTGATAGTGAGAAATTAGCAAGGAAATTATAACAATACATGTACCCGCCAAAATTATATATATATAAATATATATATATATATATATATATATATATATATATATATATAATACAATTCAGTATTAACGAAATTGTAAGAAAATATCGTTAATACTGAATTACATTATATATATATATATATATATATATATATATATATATATATATATAATACAATTCAGTATTAACGATATTTTTCTCACAATTTACTTATATATGTAATATATATAATATATATATTTTCTTACAATTTACTTATATATATATATATATATATATATATATATATATATATATATATATATATATATATATGTGTGTGTGTGTGTGTGTGTGTGTGTGTGTGTGTGTGTGTTTTGATTTAGTTTATTTATAAAATTTCTCATGTGATCTTTTAGGAGAATAAATTATACAAAAACTGCCCAATTGTTCTTTGTATTTGTGTGCTTTCGGGTATACATATGGCCATTTTCAAGATTGGAATATATTAACTGTTATCAAATATATAACCGAAAGCTCTCGCAAAGTAAGAAAAAATAGGCAGTTTTATATATATATATATATATATATATATATATATATATATATATATATATATCACATTAAATAATTTCGAAATTTTTAATAGTATCCTCTCAGTGTCTTGTTTTTCCTAAGATAAAATATTGTTGTATTCATCATTTCTATAAGATGTATAAATTGTGATGTCCATCTGAAAATTAAATTTTTACGAGTTAAGTAAAAAAATTCTAAGGATATGTACTGTAGAATTTTTAAATTTCCAAAATAATCAATATGTATATATATATATATATATATATATATATATATAAATATTCAGTATATATATATATATATATATATATATATATATATATATATATATATATATATATATATGTGTATACTAGCAGTAAACCTGTCTTTGACAGGGTCTTTGATTACTACGAATTTTTACTATTCACTTGGAGCAGTTTAAGTTTAAAGTCAGCCCACCAGAAAATCAATGTTAGTAACAACAATTTGGTGCAACTGAGGCACATCCCCAAATGGGGGGGGGGCGGTTAACAATTTGAATGGGGTGGTGGCCCTGAGACGAGAACTGTGTAAATAATAAATAATATTATTGTACTAATTTAAACTATTTATTTTTTATTACAGTTTTTATGAAAGATATATATATCCAGGAACAGATAATAAATAGTAAAAGATAATAGATGCTGACAGTTATAATCGACAGGAAGTAGTGGAGAGCCTCTGTCACCAACGATTTGGATTCAAACCCAACACTGAATAATTATCTATCAAACAAAAAAATCATCGAAATCGCATGTAAACTGTGAAATTCATAAAAAAACATCCGATCACACACACACACACACACACACACACACACACACACACACATACATGCACATACACACACATATTTTGAGAAATTCAGGTTTCGATAGATATAATTAATTATAGAAATTTAACTGTATAATAATAATAAAGAATATTATTGTAATAATTTAATATTTTTTATTAAATGTTTTTATGAAAGATATATATCCAAGAACAGATAGTGAATAGTAAAACGTTGCTGAGAATCATAATGGACAGGAAGTAGGGGAGAGCCATTGTCGCCAACATCAGCACTGAAGAATTATCTATCAAACAAAAAAAAAATCACCGAAATCGGATGAAAACTGTGGAAATGCATAAACAACATCCGATCACACACACACACACATACATACACACAGACATTTTGAGAATTATATATATATATATATATATATATATATATATATATATATATATATATATATATATACACGAGACACACATATACACATACATACATACACACACACATTTTGAAAATTATATACTGGGTGTCCATAAAGTTCGTATGCACTTTAAAAAAATTATAACTTTATTTGTATTTGCGACAGAAATAATTTGTAAAAAGGATTAGAAAGAAGTAAATCTACATTTCTTTAACGTTTTATTGAAATTTTATTTAAGTTTCCACATGTCCTCCATCATTAGCAATACAAAGAGTAATAGGATTTTGCAGTTCACGGAAAACATTTGTCAACTGATTTTCAATAATGCCTGAAATCACATTAGTTATTTTAGCTATACTTAAAACTAGGTACATTAAACTGTATAACATTTTTTACAGATTATTTCTATCGCAAATACAAATAAAGTTATAAATTTTTTAAAGTGCACACGAACTTTATGGACACACTGTTGATATATATATATATATATATATATATATATATATATATATATATATATATATATACACATACATACATATACATATAAATATGTATTAGGTTGGTGCAAAAATAATCAGGTAATAATGCCGTTTTTTGACGTATTTTTAACGTCAAAAAACGACATTAAAACGTCATTATTTTTGCACCAATTTAATATATGCACATGAGACAAAAGAAAACATTTTCCAACCCGCTTTATTCTCCTGAGGAACTTTATAAGGTAAATGTGGCCATTTTGTTTTATACTAATATAAAGAGAAAATTTATCGTTAATATCTACATTTTACACACACACACACACACACACACACACACACACACACACACACACACACACACACACACACACACACACACACACACACACACACACATATATATATATATATATATATATATATATATATATATATATATATATATATACCTATAAAAGAATTTCAAAATTTGACAGATTATTTCATAAGTTGAAATCGACTTCAGGAACGACTTTGCGTAAGAATGCCCGCCACTTTCTCGCCCAATCGACACGTCCAGTTTATTATCGTTGAAATAAATTATTCAGCTCACATAATTTCTCCTGCCCTACCGCCTTCTCTTCCGTCTGCTCTACCCTTACGGCCATGTCTGATCTCGATGAAAACAGAAGAGCAGAAAGAGAATGTCTGCCAGCGGTTATCCCGCAGTTGGCAAAGTAAAGAGCATTTGCATCGAAATAAACAGCAATGAATCACAATTGAAAGTCAGACGTTAGCTTCCCGCCTCAGAGAAGCAAGAAGGACATTCACGGAGACAAAAGCAATTGGAATCAGCTTCGCGTCGCTCAAGAATGACCCAAACTCCTTCCAGCTAAGAAAAGGAAAAAAAAACAAAAAACGAATCTCATTGATAAACAGTTAACGTTAGTGTTTGTCTGCTCCAAGCAAACAAACTGTCAGTGTTTGAGTTGAGATTAATATATGATTGTTCCTTCTACATTTTTAGAACTAATATTTTTCGGCTATTTTTATTTTTTTTTTTTTGCTGTATTTGAAGATAATTTAGATATTTTGAATCTATTTAAAGATTATGTAGGTTTGGTTACTGTTACCTTTTACAACTCTGAAAGCGAATTCGGCGTACCGAGTTCAAGTCTTTCTCGCTTCTGCTTCATTCACCTCGCGCTAATGCTCTTGGAAAAAAGAAATAAACCTTTCCTATAAGTTATGTAGTGTTATGAATGGCTATTAATGCCATTTCGAAACAAATGTAAGAATTCTCTATGTTAAAATACTAGGGCTGACTGAGTATTTTAGCATTGGCAGGGTAACTCGTCTAGGAGAAGGAGAAATTTCAATTAAAAAATATGGAGTAGAAAATGAAATATTAGAGCTAAACCATTTCCAAGTCACTCTTCGCTACCTTCTATCAGCATGGCTGATGCTAACCACCAGGAAACGACTTGTTTCGCCTTCTCGAGCTAATGTTCTCGGCTGACATGAACTGAAAAAAGATTATATTGCTAGGTCATTTGCTATGAAAGTCGATTTACTGTGTCGTGCTAGACAATCTTCCTCTTCAGACTCTATCTTACATATCTATAGGTCTACCATTCGTCCATGTCTAGAATATTGCTACCACATATGGTCCAGTGCCCCTTCTATTTACATTAAAATCGAAAGATGAATCCGTTATATTATTGGTCTGGCGGGTCGGCTTCAGTTACTCTCCCATCGACTTTAGGTCGACTCTCTGTGCCTTTTCTATAAATACTTTCAACGTAGTTGTTCAGCTGAGCTTTACGCTATGATAGATACCCTTATGAATTTAAGCTCAGAGTATTAGACTGGCGTCGAGATCACATCAATTTACATTTGAGCTGGCTAGATGTAGCTGTAAATTCAATGCTAACAGATTCTTTTCTTGTCGTTTTTGCTTGCAGCTCCATGCTTTCCAGCCGTCTTTAATCTGCAAAAATTTAAATGCAATGTCAATCGCTACCTACTGTCCTCCTGATTACTCTTTTCTCTTTCCACTCATTTGTAATGTTTCTGTTTCTAAATCTTCTACAATCTGTAACTCCTTGCGTCTTAGTGGCTTTACCGCCTTGCAATGGGTGATACCGATTAAAAAAAAAAAAGAAAGGTCAAGAGAATGCATAGTTTAAAGGACATTATAAATGAAGCTATGGAGAGCCTTAATCACTTCCGTCCTCTAGGTACAAGGTAATTAAGTCGGAGGATAACTTATTTATATGTTACTTTCTGTTTGTTTATACGCCATTTTGATTGATAAGATATGTATCCTTTGTAATCAAGGATTTTCTGAATTTTCTGTTTCTTTCTTAATCATCAGGCAATTTAAAACGAAAATTATATTTTTTATGAAATCTTATTTTTCTTCTTACGCTGCTATTTTTTTCGGTTTTTCTTTCATAATTTCATTCGCCGAATTTTTTTTTTTATCGGGTTATCTCTTCTTATTTCGTTAATATCTCCATGTTTGCAGCAGTTACGCATTTTTACTCCATATTTCTTTCATTGTTTGTTTCTTTATTTAATTGTTTCTTCTCTTTCCTTTTTTTTTATTTCTTTCTTTTCTTTTTTTCTGTGTTATTTAGTTCGTTTCTTTTCTACCTTCGTTCTTTTCTTTTCTTACTTTTTCGTTCTTCTTTCTTTCTTTCTTTCTTTTTTTTTCTATCATATTTCTTTCTTTTCTTTGCTTTCTTCTATACTATTTCTTTTCTGTCTTTTTTCTTTATTTATTTAATATATTTCCTACCATTACGTACTTTAATCATCTCTTTTTATTACGTTTTAGTTGCTTTTCATATTTTTAAGCAGATACATATTATATACCATCTGTTTTTCATATGGCTTTCAAATGACTTTGTATTTTTCTTTCTTTCTTTCTTTTTTCTTGCATTTTCAAAATTGACTTTCTCACAGCTTCCTGAAATTACGCACTTCTTTTTCTTTCTTTCTTTCGTTCTATTTTTCTTTCTTTCTTTTTCTTTCTTTCTTTCTTTTTTCTTGCATTTTCAAAATTGATTTTCTCACAGCTTCCTGTAATTAGGCACTTCTTTTTCTTTCTTTTTTCTTTCTTTCTTTCTTTCTTTCTTTCGTTCTATTTTTCTTTCTTTCTTTTTCTTTCTTTCTTTCTTTCTTTTTCTTCCTTTCTGTCAGGATTTACTTTTACACTTTCTTTTTTATTTCTTTATTTATTTTTTTGTAATTAGTAATTTTTTTAATTTCTTTCTGTATTTAGGTACATTTATTTTTGTCTTTCTTTTCTTCTCACTTTACTTCCTTCTTTTTCTTCTTCCGCTTTCAAAAAGATCTATCTTTCTTTCTTTCTTTCTTTCTTTCTTTCTCACGTTTTTAAACAGTTTTACTTTTTCTTTCTTAAGAATTTCAGATTTTCTACCTTTCTTTATTTCTGACATTTTTCTGCATACGGACTTTTGTTTCTTTCTTCATTTCTTTCTGTCTTTTTCTTTCTTTCTTTTTTCTTTCTTTTTTTATTTACTCTCTTTTTCTATTTTTTTTTTGTAATAAACCCTTTTACTTTCTTTATTTCTTTCCTTTAATGATTTACTTTACATTTTTTTCTTTCTTTCTTTCTTTCTTTCTTTTGTCTTATTTGCTTTCTTTTTTTCTTGCGTTTTCAAAAGTATCTTTCTTTCTCACGGCTTTTTGTAATTAAGTACTTTTACTTTCTTTCCTTTCCTTTCGATTTATTTTACATTTTCATCTTTCTTTCTTTCTTTCTTTCTTTCTTTCTTCCTTTCTTTCTTTTGTCTTATTTGCTTTCTTTTTTTTCTTGCGTTTTCAAAAGTATCTTTCTTTCTCACGGCTTTTTGTAATTAAGTACTTTTACTTTCTTTCCTTTCCTTTCGATTTATTTTACATTTTCATCTTTCTTTCTTTCTTTCTTTCTTTCTTTCTTTCTTTTGTCTTATTTGCTTTCTTTTTTTTCTTGCGTTTTCAAAAGTATCTTTCTTTCTCACGGCTTTTTGTAATTAAGTACTTTTACTTTCTTTCCTTTCCTTTCGATTTATTTTACATTTTCATCTTTCTTTCTTTCTTTCTTTCTTTCTTTCTTTCTTTCTTTTGTCTTATTTGCTTTCTTTTTTTTCTTGCGTTTTCAAAAGTATCTTTCTTTCTCACGGCTTTTTGTAATTAAGTACTTTTACTTTCTTTCCTTTCCTTTCGATTTATTTTACATTTTCATCTTTCTTTCTTTCTTTCTTTCTTTCTTTCTTTCTTTCTTTTGTCTTATTTGCTTTCTTTTTTTTCTTGCGTTTTCAAAAGTATCTTTCTTTCTCACGGCTTTTTGTAATTAAGTACTTTTACTTTCTTTCCTTTCCTTTCGATTTATTTTACATTTTCATCTTTCTTTCTTTCTTTCTTTCTTTCTTTCTTTCTTTTGTCTTATTTGCTTTCTTTTTTTTCTTGCGTTTTCAAAAGTATCTTTCTTTCTCACGGCTTTTTGTAATTAAGTACTTTTACTTTCTTTCCTTTCCTTTCGATTTATTTTACATTTTCATCTTTCTTTCTTTCTTTCTTTCTTTCTTTCTTTTTTCGTAATCTTTTTTTATTTTTCTCCTTTTTTTTTCGTCTGTATTTCTGTTATCATGTCAGTGTCATATCCATTTTATCTTATCCGATCTCTCTAATGCAGCCATGTTGTTTTTATTTATTTACACTAGAAAACATGAGATAAATTATCTGGGAGGAAAAATTAACAGTTATTACATTTCAATACTATTACTTACATCTTATTCCCCGTGTTATTCTTATCGATATTACTTAGCAGTTATTCTACAACTATATAATAAGTAACGTGCTAGTTAAACATTAATAAACCTTTTCAAGTCTGGCACAACGTAACTTAGCTTCACTGAGCTTTTTCCGTAAATATTTTCATGGAACTTATTCTGATGGGCTTTTCTACTTTGGTGCCTAGACATTACAAAGTTAAGTGCAGTACTAGATTAGTAGGTAGATTTCTTTATTTTACTGCTTAAATGGCTGTATGTAACCGCAAGTTCTATGCTAACAGTTTCTTCTCCCAGACTTCACGTTTGTGGAGCTCTTTTCCCGTTTCTTGTTTCCGTGTCAATATTGATCTTAAAAATGTAAATGCAATATCAATAGTTACCGTCTGTCTTTTGAATTAATTTTCTTTTATTGTTCTCTCTTTCTAATAAAGTTTTCTTTTTCACATTCCTTTATGTCTTAGTGACTTTGTTGCCAGGCGTGGGGTGAAATGATTAACAAAAGTTTATAATCACAGAGTAAAGACATTATATTCGCGCGAAAAATTGCCCTAGAGTTAACATCTTTTTATTTTTTTTTATTGAATGGCTTCTGTTTCTTCTTCTGATAACCGTGTCCCTGGTACAATATTGCTCTGCACAATACCCTCGTCCGATCACCGAAGTAAAGCATCGTCGAGCCTTAAGTAGATAAGTGTCCGCGGAGGAATACTGTACGCGTGCATGTTCCGGTGGTGTAGTGGATAAAGGTTCGAAGTTGTAAATCATAGAACCAAGTTCTAATTCCAGTTGGGTTCGTTATATTCACTTAAGAGAAAATAACATTAGGAAAAGTATGAATCCACCTTTCGTTCCCCTCAACTATGGGTTAATTAGCAGTATTTGCATTTGTAAATCATTATCTACAAAATATTCTTACAATCTAAAAATATTATCTGGCTTTAAATATCACCCAAAAGGGGGATAACCCATATCAAAACAAAGCAGCCCATCAATCAAACCTTCTTCGTTGTCACATTGTTCAGTCAATGGAATACTCAGCATCCTTCTGTATAATCACATCTCTGTTGTCACAAGTGTTTTCTTCATTTGCCATAGAGAAGAATTGATATTACGTAACATTTCAGCTGCTGCTCTCGAAAAGGAGCTTCAATCTAGGGTAAAAAAAAGTAGCGCGTAAGTTTTAATGCCTCCTTCTTAACTGGGGTAAGAATTAGCTCGTAAGTTTTAATGCCTCCAAAACGAAATTGCTCTCATTTAGCCACCATAGATAGAATTCCCTGTCCCCCATTAGCATGGCTGATGCAGGACTCCAGGAGAGTGTTTCTCTATGCCTTCTTGGCCTCCATGTTTCGAATGACATCAAGTGGAACAACTACATTGAATCAATAGCTGCATCTAGTGCAAGGAAAGTTGGTTCACTGTGTCGCGTCAAAAGGTTTTTATCATCAGAGACCATCTGACATATCTACAAATCTACCATTCGTCCGTACATTGAGTAGTGTTGCCATATCTTGTCTGAAAAATTTAAAGTAGTAAGACTTTTGGTCAAGACCACCAGTTAATGAAAATCTGCTCCGAGACATTATTCAATTAGAAATGCTTTCAATTGCTTTTATAAATAAAATATATTATGGACGCTATTGACTTAAGATTTTTTTCGATCAATATTTAGACAAGAATTGTTTTATTTTTATTTAATTTTAATTAGAATAATTTATAAAGTTTTAAATCTTTTAAAATTCTGTATAAATTTGTAGCGGCCAAGTGATATCCACGGAGCTTCAATCAGTGGTTAACTGGGGTAAGAAATAGCTTTAATGCCTCCAAAACGAAATTGCTCTCATTTAGCCACCATAATTCCCTGTCCTCCATTAGCATGGCTGATGCAGGACTCCAGGAGAGTGTTTCTCTATGTCTTCTTGGCCTCACGGTTTCGAATGACATCAAGTGGAACAACTACATTGAATCAATAGCTGCATCTAGTGTAAGGAAACTTGGTTCACTATGTCGTGCCAGAAGGTTTTTCTCATCTTACATATCTACAAATATACCATTCGTCCGTGCATTGAATACTGTTGCCGTATCTGGTCTGGTGCCCCAGTTATTCATCTCGGGGTCGTTGACAAAATCCAAAGAATGATCTGCAATATAATCGATCCTGACTACTTGGCATCTCGATTTCAATCACTTTCTCACCGACATGATGTGGCTTCCCTCTGTCTTTTCTACAAATATTTTCATGGCAACTGTTCTGTCAAGTTTTTTTCCCCTTGTGCCACGGCTACATGAATTTAAGCGGATTAGCATCTAGGTTCTACCTTTTTACCGTTGAAATAACTAAATGATCCTGCCACTTCTACTCCAACAACCTCTTTTCGCCCACTTCCCGCCTTTGTAACTCCCTTTCGTTTACTTGCTTCCATGATAACTAGAATCTTCAAAAATTTAAATGCAACGTCAATCGCCATCTTCTAATGTCTTGAACCCCGTTCATCCTTTATCCATTCCTCATTCCCCTTATACACAGTTTTTTTTTCTCTCACCTTCACTATTTGTAAACCCCTGCAAACCAGTGGCACTTTCGCCTTGCTTGGGGTTGAAATGCTTTTCTAATTATTTTTTCCCGTTTCTTAATACATTGCTTAACCTTTGGAAGGCATCTTTTGCTGTCCCAATGTATCTTTGAATTACGTGTCACATTTTTGTCCACCAATAAAACACTTCTCAGATATTTATATTTTCGTAGTTGCTTACATTTGATGATCGTAAAGAGGTACCCCATAGTGTTACCCTAGTTCTACATCTAAGCTATGCTTAGTAAATTACTAGGGCACCTCGACATGGTGTAATGGTTAGCAAGCTTGTCTCACTAGATCAATTACGATTGGATAATAAGTTCGATCATCAATGGAGGCTCTATACTTTCATCCTTGTGCAGCATGTAAACTATGCTTAGTTTAACACCTGGGTACCTCAAGGTGGTGTAATAGTTAGAAATCTTGTCACACAAGATCACTTACAACTGACTAGTGTTCGATAGTCACTGGGTACGCCATACTTTCGGTTTTGTGCTGCATCTAATGCTGCACTTAGCAAATAATTTTGGGTACCCTGCCGTGGTGTAATAATTAGTAAGCTTCTCTCTGTAGATCAATTAAGACTGATAAGTGAGTTCGATAATCATTCGGTACCCTATAATTTTGGGATTGTATCACGTCTAAATCATATTTAGAATATTACCATACACGTAAAAGTTTTTAGAGAATACAACTTTGGATTTCTTATTTGCTAAAGATTAAAATGAAAAAAAAAAAAAGAAACGTTCGTCGCATTTTACGTTTTGACATTGTTCTAAACTGTTTCCTGTATCTTACCTATTAAAATGTTGGCTTGAACAAGGGCACTTACACAGGAAGAAGTTGTAACAAAATTCTCTTTCATAGTGCTAACATTAGAGTTTCCCTTCTGTGCGAAATCGTCAATATAAATTTCTGAAAAAAAAAAAAAAAAAAAAAAAAGGGAAAAGAAAAGAAAAATAAATGCCCCTTTGCGAAATAATCACATTGTTCTACCCCTGGGAGCCTTTCTAGAGAAATATAATCAAGCGTTACATTTGCCAAGGGACTGGAGTTGAATAAAAAGAAAAGTAATGTGTATGCATGTATGTGCGTGTGTTTGTGTGTGCCCGCGTGCGAGATTAAACTTATATTTCTCTCCTCCGTGTCGTTGAAACGGTTCTTTGTATGAAGATCTGTAATTATGTTCAAGAAGGAGAAAGTGTTTTTAAAATTAGGTACAAAAACAGAAAAAAAAAAACAAGAAACAATTTGCACGAAGGTTCTGCAAGGCGATCGATCCTGATATGGCATCTCCAAGTCAGTCAATTTCTCACCGAAGTGACGTAGCCACCCTCTGGCTTTTCTACAAAAAAAAAAATAAAAATCATGGCAATTGTTCTGACGGGCTTTCCTTCTTGGAGCTTTGACTGCGTGAATTTAAGCCTACGACGAAACTTCAACTAGGTATCCCAGTTTTCCAGTTGAACTGGCTATATGCTAACTTTTGTTCTACTCTAATGGTTTATATATATATATATATATATATATATATATATATATATATATATATATATATATATATATATATATATATATATATTTATGTATATATACATATATATATATATATATATATATATATATATATATATATATATATATATATATATATATATATAGATAGATAGATAGATATATATATATATATAAAAGAAAAACAGACCACTTTTTCTTTAAAATATTAGCTCTGGATTTCCATTGAGCTCTCAGGATTTCATCCTCCTTGGCAATACCCATACGGATTACCAAGTTCTTCATAACTTAAATTTATAGTTGGATTGATTTAAGTTTGTGACCAAGGGTTTCACGCATTCTACGATCGTCAGACAAACTGACATTCGGAAAAATGGAAAGGATGTGTCTAAATTATTTAACGAATGTTGTATGAATGAAAACGTGCTGCCCAAATACGAGCATTTCATATATATATACATACATACACACATATATATATATATATATATATATATATATATATATATATATATATATATATAAAAGTAAACATAGAAGTCAACACTTAGACGCGACAGTCTGTTTCATGCTATATGCAATCGTCAGGCCTTTATATTTACACACGTTCTATCTTTGATATTGAGCACTTTATTCCATAAATATAGCACACCTTAAGACTATATTTCTTTATATATATATATATATATATATATATATATATATATATATATATATATATATATATATATATATCAAGACATTTATGTTTAACATTCTTTTTATACATACAAATATTAAGTAAATCCTCTGTTTATAATAAACAGTATTAAATAACATTTACTTAAATATTTATATGTATAAAAAGAATATTAACCATAAAAATGTCTTAAAATAATTCCATTTCGTAATATATATGCGTGAGATCCAGTGTCACAAACTTACATTAATCCAACCATATATATATATATATATATATATATATATATATATATATATATATATATATATATATATAAACCCGTACAACAACAAAAATTTCAAATTGCCATATCAGTAAAAAATGCACTCATTTAAATTTTCAAAAAAATTCAACCTTAGCATTGCGACCGCATGCTCCAAAAGTTTGTACCGTTATTAATAAGACATTTCAAACAAACATATTTCGATTCACATTATATTTTTCTTCTCTGATGCTACCTGAATTTTACCAAAAACAATATATATATATATATATATATATATATATATATATATATATATATATATATATATATATATATATATATATATATATATGTTGAAAAGCCACTGCATCCACAAAAAAATCACTGTTTATTGTGCTTTTTTTGCTATCAGAATCATTGGTCCATATATTTATAAATTTGAACGTCCATTTTCGTAATAGGCTTAGATTACTTTAACACGTTGTTTGATTGTTAATCTTTCCATGGTTGAAATTGCCAAAGACTTAAGTCGTTAAATGTGAAAGAAAAAGAAAAAATATTTAGATGCTTAAACGTAATTCACGTTTAAAATCGGTCCATGTCTTTGGAACACTATTTACATATATATATATATATATATATATATATATATATATATATATATATATATATATATATATATATTAGTGAATACGCATAATATCGATAGCCGGACTCTGAATTTTATACATACTTTCAATTATATGAACGTTTATGTAGATATTTTAAGCCTCCCTATTCTCTCTCTCTCTCCTTCTCTCTCTCTCTCTCTCTCTCTCTATATATATATATATATATATATATATATATATATATGTATATATATATATATATACACATATACATACATATATACATATATATATATATATATATATATATATATACATATATACATACCTATATATATATATATATATATATATATATATGTATCTATGTATATAATATGAAGCTCGGTTTGAGGAATCAAAATTCCAACTGAGTTGGTTACATTTACTTACGCGTAAATGCCATTGGGAAAAACATGAATCCACCTTTTCCACACCACGCCGCTCTATGGGTAAATAGTAGGACTGACTGGATCATACGTCCTTCTAGAATGACAAGTCTGAATTCAAAATATGACGGGGTTAGTTTGGGGACCTTTTCGCACGGTGTGCACGCTGTTCTATGTATACAGCTATTCCAATAATTCGGGTTACTTTTGCACAAGCCTTCACTGCTGTAATAACATAATCTTATTGTTATGGTCCGGTTCCTTGTACCACGGTGATAGTCCAAGGTAGAACCAATAAAGAAGAACGCGAACACAGGTTTGGAATAACTCAGATATATTACAAAGAGGAATATATACAGAGATTTAGAAGTGTTAGTATGAACAATCAGGTTTAGTAGAGAGAATAATGTAGTTTCGACCACGATCACTATTCCAATGTCTTGCAGTAATTGTCTTAACACGACCCTGTTTCAGACTGCCTCTGACTCCACTGACTGACTCGCTCGCTCTGACTGACATTTAGACTCCTGAGGGACTTCACTCTAGACTTCAGACTGAACAGTATTTAGTCGCCCCCCACCCACGAGAGCATCATGTGGCACAAGGCCCGTTTAACGTGGGATCTCCGAGCCCGTGGGCTCGTCCAAAAATATGCCCATTGAACCCGTATAAATGGGTTCAGGGGCGGTTTACCTCCCGGAAAGAGACTCCGCTCTTCGGCGTAGCCTCATTCTGGTTCCTCCCCACCCGAAGGCAGAGAGTTCAACCGATCAGCCTGTCAGCTGGTCGCCTGACTTCGGACTGAACGGTATTTAGTCCCCCACACACGAGGGCATCATGTGGCACATGGCCGGTTTAACGTGGGATCTCCGAACCCGTGGACTCGTCCAAAAATATGCCCTTTGAACACGTATAAACGGGTTCAGGGTCGGTTTACCTTCCCGAACGAGACTCCGCCCTTCGGCGTAGCCTGTATCGGGTTCCTCCCCGCCCGAAGGCATAGAGTTCAACCGATCAGCCGGTCGCCCGACTTCGGACTGAACGGTATTTAGTCACCCCCCACGAGGGCATCATGTGACACAAGGCCGGTTTAACGTGGGGTTTCCGAGCCCGTGGGGTTTCCGAGCCCATGGGCTCGGGCAAAAATATCCCCTTTGAACCCTTATAAACGGGTTCAGGGTCGTTCTACCACCCCGAAAGAGACTCCGCCCTTCGGCGTAGCCTCCTTCGGGTTCCTCCTCGACCGTAGGCAGAGAGTTCAACCGATCAGCCGGTCGCCCGACTTCGGACTGAACTCTCTGCTTCCTCTTGAGGCGCAGTATTTATTACGTATGGAATAGTCCATTATGTTATTATGGGTAAGGTCTCCTAACACTATGTATCTATGTATTGCGTATATTTTTGTCAGCATGTTTTCATTAAAACATGTATCATGAAATAATTTAGACAATTTTTGTCTCATTATGTTAATTTATCAACAATGATTGTTTGTTTTGTTTGCATGGAAGATTGGATAGCCGTTGGTATTTATCGTTGCATAGCAATCTTTCATGCAAACAAACTATCATTGTTGCAAAATTACCATCTTTAATCTCTGATGATGGCTTATGTAAGCCGAAAGCTTAGAAAGGATTAAGAATAAAACACGTATCTACATGGGGATTTTTCTTTCGTTATTCAATGATAATGTTATTAGGCCTATCAGATGTTATGAATGGATTTTGCTTCAAAGAAATAGACAAAACTTGTCTACATTATTTAATGAAACATGTATTAATAAAAATAAAATGAAAAAAATTTTCATTTAAAAAAATAGAAAAAAATTAAGATTGCTTATTAAAAAAAAAAACATTAATTTATATTCAAAATAATTAGTATTAGGTTGGTGCAAAAATAATGACGTAATAATATCGTTTTTTGACGTATTTTTTAACGTCAAAAAACGACATTATTACGTCATTATTTTTGCACCAACCTAATAATTTACATTCAAAATAAACCGTAATTTACATTAAAAGTTAAAAATTAATCAGGATCAAAATATTTAAGCTCCCATATAAAAAATGTGGAGTCCATTTTCAGTCACCCTTTATAGAAAACCTTATTTTAGTGTATAACTGCTGTTGTAATTTTCTTCGTTGTAATGCATAAGCACTCTTTGAGTGTAAGTGGCTTAGATTATATTAGGCTGGTGCCAAAATAATGACGGTTTTTGACGTTAAAAATACGTCAAAAACCGTCATTATTTCTGCACCAACCTAATATCATAGATTTAAAAAAAGAAAACAGCACTCTGAATTTGTTCTCATGCCATCTTGCCGCTCCCTACAAACAGCTTTAATTCAAACCGCCCCTTTTTCGTTACCACCCGTAGATTTACTACTCTTCTACCGCCAAATGCTAGGTACCGCCCCCTATGGGAATCCAGGGTTGAAATGGGCTACTTTTGCTTACTATACATTGAAACCATAATCATAAACCACAGGTTGTCCCTAAATTGTAGACACATAGACAAAAATGCAAATTTTCAAGAAATGCAATTTTCAAAATTTTATTGATTTACACTATTTACATTCATAACGTTTCGGCCGTTTAACGATCAGACCTTCTTCAGGATATATCTATATTTCTGAGATGAGGTATTGCAACTATTTACACTATCTATATTGTTCACACTTGTCATCTTTAGTATCATTTTCATAAGGTTTGGACAGTTTTACGCTGAGAGCATCTTCGGTTTCTGTCTATATGAAGTATTGTAACTATTATACTATCTATATTGTTCAAACAATTGTCCTCATCTTTATTGTCATATTCACAACGTCCATTAAACATGGCACGTAGAACTAAAACAGTCTACACCAGTGAGCGAAATAAAGGGTTCAGTTCGACATTCCAATCACCTGAAGAAGGCCGGAGCATACAACGGCCGAAACATTGCGATAAATATGGCGACAAAGATAAGGACAATAGTCCGAATAATGTAAATAATATGCATAATACCTCATCTCAGAAATATAGACAGATACTAGCAGGCTGAAATAGCTAAATATAAGCGCCATTTCTACTGTCTACTAACAGTTACATTTCCCGCCCTTTTTCCGAATAGTTCGAATAATGTAAATAATGTTCAGCCTGCTTGGGTAATGAGTTCAATCCTCTCTGAACATTTCAATATTTTGTTGCTGGCTAACTCATTATTACTAGGAAATCATTAAAATTCACGAAGAATAAAATATTTTTTTAAAATCAAAGACAAAAGAAACTGATGAATTTTTATTCGATAGAATGAGATTTTCGACGCGAACATTATTTTTTATCAGAAATAATTTGCTACAAGTGTTTCTCATGTTCAAATTCACATTCCTCTCTGGTCTTTTGAACAGGTGTACAGGTTCATTCATTATTTATTTTTGGAATCGGTCTTCATTTCCTTCTAAAGTTTACCTCAACTCCATACTTCTAATATCTTTGTAGGAATGCTGAAATTTTATTTAGTAATTATTTTTCTTCTCAATTCGAATAGATAAGCTC
>OZ010611.1:33823358-33833358 GCA_963932145.1 Acanthosepion lycidas
AAAAAAAACCGCGTCCGAAATATTGAGAAATCAGCATTAAATAGCCCATAGAGGTGTTGATGTGCTGTTAAACAAAAACAACCAACCTAACTTATGTCTTATTTAAAACTCAGTCTAATTGTGTGAGTATATGTGCATGCATATATTAAATGTGTATATTAAACTGCACTAGTACATGTTAGTTACTTACGCCTAACACAGACATACGTATATACATCACATCCGTGATGGACAGTAAATTGGTTCCTTTTTTTTATATTATGGATCTATATTTCTTTTTAAAAAAAAATAGCTATTTCTTTTTTTTTTTAAGAAATGTCGTAATTTAATTTCATATTTAATAACACACAGAACGACTATAATCCCTAATGCTTAGTGACGTTTGAAAAAAAAATCTTCAACCGGCCATGACGTAGCTTCTTTAAGTGACTGCACTTGAACCAACTCAAACACAGGCATCTGTTCCATGCCATGTCTCTTTGCATTCATAGAAATTATAATTATTTACAAAAGATAATTATCACTAATTCAATTATTATTAATTATGATTAAAGTATCGTTATTATTGCGCCACTGTGGCTGATGGAGAAAAGTAGACATATTACTGTAGACGACTATGTAATTAGCAGTTATTAGATTAGGAGTTAACTAACTTTGACATTTTTTTTTTCAATTTATACTTAATTAACATTTACTCGTGGTTGGATATGACTTGAAATATCTTTGTTATCCAAGTTAAAATGTGAGCTATGGTAAGACAAGCACAAACGTACAAGTAATCGCTTCATTACAAAGAGAGAACAATAATAATAAAAAAAAAACAACTATCAAGAAGCCGTAAGATAACGATTGACATTGGATTTAAATTTTAGAAGATCAGACTTGACTGGAAAACAAAAATTCGGAAGAGATTTACGCGAGCATGATGTGCGAAGAAAGCAGCTTTTAGCATTGGGAAAGTGCCTGAAATCGAGATGCCAGGTGAGGACCGATTCCATTGCATACACTCCTTTGGATTTGTATCTTTTCGCAAGGTTATTTGTGCGTAAGTGAATATAACGAACTCGATTGGAATTCGAACACGGCTCTTCGATTTCTCATTCCAAGACTGCGCATTTCAATGAGTGAAGTAAAAAGTTGACTTTCACAAACACCAAACAACGCAAGTGTCTTGCAATAAAAGTGTTTAATAACTTTAATTTCTGCAGCTATTTAGCATAAAAAAGTATCATTATTTCAAAGTGAATAGATAAAAAAGAAAGTTGTCCTGCTCCACAATTTTAAGCGGCCACAGTTTCCTAGAAGCAATATTTGGCCGAATTCAAGTCGTGTTGAATGAACATGCTTCTATTTTTTAAAATCATTTCACCCCAAGCAAAGGCTCTAAGACGCAAGTGTTTACTGAAGGTTAGAGAGTATGAGAAAAAATTAAGGAGACAGGAAAATAAAAGAACAGGTATTACGAAGACATGATAACGATTGATATTGGATTTAAATTTTCGAAGATCAATGTTGACTTGAAACAAGAAGCCGGAAAGAAATTTCCAGAAGCGAGAAATGCGATAGAAGAGGTAACGTCTGTTTAGCATAGAAATTGCGGCTGCATCTAGCCATTTAAACTGTAAAATGCCGAGATCTTACCACCAATCTGTAACAGGAAAATTGTCCAAATTATGTAAAAAACAAAACTGTCCATAAGATAACGATTGACATTGGATTCAAATTTTTGAAGATCAAGCATGACTGGCAAACAAGAATCCGGACAAGAGTTCTGCGAGCGAGATGTGCAAGAAAAAATGATGTTAGCATAGAACTTACGGATATATCTGGCCATTTTAGCTGTATAATGATGCGGCCTTGCTGTCAATCGAGTGCTGCGCTTATATCCATAAAGTCTATGTAACGTAGACGGAAGTTCATCAGAAGTATTAGGTTTGCGCAAAAATAATGTCGTTTTCTCACATAGTAACACATGTGAGAAAACGACATTATTTTTACACCAACGTAATATTATAATGAAAATGTTGATAGAAAAGGTACAGAGCAGCTATATTACAGAGGCGGGAAGGTGAGAACCAATAATATTACAGGTTCTTTGGAATTTTTTTTTTTCGGAGACCTCTAAATTTATAGCAGGAGAACAAGACCAAATGTGTCAGCAAAATTCATTCGTATGGACGAACGGTTGACTTATAAATATGTAAGATAGATTCGGAAGGGAAAAAAATTGTCTAGTACGACACAGTGAACCAATTTTCTCCTCAAAATATAGTAAGAATGTAGATACTAAATCCCAGACAACTTCACAATATCTCCGTTCAATGGACTCAGTCAGGCGCCCTTGTACTCATGAAATAGGCAAATAGGATTTTCAAAAATCCTTTTATAATTTTTTATCGAGCAAGTGCAATTAAAATCTGCGATTAAAATCAATTTTGCACACACACACGAAACCACACACAGAGACACACACACGAACACACATGAACCCACACACAATACACACAAACACACATACATATATATTATATATAATTAAATTATAATAAATTAAATTATAATAAATTATAATACAAGAAATCAGAAAAGGAAAGAATTTATCAAACACTCCTTGATGAACATGCTCATCACTTGTAATTAATTAAATTATAATAAATTAAAATAAAGTAATCCTAAAAGGAAAGAATTTATCAAACACTCCTTGATGAACATGTTCATCACTTGTAATTAATTAAATTATAATAAATTAAATTATAATAAATTAAAATAAAGTAATCCTAAAAGGAAAGAATTTATCAAACACTCCTTGATAAACATGCTCATCACTTGTAATTAATTAAATTATAATAAATTAAATTATAATAAATTAAAATAAAGTAATCCGAAAAGGAAAGAATTTATCAAACACTCCTTGATGAACATGCTCATCACTTGTAATTAATTAAATTATAATAAATTAAATTATAATAAATTAAAATAAAGTAATCCTAAAAGGAAAGAATTTATCAAACACTCCTTGATAACATGCTCATCACTTGTAATTAATTAAATTATAATAAATTAAATTATAATAAATTAAAATAAAGTAATCCTAGAAGGAAAGAATTTATCAAACACTCCTTGATAAACATGCTCATCACTTGTAATTAATTAAATTATAATAAATTAAATTATAATAAATTAAAATAAAGTAATCCTAAAAGGAAAGAATTTATCAAACACTCCTTGATAAACATGCTCATAACTTGTAATTAATTAAATTATAATAAATTAAATTATAATAAATTAAAATAAAGTAATCCTAAAAGGAAAGAATTTATCAAACACTCCTTGATAAACATGCTCATAACTTGTAATTAATTAAATTATAATAAATTAAATTATAATAAATTAAAATAAAGTAATCCTAAAAGGAAAGAATTTATCAAACACTCCTTGATAAACATGCTCATAACTTGTAATTAATTAAATTATAATAAATTAAATTATAATAAATTAAAATAAAGTAATCCTAAAAGGAAAGAATTTATCAAACACTCCTTGATAAACATGCTCATAACTTGTAATTAATTAAATTATAATAAATTAAATTATAATAAATTAAAATAAAGTAATCCTAAAAGGAAAGAATTTATCAAACACTCCTTGATAAACATGCTCATAACTTGTAATTAATTAAATTATAATAAATTAAATTATAATAAATTAAAATAAAGTAATCCTAAAAGGAAAGAATTTATCAAACACTCCTTGATAAACATGCTCATAACTTGTAATTAATTAAATTATAATAAATTAAATTATAATAAATTAAAATAAAGTAATCCTAAAAGGAAAGAATTTATCAAACACTCCTTGATAAACATGCTCATAACTTGTAATTAATTAAATTATAATAAATTAAATTATAATAAATTAAAATAAAGTAATCCTAAAAGGAAAGAATTTATCAAACACTCCTTGATAAACATGCTCATCACTTGTAATTAATTAAATTATAATAAATTAAATTATAATAAATTAAAATAAAGTAATCCTAAAAGAAAGAATTTATCAAACACTCCTTGATAAACATGCTCATCACTTGTAATTAATTAAATTATAATAAATTAAATTATAATAAATTAAAATAAAGTAATCCTAAAAGGAAAGAATTTATCAAACACTCCTTGATAAACATGCTCATCACTTGTAATTAATTAAATTATAATAAATTAAATTATAGTAAATTAAAATAAAGTAATCCTAAAAGGAAAGAATTTATCAAACACTCCTTGATAAACATGCTCATCACTTGTAATTAATTAAATTATAATAAATTAAATTATAATAAATTAAAATAAAGTAATCCTAAAAGGAAAGAATTTATCAAACACTCCTTGATAAACATGCTCATAACTTGTAATTAATTAAATTATAATAAATTAAATTATAATAAATTAAAATAAAGTAATCCTAAAAGGAAAGAATTTATCAAACACTCCTTGATAAACATGCTCATCACTTGTAATTAATTAAATTATAATAAATTAAATTATAGTAAATTAAAATAAAGTAATCCTAAAAGGAAAGAATTTATCAAACACTCCTTGATAAACATGCTCATCACTTGTAATTAATTAAATTATAATAAATTAAATTATAATAAATTAAAATAAAGTAATCCTAAAAGGAAAAAAATTATCAAACACTCCTTGATGAACATGCTCATCACTTGTAATTAATTAAATTATATTAAATTAATTTATAATAAATTAAAATAAAGTAATCCTAAAAGGAAAGAATTTATCAAACACTCCTTGATGAACATGCTCATCACTTGTAATTAATTAAATTATAATAAATTAAATTATAATAAATTAAAATAAAGTAATCCTAAAAGGAAAGAATTTATCAAACACTCCTTGATAAACATGCTCATAACTTGTAATTAATTAAATTATAATAAATTAAATTATAATAAATTAAAATAAAGTAATCCTAAAAGGAAAGAATTTATCAAACACTCCTTGATAAACATGCTCATAACTTGTAATTAATTAAATTATAATAAATTAAATTATAATAAATTAAAATAAAGTAATCCTAAAAGGAAAGAATTTATCAAACACTCCTTGATAAACATGCTCATAACTTGTAATTAATTAAATTATAATAAATTAAATTATAATAAATTAAAATAAAGTAATCCTAAAAGGAAAGAATTTATCAAACACTCCTTGATAAACATGCTCATAACTTGTAATTAATTAAATTATAATAAATTAAATTATAATAAATTAAAATAAAGTAATCCTAAAAGGAAAGAACTTATCAAACACTCCTTGATAAACATGCTCATCACTTGTAATTAATTAAATTATAATAAATTAAATTATAATAAATTAAAATAAAGTAATCCTAAAAGAAAGAATTTATCAAACACTCCTTGATAAACATGCTCATCACTTGTAATTAATTAAATTATAATAAATTAAATTATAATAAATTAAAATAAAGTAATCCTAAAAGGAAAGAATTTATCAAACACTCCTTGATAAACATGCTCATCACTTGTAATTAATTAAATTATAATAAATTAAATTATAGTAAATTAAAATAAAGTAATCCTAAAAGGAAAGAATTTATCAAACACTCCTTGATAAACATGCTCATCACTTGTAATTAATTAAATTATAATAAATTAAATTATAATAAATTAAAATAAAGTAATCCTAAAAGGAAAAAAATTATCAAACACTCCTTGATGAACATGCTCATCACTTGTAATTAATTAAATTATATTAAATTAATTTATAATAAATTAAAATAAAGTAATCCTAAAAGGAAAGAATTTATCAAACACTCCTTGATGAACATGCTCATCACTTGTAATTAATTAAATTATAATAAATTAAATTATAATAAATTAAAATAAAGTAATCCTAAAAGGAAAGAATTTATCAAACACTCCTTGATAAACATGCTCATAACTTGTAATTAATTAAATTATAATAAATTAAATTATAATAAATTAAAATAAAGTAATCCTAAAAGGAAAGAATTTATCAAACACTCCTTGATAAACATGCTCATAACTTGTAATTAATTAAATTATAATAAATTAAATTATAATAAATTAAAATAAAGTAATCCTAAAAGGAAAGAATTTATCAAACACTCCTTGATAAACATGCTCATAACTTGTAATTAATTAAATTATAATAAATTAAATTATAATAAATTAAAATAAAGTAATCCTAAAAGGAAAGAATTTATCAAACACTCCTTGATAAACATGCTCATAACTTGTAATTAATTAAATTATAATAAATTAAATTATAATAAATTAAAATAAAGTAATCCTAAAAGGAAAGAATTTATCAAACACTCCTTGATAAACATGCTCATAACTTGTAATTAATTAAATTATAATAAATTAAATTATAATAAATTAAAATAAAGTAATCCTAAAAGGAAAGAATTTATCAAACACTCCTTGATAAACATGCTCATCACTTGTAATTAATTAAATTATAATAAATTAAATTATAATAAATTAAAATAAAGTAATCCTAAAAGAAAGAATTTATCAAACACTCCTTGATAAACATGCTCATCACTTGTAATTAATTAAATTATAATAAATTAAATTATAATAAATTAAAATAAAGTAATCCTAAAAGGAAAGAATTTATCAAACACTCCTTGATAAACATGCTCATCACTTGTAATTAATTAAATTATAATAAATTAAATTATAGTAAATTAAAATAAAGTAATCCTAAAAGGAAAGAATTTATCAAACACTCCTTGATAAACATGCTCATCACTTGTAATTAATTAAATTATAATAAATTAAATTATAATAAATTAAAATAAAGTAATCCTAAAAGGAAAAAAATTATCAAACACTCCTTGATGAACATGCTCATCACTTGTAATTAATTAAATTATAATAAATTAATTTATAATAAATTAAAATAAAGTAATCCTAAAAGGAAAGAATTTATCAAACACTCCTTGATGAACATGCTCATCACTTGTAATTAATTAAATTATAATAAATTAAATTATAATAAATTAAAATAAAGTAATCCTAAAAGGAAAGAATTTATCAAACACTCCTTGATAAACATGCTCATCACTTGTAATTAATTAAATTATAATAAATTAAATTATAATAAATTAAAATAAAGTAATCCTAAAAGGAAAGAATTTATCAAACACTCCTTGATAAACATGCTCATCACTTGTAATTAATTAAATTATAATAAATTAAATTATAATAAATTAAAATAAAGTAATCCTAAAAGGAAAGAATTTATCAAACACTCCTTGATAAACATGCTCATCACTTGTAATTAATTAAATTATAATAAATTAAATTATAATAAATTAAAATAAAGTAATCCTAAAAGGAAAGAATTTATCAAACACTCCTTGATGAACATGCTCATCACTTGTAATTCTTAACAATGGCTGAAGCGCTGGAAGATATATAAATGAATTTTGCAGAGTTTAAGATTTTTAATTTTGATGGAAACACCTCAGTCGAAAAAGGACAGGCGAATTGTGCAAATGAATACAGAGATTTTTTTATAAAAATTAAAATAATCAGAATATATATAGTGAAACCTCGGTTATCTAACGTCTCGCATATCAAATATGTATAAAAAACAAATCGGTTTTCGAACAGAAAATCTGAGATGAAAATGCCTCGGTTCTCGAACAACATTGTCGAACCGAGTTAACCAGAACTGAATCATTTCCCATTCGACCGCTGTTGTATACATTCGTGTGTTGTGGCGTGTTTTTTTTTGTATCCACTTTTATTGTAATGTGACTTTTTTTCTCTACATTGATTCCTATTGGAAAAACAGTTTCGGGTTACGAACTGCCACCAGCAACGAATTAAATTCGTGAACAGAGGTTCCACTGTATATATATATATATATATATATATATATATATATATATATATGTGTGTGTGTGTGTGTGTGTGTGTGTGTGCTTGTGTGTGTGTGTCGAAAAATAGGAAAGAACATGTTAGGTAAATAATTCGGAGTTCTTTAGTATTTTTGTTTTTTTTATTTTTAAACAGTTCTCCATACAGAATTAGAACTTAAATTATAATTATTTTTGAAAAAAATATGATTCCTTCGCTACATAACAGTTCTCATGTTTCAAATACAAGAGCCGAAAACCTCAATATAATTATTAAAATTAAATTAATTAAAGTATCAAGCACAGTTCCATCCTCAAGTGAAAATTTAGGAATCCCCACTCTTGAAATTTACGCATTTTTATAAGCATGCTCATTCGCAAAATTAGTTACTATGGAAACTGCTAGAGCGATCAACTTGATAAGGGGTCTAAGAGTTAATTTGTATCCACATATCAGGCACGTTCGGAAAGAAGTCAAACCGAGGTAGGGTCGGGGTGTCAATTTCAAAGCAAGCCGTTTCCATAGTAACTAATTTTGCGAATGGACCTGTTTATAAAGATACGAAAATTTCAAGATTGGTTATTCCTAAATTTTCGCTTGAGGATGAAACAGGGCTTGATACTTTAATTCAGTTTAATTTTAATAATTATATTGAGGTTTTCATGTTTTTGAAACATGAGAACTCTTATGTAGCGAAGAAATCATATTTTTTTAAAAATAATTATTATATATATATATATATATATATATATATATATATATATATAGAGAGAGAGAGAGAGAGAGAGACAGACAGACAGACAGACAGACAGACAGACAGAGAGAAAGAAAGAGAAATAGAAAGAGATTGATTGACTAGCCTCATGCCACAATTTCCACATTTTTTTTTCTCTGGATGGTGTCAATTTTCACTAGGAATGTTACAAGTTACCGCTGTTACTTCAATATATATATATATTTCGGGTTCTTTTTCAGCATTCACAGAAAGCTGTCTCAACTGCGAAATAAATTCTTCATTAGCATACCTACAATTTGTTTTGCTGTTAAATGTTGCCATTGTGATCACTAAATCATTTTGCTTGATCCTATGCCTTATTTTTAGGTTCAGAATTACGATTCCATATCACGTTTGTGTGTTTCTGTGTGTGCGTGTGTAAATAGAATCCGTTATGCTATATTAGAAAAGAGGGAAAAAAAATGGAATGTTTTAGAAATCTGTACCAAGAAATTGCTACCAGATTAGCGAGTAGACGACGAGGAGGGAATATTTTGAAAATTTTACCTCGCAAAAATTTCAGTCAATTTTTGAATGAATACACCCTTCCTTTCCCCGACTGATTTAAAGCATCTCTTCTCAAACTGTAATTATTACCGTAAAAGTACCTGTTTGTATCCGTCTTTAAGGATTGGGGGGAAAAAAACCCTAGAGTAAGGGATATAGTCAGTTGAATAGATAGGATAATTTAATTAAGTTCAATTGTGTTCTATTAAGAGGAGAAAGCAAGACATAACAAAATACGTCAAGATAATGTGTATTCCGTAAGGGGAGGTAACCGAAAAGAGTTCGGAATGAAGGTATTGATAAGAAAATTTATTGATGAGAAAACGAAGTTATTTCACAAATTAAGGGTTTTAAATTTTCTTTTAAATAGAAGGAGATTTTTTACTGATTATCGAAATTGTACTTATTCGCCACTCCACGCAGCGGATGTCAAAACTTTAGAAATTCTATTTATTTATTTATTTTTTTAATATTTATTTTCGACAACTTTAAAACAGATGCTGTTTTTCTTACGTTAATTTATTTTCATACGCTATTCATCGACTCAGGGTTTACTTTTTGAAATTATGTCTCCCTGTTATTTTATTTACTAGTTCTTATTGTCTATACAACTTTAAGAAGAGCCATTATTGTTGTTGTTGTTTTTCTTCTTTGGCGTCTTCATCATCTTCTCTTCGTCTTCCTCTTCTTCGCCTTCTGATCCTTCTTCGTCGTCTTATTCGTCGTCGTCTTTTACTTCGTCTTCTTCGTCATATTCGTCTTCTTCTTCTTCTCCTCTTCTTCTTCTACTA
>OZ010611.1:33838358-33848358 GCA_963932145.1 Acanthosepion lycidas
TTTTTTTTTTTTTTTTACAACGGGTTAAACGCGACGTTAAACACTCGGTAGTGTATTACGAGACGGGAGGATTTCTTTGGTAACAAAGAAAAAAGTACTGAGCTGCTAGGTGATACCTGCCCTCCTTTACGGCAGCGAATGTTGGACGGTCTCCTCAAAGATGAAAAAGAGGCTTGAGGCGGCGAAGGTATGCTCCTACAGAAGGATGCTAAGGATATCTTTACCGAGAGTGCGAGCTACGATTAAGTTTCTGAGAGGATGAAAATAAGGAGGAAGCTTATACTTAACATCAGGAAAAGGCAGGTGAAATTTCTGGGACACGTAACGAGAAAGGAGGGCTTGGAGAATCTGATTCTCACAGGTCCAGGGAAAGAGAGAGAAAGTAAAGCAACGCATGACGTACCTGGCGGCCTATAGCAAGTGGATGACAGAACATAGCCTGGAGGAAGTAGCAAAGGGAGACAAATTATTGAGAGCTACAGGGGATAGGGGAAAATAAAGAAACATGATGGCCTATGTCCTGAAGGGACATTCCCCCCAAAAAATAGAAAGAATTTTCTGTGTCCCGACAGCCGTCTGCCTTACTCCTTGATCTAAAATTAATTTGGCATTAACCGGCAAAAGATGAAACGAGCATTGTATCAAAAACATTGAACTAAGAACCTTTCTAACACAAACACATACTTAATAAATACTGCGACTCAGGAGTAGGCAAGGAGGCAGTAGTTCAAGTCTTGACCGGCTGTTCGGTTGAACTCTCTGCCTTCGGGCGGGAGGAACCCGAAGGAGGCTACGCCGAAGGGCGGACTCTCTTTCGGGGAGGTAAACCAGACTAGAACCCGTTTATACGGGTTCAATGGGCATATTTTTGGCCGAGCCCACGAGCTCGGAGATCCCACGGACTCGGAGATCTCACGGGGTCGGAGATCCCACGTTAAAATGGCCTTGTGCCAGATGACGCCCTCATGGGGGGGTGACTGAATATCGGCAGTAGTTCAAGTCTTGACCGGCTGTTAAGTTGAACTCTCTTCCTTCGGGCAGGGAGGAACCCGAAGGAGGCTACGCAGAAGGGCGGATTCTCTTTCGGGGAGGTAAAACGACACTGAACCCGTTTATATGGGTTCAATATGCATATTTTTGGCCGAACCGACGGGTTCGGAGATCCCACGGGCTCGGAGATCCCACGTTAAAAAGGCCTTGTGCCACATGACGCCCTCGTGTTGGGGACTGACTGAATATCGGCAGTAGTTCAAGTCGAGACAGTAGTTCAAGTCAAGTCAAGAGTCGAGTCAGAGGCAGTCCGAAACAGAGTCGCGTTCAGACAATTACTACAAGACATTGGAATAGTGATACTGGTCGAGACTACGTTGTTCTCTCTACTAAACATGATTGTTCATACTAACACTTCTACTTCTCTGTATATATTCCTGTTTGTAATATATCTGTGTTATTCTATACCTGTGTTCGAGTTCTTCTTTATTGGTTCTACCTTGGACTATCACCGTGGTACAAGGAACCGGACCATAACACAAAGTAAGACATAATTCTGGAAAAAATTGAGATGTAGTAGGTTGGGTGGGGGGTGATATCATAAATTCACAGTAAATATCATGCGTTACTCTAACACCTTTCCTAAATAAATTAAGCTTTCCTTGAATTTCAAGTAGGTCTTCGAGTTTTACTTACCTACAGAAGATAGCCACGAAGAGTGAGAAGAAAGGACTAAGCATAAACTACAAGAAGACAGAATGCATGATTATCAGTAAAAGAAAGCGCCTGAAGAGCGATTTACAGGTCTGGAACACTAGAATCAAACTGACGCAGAAGTTTAAATATCTGGGAAGCGTCTTGCTAGAGGACAGTAAGTGCAACACTGAGATCCGTAGACGTATTGGGATGGCCAAGGGCACATTCCAAAAACTGAGCAGAATATTACGAGACAGGAGGATTTCTTTGGTTACAAAGAAAAGAATAATGAGCTGTTACGTGGCATCTGTCTTTCTTTACGGCAGCGAATGTTGGACGATTTCCTCAAAGATGGAGAAGAGACTCGAGTCGACGGAGATGTGTTTTCTACAGAAGGATGTTAAGGATATCATAGACCGAGCGTGTGAGCAACGATGAAGACTTAGAGAGGATGCAAAAAAGAAAAGGCTTATACTTAATATCAGGAAGAGCCAGCTGAAGTTTCTGGGGCACATAATGACGAAGGAGGGCTTGGAGAACCTGATACTCATGGGTCGAATAGACGGAAAGTAGGGCAAAGGAAAGCAACACCTGACAAGTGGGGTTAAGCTGTGGACAACAGATCATGGCTTAGCAAAGGGACATTTATCGAGAGCCACAATGGATAGGGCGAAGTGGAGAGCCATGATCTCCTGCATTCAGGAGGGACACGGCACATAAAAAAGAAAGAATTTTCTGTGTCCCACCAGCTCTGAAACTAATTTGGCAAAATTAATAAATTTTAACCGACAAATGAAAAGAGCATTGTATCAAAAGCATAGAACTAGGAACCTTTGTAACATATGGTCAAAGTACCTAGTTGTTGAAAATAAAACTTGCAAAGTAATGACGGAATTCTGGACAAAAATATAAAAATATTGTAGTAGATTGGGGGGGGGCACATATATTCACAGTAAATATTAAGCGTTACTCTATAGTGAATATTAAGCGTTACCTTTCATATATAAATTAAGCTTACCTTGCATTTCAAGTAGGTATTTGAGTTTTGCTTTATTAAAAGCATTTTTGAAACATAAGTGTAAGACTTTTTGACTTGTACACTATTTACATTTTTTGGACTATTGTCCTCATTTTTGTTGTCATACTTATCACAACGATTTGGCCGTTGTACGGCACAGTCTAAGTGAATATGTATAGATCTGTCCATACTTTTGCTCTTTCTCCAGCTGTGCCCGTAGATCCTCAACTTGTTGCTTCAGTTTCTTGCCCTCATCTTCAAATTCTTTTGTAGCCGTTTCAAGTTTCTTCTCAGCCACCTTCATCTTCAATTTATGGTTGCCCAGTGTCTCTTGCTACAACACAAAATAATCATCATCTTAAAATCATGTCACCTGATGAGGGGCAGAGTTCATAACAAGTGAAATATGACGAAATGTGGTTGGAATGTCGAAATGGACTCTTTATTTTGCTCTCTAGGGTAGACAATTCTAGTTCCACGCGCCATGCCTAATGGATGTCAGTTATCTCCTGTTAATTCACCTCTCCAAGTTCTCCCGTCAATATTTCGGAGATGAGGTATTATGTACACTATTTACATTATTCGGACTATTGTCCCCATCTTTGTTGCCATATTTATCACAGCTTTTCGGCCGTTCTACGAACGGGCCTTCTTCAGGTGGTTGGAATGTCGAACTGAACCCTTTCTTTCGCTCACTGATATAGAGTGTTCTAGTTTCTCGTGCCATGTCTAATGGATGTTAGTGATCAGTTATCTCTTGTTAATTTACCTCTCCAAGTTCTCCACTGCCTTAAGCGGGTATTGAACTCACAGCTCTTTGTGTCCTGCCACTGGATCTAACCAACAGCCTTTATCCACTGTGCCATGTGTCTTTAAGGACAGTTTTTGACATAGCATTTCTCGTATTTCCATCAACCATAATATCGATGGCGAAGGTATGAATCTATATTTTTTTTTTGTCCAGTCGCTAGAAACGTTTAGTTTCTGATATTCCGCAATAGATTTCCGAAAATATAATGGATAATTGAGTAAGTACTGTAGGTAAATCCCATAATTTTTGTTCAGGGAAAATAATGAAGAAGTAAAAAATCGATAGTTCATTGTCAAAAGTGATAGGTGCACTCATTACCACGATTTTATTTTGCTTTCTATCTGCTTAGTTTTAATTTATATGTTGTGTATTTATTTTAAAAATCTTTTAATTCGTCGATAAATTTAATTTGGGGACGTTTATTTATTTTATTTTATTAGATTACATTTTTTTTTAATATATAAATGTTTTTCGATTTTCGTTATATTGAATTGAAAGCTTCAATTTCCTCCGATTTTCTCCCACGCCCGCTGTTTTTCTTTTATAGATTTGTTATTTTTTTGTTTTATATTTTGCTTTAGAAGAATATATTGCATTAATAATAAAAGAATAATATGGATTTATTTATTTAATTTTCAGTGAATATGTTTGCTGATAGTTTTTAACATTTAAATTTATATTTAAATCTTTTTTTATTTATTTTGAATACGTACGTGTATTTAAAATCTTGTCGTTTAAATGAATCAGGAATTAAGAAAAAAACGCCTCTTTTATTGTTTTAATTCAGAGGCACGTACGCCCTTCAACACCCCCAACACTTCCCATATATATATATATATATGTGTGTGTGTGTGTGTGTGCGCGTGCGCGTGCGCGCGCGTTCACACACACACACATACATATATGTGTGTGAACGCACACACATACAGACACACAGATATATATATGTGTGTGTGTGTGTGTGTGTGTGTGTGTGTGAGTTACAGCTGCACTGAAAATCTAGAAAGTATAATAAAAAAACACAATAATAAAATCCTGAACAAAGCCCCATGCCTGAATAGTATTAATAAAAACCCTACACTTAAATCAGACAATAACAGTGAAAAATCGTGTGATTGTAGAAACCCAGAAAACTGCCCATTAGAAAATAAATGCTGCATCAAATCTGTGGTATGTACTATCTCATCCACTGAGAGACCTAATACTAATATGATATACAATAGGTCTACGAAGAATGAATTTAAAGCCAGATGGAGGCAGCATAAGTGCTCTTTCAACAATATAAATAAAAGAAATCAGACTTCTCTCTCTAAATATTTTTGGCATCTGAAGGAAATAAACAGGACACCTAAAGTAAAATGGAAAATTATAAACAGGACTAGAACTTGTAAAACTTGGGATGACCCATACCCTTTGTGCCTCCATGAGAAACTCCACATTATCAAGTTTCTTAATAATAAAAATATATTAAACAATAGACATGAGTTAACGATTTTTTGCCGACATCATCAGATTTATGCACTGAATAATTAGCTAAAAAAAACAAGCATTAAATAACTTTTATAATCTATAGCCCAAATAAATAGTTTAAATACCTTACAAAAAAAGATAACCCTTTATGAAGTCGTCAAAAAACAAATGTTACGGTAGTTTTTATATGCACAAATCCCTTTCATAAAGAAATAAAAAAAAAAAAAAAATCTCCGTAGACACGTAAACCAGACTAGGCGAAAACATCTTCCGTTTTAAATTTAGACACCCCCACCTTACCCTGACTTGACATCTATGAAAGTAACTCTATACTGATAAAAATTATTTGCACTCAACACCCCTAACTATTTTAAACAATTCGCCCTGGCTCTTACCATGGACATTTTGATTTCAATTGTGAATATGCTATTAAAACACGTAAATTTAAGAAATAAGTTATTCCCAAACAAATTTCGCTTGAAGATGGAACAAAGCTTACTTTAAGTCAATTTACTTCAAATAATTATATTGAAGTTTTTGGCTCTTGTTTTGAAACATGAGACCTCTTATGTAGCGTGTTGGAATTATATTTTTAAATAAATAATTATAGTTATGCTCTACTTTTGTATCGAGCACTATTTTTAAAAAATAATGACAAAAATACTAAAGAACTTTGGATTATTTACCTAACCAGTTCTTTCCTATTTTCTATATATTCCCCCCACATATATATATATGTGTGTGTGTGTGTGTGTGTGTGTGTGTGTGTGTGAGTTACAGCTGCACTGAAAATCTAGAAAGTATAATAAAAAAAAACAATAATAAAATCCTGAACAAACCCCCATGCCTGAATAGTATTAATAAAAACCCTACACTTAAATCAGACAATAACAGTGAAAAATCGTGTGATTGTAGAAACCCAGAAAACTGCCCATTAGAAAATAAATGCTGCATCAAATCTGTGGTATACCAATGTACTATCTCATCCACTGAGAGTCCTAATACTAATATGATATACAATGGGTCTACGAAGAATTAATTTAAAGCCAGATGGAGGCAGCATAAGTGCTCTTTCAACAATATAAATAAAAGAAATCAGACTTCTCTCTCTAAATATTTTTGGCATCTGAAGGAAATAAACAGGACACCTAAAGCGCGTGTGTTTGTAAACAATTGTATAGTTAGGCAGCAGTTCCTCTTTTATACAAGTTTCATTAAAAACGACTGAAAAAACGACTGTGGTTAGGATTTTTATTATTTTTTTTTCATTTGTTCTTATACTTTTCCAATTTTCTGAACGTAAATTATTATGTAGAATTTTTTTCAGTGTTTTGTATGTCAGAAGGCATTCTGTTATACTTTACCCATTATCAGGGATGATTTTATTTTTTACGTTTAACTGAATGTATGGATTTTTTTCGTTACTCGAGAAAAGATGAAAATTATAAGAACACATGACATATAACAATGACATTAAATATAATATTAACCGCATTACCTTGTCAGTCGCTTTTAATTAATATTATATATATATATATATATATATATATATATATATATATATATATATATATGAAGAAAAATATACGGAAAAAAACAAACAAAAATCCTTACATGCAATTATGCTGTTTTAATGTTAATATAATGTCAACGTCGGACGTTTTTGTCTAATAAACGATCTTCAGGACATATTCATAAAATATAATTAACATTATCAATTGAACATGACAATGTTAATTATATTTTATGAATATGTCCTGAAGATGGTTTATTAGACCGAAACGTCTGACGTTGACATATTAACATTAAAACAGCATAATTGCATATAAGGATTTTTGTTTGTTTTTTCCGTATATTTTTCTTCATACTGTCGGATCTATATCCACATATTTGCTTACATATATATATATATATATATATATATATATATATATATATATATATATATATTAGGTTGTTGCAAAAATAATGACGTAATAATGTCGTTTTTTGACCTATTTTTTTACGTCAAAAACGACATTATTACGTCATTATTTTTGCAACAACCTAATATATATATATATATATATATATATATATATATATATATATATATATGAAAATTTTTCAGAATTAACCTGTAGAACGACAATATTTATAAATATAAATGACAATAGGAAAACTGTAGTTATTGCCGACGCGTTTCGTCCTATGTGAACTTTCTCAAAGCAAAAAACAAAATGAATTTAATTAAATAAAGTAACTAACAATAACAAAAAAATAGAATGTTCCATACATTCCTCCAGTTGCTAACTTTAAAGATAGTAAAATCTACCTTAATAACCGAACGCTCCTCTATGAACGAAACGGTTAAATGCACGTCAGACTATATGACGGTTCCGTATAGGATACAGGTTCGATTCCTGCCGGAGGACGAATATTTTCTATGAAAATTAAATGTTGTTTAATACTGTTTATTATAAACAGAGCATTTACTTAAAAGTTTGTATCTATAAAAAGAATGTGTATATATATATATATATATATATATATATATATATATATTAGGGGTGGGTCATATGTGTGAGATGTTTATGTGTGTGCATCGTGATATCTTGCCCAGAAACTTAACTGTAAATCACTATACAGCGATAGAATGACATTTCGAAAAAAAATCAAAAAAACTTTAAGGGCTCAAGGATCTACTGCTACTTCAGATCAGAAGTTTCTTTTAATATCGGGGATACAATTTAGAGGGTGATACATTCGTGATATTGCACTCCTGCAGAATCATACGCATGTGTACACACACACACACCGCAGACATACACGCAATCACGCATCTATATGCACACATACACACGCGCGTGCGCAAAAGAGAAAGAGAGAGATGAGGAGAGTGAGTGAGGGAGAGAACTTATTGGGCTTACGTTTAAAGCCAACTTAATTTTTCAAATTAGATGCATTTCGTGCAATCTCCACACCTGAATAAAAATAGAGGAAAGAAAAAAAATATATAACAAAAAGAATTGTAGAGAGAAAGTCGAGAGTCGAATGGCAAAATAAAAAAAAAAGAAAGAAAGAAAAGAAAAGAAAAAGAAAAGAAAAAGAAAATTATTAATTAAATAATATTAATAAGAATAAAGTAAGGAAGAAATATTAGGTTGGTGGAAAAATAATGACGTAATAATGTCGTTTTTTGACGTTAAAAAATACGTCAAAAAACGACATTATTACGTCATTATTTTTCCACCAAACCTAATAAATAACGCTTAGGAAAATGCCAATTAATTTCGAAATCACGGAATACTTTCCAAACGCACAACACACACACACACACACACACACACACACACACACACACACACACACACACACACACACACACACACACACAAAAGTATTAAGACATTTAAATTATTCTTAATTACGTTTTATTTTTAGTCGCCTTTTCCATTTTCAAGTTTTTCTAACACGTGCCAAAAAGCATAGGATTTTTATCCTTAAAGACATCGATGAAAACAGCGCCGATCTTACATGAGAAACACTTGTAGCAAATTATTTCTGATAAAAAATAATGTTCGTGTCGAAAATCTCATTCTATCGAATAAAAATTCATGTTTCTTTTGTCTTTGATTTAAAAGAAAATTATTTTATTCTTCGTGAATTTTTATGATTTCCTAGTAATAATGAGTTAGCCAGCAACAAAATATTGAAATGTTCAGAGAGGATTGAACTCATTACCCTAGGAGGCTGAACATTATTTACATTATTCGAACTAATCGGAAAAAGGGCGGGAAATGTAACTGTTGGAGTAGAAATGGCGCTTGCATTTAGCTATTTCAGCCTGCTAGTATCTGTCTATAATTCTGAGATGAGGTAGTATGCACATTATTTACATTATTCTGACTATTGTCCTCATCCTTGTCGCCATATTTATCACAACGTTTCGGCCGTTGTACGCCCTGACCTTCTTCAGGTGGTTGGAATGTCGAACTGAACCCTTTATTTTGCTCACTGGGGTAGACTGTTCTAGTTCCACGTGGAATGTCTAATGGATGTCAGTTATCAGTTATCTCCTGTTAATGTGATAAATATAGTAACAAAGATGCGAACCATGTGCCATGTGTCCTTGAGGATAAAGTGGATAAAGACTTTAGTTAGATCCAGTGACAGGACCCAAAGAGTTGTGAGTTCAATACCCGTTCAAGGCAGTGGAGAACTTGGAGTGGGGTATTAACCGGCGATAACAGGAATCGAAAGATATTTGATCACGCATGTCACATAATTGACTGAAAATATAAAAATATTAAATATTAAATCGAATCTTAAATTATATATTATAAGTCATACAAGTCAACGACATAAATTATATTATATCTAAGCGCGTGTGTGCGTTTGTGGGTGTGGTTGCGTTGACAACGATATCCCGAGTGCAGGTTGAATAAAAACTGACATTTTTATCGCCAAACTCTATTTTAAAGAGAAACGCAAGGAGTTGTTGATAATGTCTTTTGATGTCTCATGTCAGCAACTTAGAAACCGCCAAACTCCTGGACAACGAAGAACTTTAACGATTCCCAGATGATCAAGTTCCGACACAAATATTCCTTTCTTTCTGTTGCGAACAAATGCGCGTTTTGTTCTCAATGATTTTTTTTTGGTGGCGGGGGGGGGGTGTTCAGTCAAGTTTAATCGAATTTGTAACAAGATGTCTGTATACTGTGTATATTATTCTTGTTTGATTATATAAAAATGTTTAAATTAATCCTGACATTAAAAGGCCATTTAAGCTTTTCTGTCAACAAAAAAAAAAATGTCTTTTGTAAATTCTTTTTGGAATTAATAAAAAATATATAAAATTAATATAGAATATTAATGACAAATTAATATTTACGCCTTCCAAAAATTAAACATCGTATTAAATGATCGGGAATTTTCGTGAAAAACGAAGACTCCGGAAATTTTTCGCATATACTACTTCCATAAGAGATGAAGAAGAGAGTCTTGTTCAACCGACGAATATTAAGAATACA
>OZ010611.1:33855858-33863358 GCA_963932145.1 Acanthosepion lycidas
TGATGATGATGAAGAGCTTCTCGGGACAGGAAGTTGTGGCGAGTCGTTATCGCCCACGTCCTGAAGAGAGATTGCACGCAGAAGAAGAAGGATGCAAAATAAATTATATGCCAAGTGTATTGATAATTTGAGTAGCATGTATATTCGAGTCTACATATTATTTGTAATTTAGCGAATTTTTCAGCACTGGCTGGCATCATCTCTATTTTGACAGCAGTTATTCATTTTAGTAGGTTTTTCTTAACGAGCAACGCCATGCTTTCATATTTATTTTAGTAATTTCCCCTTGTTTTCTTACAAGATAACGGATGTTTTTGTAAAACAAAAAAAAATAAAAAAATAAAAAAATAAAATAAAAATATCGCATTTATTTGTTCGAGCGCTTTCAGCCATCATTGTTCATGTTCAAGTTTGCAATTATATTTTTCTGTTTTATTTTTATTTTATTCTTATGCGCCATGTCTCTTCAGAACGTGAGGTTTCAAGGCTCTCCTCGACTACTAATCCCTTGTTAGATAGATTACTCGCTGTTTTCTTTTGTCTTTTTTACATTAAATACATCTTGTGATTGTCGAATTCTCCAAGCCTTTTTTCCTTATTAGACGTATCAGAAATGTCGTTTTGTTCCCATTTTTCTTAAAACATTCCCATTGAGAACATGTGCCGTCCATGGCACTCCCTTTAGCTTATCTCTAGCATTATATAGTTGTTGCCTGAAAACTTCATTTCTTATGTAAGAAAATTACCCATCATTTAAAGCTGCATAATTCCACTTATATTAAATAGTTGAGAACTCTTATATAGGTATTCAATAATTCTTTTCTGTTACGAGGTTAAGTCAAAAAGTAATGCAATTTATTTTACTACATAAGGAATAAAGAACGCAATCAAATATATCGTACATCATTATACAGCTATACATCATATGTTCACTTCCCTACTTCTCAACGTAGTCATCGCCTCTTTAGATGGCAGTGTTCCCACCTACGAATCAGAGCATGTAGCCCAGCTTCGTAAAACTTAGCTAGCTGCCGATGTAACCAATTCCTTACAGCGGTTTTCTCTTCTTCGTCAACAATTGATTTAATGTCAGACATCCTTTTTTTGGTCCAATGAAAGTGGCAATGAATGGCAAGCGTTATGGAATGAAGAAATAAAAACTGCTCTAAAGAAAATTGGCTATATCAGCAGCCAGCTGAGTTTTGCGAAACTGCGATCCATGCTCTCATTCGTAGGTGGAACACTACCATCGAAAGAGGGGGGAATAATTGGGAATTAGGGATGTGAACCTATGATGTCTAGCTATATCTTTATGTATGATATGTTTGATTGCGTTCTTTATTTCTTATATAATAAAACAAATTGCATTATTTTTCAACTCATCCTCATACCGTGTTTACATTTTGGAAGATTATCTCGTGACTTCAGATTCATGAATCACATTTTTATTTTGTTGGTTGTTATACTTTACGGTTTTGAGCATGAGGAAACCATTTTATTCATTATGTTTTCCGTGTCAAGTTATCTCTATCTATAAAAGGCAGGATGTGTGTGTGTGTGTGTGTGTGTGTGTAAAGAATGCACGGCCGCAATTCTCGACGGATTTACACCAAAATTTACATGCACATGCTCCAAGTTAGTAAAAAGGCCAAGACTGACTTTGCATTTCCGAAATCCCATCGATAGTAGAAATAATCGATTTTTCATGCATCTACGGCAGTTTTAATGTAGTTTGCGGCCATTTTGTACTGGCCAGAGTGAGAGCCTATAGCTGGCAGCCACGAATAGGCAGGAATATTCTATTGGCCAGCGTGAGAGGAGACAGCTGACTGACACGAATATTAACTAGCATGCGATCATGCAAAAAAATCGATAGCTGCATTCGTCACGAGTGGAAAAAATTTAAATCTGCATGGCACTTTACTCCAATTGGCTCATTCGCTTGCTTAAACTCAACGTTGATTTTGATTCCGCAGAACTTGGTCGAGTGTGAAAAAGTATTTGTTGTTAACATTCTTTTTTCATTCGGTTTTTCCAGTTACGAGTCCTTTTTTTAAAGCTGATCGTTTTGTGTTCATTTTGTTTAGTTCCTTTTTCGTAACAGATTTAATGTTTAGTATAGAGCTTAGAAAAAATTCGCAGTGTGAGATAGGCAAGAAGTAAGGCATGTAGCAACATCAGCACGGCAAAGGGCACTCCTTTAAAGGCAAGGAAGGGCAAAAATATTTTAAGTCAAGTGATAGCGATTGCTGTATGAGTAGTATGATTTTTGAATCAAGCACGGGCAACGCCGGGCATGCTGCTAGTAACACTATAAATTTAAATCAGATTTCGAGGGTTTTGATAAAGACGGTTTCGGGCCGCTTGCAACAAATGTAAAGACTCTTGCGGTATAATGTAAGTGGCGCTTAAATGTTTAGTAATTATTGAATGCATTTAATACACCAATTCCTTAAACTTATCGAATATTCAAACCGGTAAATGTAATTAATTTTGTTTAATTAAAAATAGGGCATTTACTTAAATCAACTGTATCTGTAAAAATAACAAACAGAAAATATATTAAATAATTCTCGAACTTAATCCATTTCATGTATCGAATGCTTTCTGATGCAATCACAGTTCAGATTGGCTGGTCATGTCATCAGAATGAGTGATGATCGGATGTCGAAAATCCTTATGCATAGCCAACTTTTCATGGTAAGCATAATGTAGACCGTCCTTGGTTAGGCTTCAATGACCAACTCAAATTCAATTTAAATGCTGCAAACATTCGTATACAGTAGTTTGAACTTGCTGTTGAAAACTGGGCAAGTTGGAGAAACACCTGCCACTGAGGTATAATTAACTTTGAAAATAATCATCCCAACCATCTAAGAGAATTAAGAATTAACACTAAATCTTGGGCTAATACATCAGCCCATGTGACAGTCAACCCTTCGGCATGTCCCTCGTGTGGACGTTTTTTGCAAATCCCGTGCAGGATTTTTGCCTCATACGGAACATCAACATGAAAACTGAACTGAATGACACTCATACGTCGAAAACGACGGGAGAGTCCATCATATATATATATATATATATATATATATATATATATATATATATATATATATATTTGGAGTCTAGCCAAATTCATGTGTATCTTTTTTCTTTTTCTCTGCAGCACACTTTTCCTTGACTATCCCACACTGTTACAATATAAATATGATAAAAATATTTTATTTTTTTATAAGAAGAGTTGCATTAAACCACAGACCAGAAAGTGTTTGATGCACACACACACACACACACACACACACACATATATATATATATATATATATATATATATATATATATATATATATATATATATATATATAAAGCTAAAGAGCCAGACAAACCTACCTAGGTCTCACCTACGCGGATCGTCAGTTTTTCTTTTGCCTTGTGTATTGGTTTGTTCATGTAAACGCCTAAGGTTTTGCCGGACGAGCATAGCTGCTTATATTTATAAGATTATTAGTATTATATATATTTATATATATATATATATATATATATATATATATATATATATATATATATATATGTGTGTGTGTGTGTGTGTGTGTGTGTGTGTGTGACGATATATATTTTTTATAATTTTATATATAAACAAACAGTATTTAGAACAATAGTATTCACAATTTTGAAAAAAAATTGTGACGCGTTCCATCCATTAGGATTTCATTGGACTGGGCTTTGTTGCTGTTTCAGCCGCTACACAAGCAAACGAAACGAGAGATGCTAGTAGTCACAAAATTTTTTAAATAATTTTTTTTTTAGAGAATATTTTTTGGCATAGTCAGAGACAAAGGTGATGGACAGAAAAAGGAAAAAGAATACAGATGAACAAAACAATCAGATAAAAAGTTTAATAGACAATCTCTGGTGAGTGGTCATTGTATGTGATAATGTAATTAAATTTATGATCCCCACTAACTCCCTAATATTCCATTTTTCCTGGCATATAGTTTTGCCTTTCTTTCCTTTTAACCTAAAGAAGCTGGATAGAGCATGTGCTCTTTGAGAATCGCGTCGTTTATAGCATTTTCACTTTTCTCATTATCTTCATATATATATATATATATATATATATATATATATATATATAAGACGGTATATACATAGAGCCCTATATTCTTTCCGACATATTCCTACGTCAACATTAAACTATCTACTCGCACATATACGTTATTGCGTATGTGTCTGTTTGTAAAGAGAGGAATGAGTTGATATATATATATATATATGTACATTTCTGGTGACGGAAAATATGTATACTAATGAATATATATATATATATATATATATATATATATATATATATATATATATATATATATATATAGGTAGGTAGATTTACTTGGATAAGCAATTAGAGATTTGCATCTGTCTTTAAAATATGCGAGGGCGTCGTTTGAGTCATGCCCTTGGGGTGGATAGCACCTGTAGTAACGCTCCGATAGCCAGCAACACGTCAAACCCGGTTTATTTCCTTCAATACTACTTATCAGTTCATATCTCGCGCATTCCTTCATAAAAATCTGGGAAAGGTTATTCGTCCGTGCTTCATCTTGGGGTCTGTTCTGCTTTTGTTCTCCATTGCTGTGTCGATCTCTGAAGAGAATTCGAAATAATGAGGAATATTTTTCTACATATTAGTTTGCACAATTTCTGCACAGGAAATTATTTCTTGACGTTTAAATTTAATTATTTAAAATGCACATATATTTACATATTATGAAATTTCTGGATAAGTGTTTTAGGTTTCGGCAAGTTTCTTCAAAACTTTTTTTAAGCACACAAACACACACACACTTGCATATATTCAAAACATTTGGGGCAGTGAGACTCAAAGAAGGGAATGTCTCATATCGAGAATATTTAACATCGAAAAACATAAGAAAAAAAATTAATTATTTTTAAGGATATGTGGAAATTTCCACGCTTTGCCTGATGACGGACGCTGGACCGGAAACCCGTGTAGCCAAATTATGGAAAATAAAGCATACAATTTAAAAAAAAAAATCCACATTACAACCAAAAACGTTTGCGTTTTCAAGTACGAATGAATAATGCCTTGCATTCCATTCACGCGTCCTTATATACCTACACACACACACACACACACACGCACACACACACACATGTATATATATATATATATATATATATATATATATATATATGTTGTTCATTTTGTCTTTGTTTTTTCAGTGTTATATACATAATCAAATGTTTTATATTACTAGACGCAAGCCGTAAAATAACGTATATGTTTCCGTTATTAATTCTTGTTGACGTATAAAACGAACAGAAAAGTGATAGTCGGTACCAGCAAGAATGGTAGACAAGCTCTTAGATAGAAATAGATAAACAAATAAGATTGACTACATGTGGGTGGTGTAGGTCGCCATTTTCCTCCTTTCGTAAATCCACAAGACCACACATGTGGGTTTTTTTTTTGTCCACGTGCGAATGCGGGTACTTTTATAATCTTGAATTTCAAAATATACAGATTCAGTGCGGGAGTGAGTCATTAAAATTTATTTTCTACTTTCTCAGACCATATAATTATCTACTTTTCGCATCCTTATCGTCATATAATATAAATATATTTGGGTTTACGAACTGGAGATATCAGAATCGAGCAAGTACGAATGAATGCCTTGCATTCCATTCAACGTTGATCTGTAAAATATTTGAATGCAATGTTAAACGTTATATTCTGCCATGTTAACTCTTGTTTTTTTTTTTTTTATTGTTCTTTCTCCTTAATAATGCTTTGTTTTTCTCATATACTTTCACGTATAATTTCCTCATACGTCTTAGTGGCTTTATCGTCTTGCTTGGGGTGAAATGATTAAAAAAAATCGTAAAATTTGAGGAGGCATCGTAACTAATTGATTAACTGTCATATGTGGGTATCTGTGATATCTGTTCACAGTTTTAAGAGCTAATAGGGAACAAACTCATTAAAATTTTGGAATAGCCGTGAGAAACAAGTTCCCGTTGATTGGTTGATCCGAACCGTAAGCTCACAATCGAGCGTCTGGCGGTTGGCACTTGGGAGGCGCATTTACAGTCAGTATACCCGAAATGAGGTTGAACATGAGGCTGTACTTTGCGGTTAGGGTGCAAATTTTGGGAATTATGAGGTCAAATTTGGGAGTCGAGTGGTGGCAATCGGGAAAGTGAGTTGAATGAACAATATGGTTGTCAAATTCCATTAGTCTGCGCATCCAGCCGGAAAAGCTGAAAGGCGTGTCTTAACTTTAAGCAAAACGAACTGGCAAGTATCCTTTTATTAAGGCAATAATATTTCTGAAGAGAATGCATATATATATATATATATATATATATATATATGTATATTAATCCACGTTTCATTAAATAATGTAGACAAGTTTTGTCTATTTATTTTAAGTAAGTTCCTTTCATATTGTCTGATAAGCTTAATCGCATTTCGTTGAAAAACGAAAGGATATCACCATATTGATACATATTTAAATCCAATCTATAATTTCGGCTTACATCAGCCATTATCAAAGATGACAATTTCAATAAGTCAAACAACCCACAGACGAAACCACAATAATAGTCCGCCCTTGCTGCTTGAAAATTTCAAAGTAACGACAGACTCATATATACGAGACGCGGAAGCGAAAATCGCGTCGCAGTTCGTGACGTCACACATGACCACGCGAGAGTGAAAAACGAGAAGTATTAAGTATTTGAAGGCGTTGGGATAAACCAATGGCTTCTGTTATAAGTTATAGACATTTAAGAATATTTGTGGAGAGTTCATAGTTTATTTTGTTCAGGTTAGGTTTTAACCGTTTTATGTATATAGCTTCAAGAATTAAAAATTTTTGTTTATTGTTTTCATGTTTAAGTATAGATGTATTTTCAACAAGGATTTTCCAGAATTGAGTACATGGGCAGGCATGTTGTTTTAAATGTCTAAAAATGTTAGAGTTATCATTCAAATGTAGAGTCAAGTGTTGTGAAAGCGAGTTTGTGGTGTGACCAACATAAACATGCGATTAAGCTTATCAAAAATATGAAAGGAACGTACTTAAAATAAATAGACAAAACTTCTCTATATCATCTAATGAAACACGTATTAATGGAAAATTGCTGCCTAAATATACACAATGTATATATATATATATATATATATATATATATATATATATGTGCGTGTTTGTTTTTGATTTTTGCCGACTGCACAATATAGTAGGATCAGTGGGGAACGCACTGATAAAAAGACCGTTATTACACAATGCTCAACGCTAGAAATTTGGAAACGGCATACTGTACTGCTTGGCATTCGCACCGGGAGCTTCAGTTTCAGAGTGTTTCGGTGTTCATCTGAAGACAGAGCATTCAGAAAGAGTCTAATGGGATTACAAAGTCTTTGGAGAGATCATTGGTGATGATGACGTTATGCCTCTACATGCCTTCCCACAG
>OZ010611.1:33868358-33930858 GCA_963932145.1 Acanthosepion lycidas
TTTGAAAAATTTTAAACCAAAATTTCAGGATTGCGGACCCGGTCCGGAATGTTTTTACTTTGCTCATAAACATAGCGCGATTCCAAAATGTTATGTTATATTGGGCTACGGCTTCCAGGAGAAAAGTTGAATTAGTGCGACACAGTGATACACTGACTTTCACATTTGATAAGGTTTTATGTATATATGTTTATGTGCACGTATGTGTATGTCCGTATGTATATATGTGTGTAAATTTGTGTATATATGTAGGAGTGGATGTGTATGAATGTATGTGCATATGTATGTATGTATGTGTATATTTATATGTGTATATGTATACATATATGTGTATGTGTGTATGTATGTGTATGTGTATGTATGTATATATATATATGATTATATATATATATATATATGTGTGTCTCTATATATATGTATATATATATATATATGTATATATGTGTATGTGTGTACATGGGTATATATATGTGTGTATGCGGTTACACGCCTATATGTATGTATGTACGTGTATATATTATTGTGTATGTGTGGATATGCATGTGTTTTTGAACATAAAAATATAGGTCCTTGCTAGATTAGATAATCGTTATATTTATTTTTTATATGTTTATATTTGGTTTGTAACTTGTAGTCGATATTAATTTTGTCAAAATTATAAAGCGGCCCTTTTTATAAATGCCCTTCAGTTTTAGTTCCCCCCGTCCCACGTCTCTCCCCCACCCCTTTTTCTTTTCTTTTCTTTTCTTCTCCCCCCCTCTTTTTCTGATCTTTAAGATTAGATCGTCTATATTGTGTGTGTATGTCACCACAAAATGTATCCTTTCCGGTTACATCTTTGATGTATTAGACATCCGACAACATTCATGTTTCTCTCACTTAAACCGTCTTCAACTCACCTCTTTAAAACTCCTCTCTGTTAAATTTTAATCTCCCACCTTCTCTCGTCTGTTACCCATCTCTTGGCTCTAACATTCGTCCCACACTCTCATACTTGCACTCTCTCTAAATTCTATTTTTATTTCCGGAGTTGTTTTTTCTGTTTTCTTTTTGAATTTATAGGTCTGATCATATTTACAATTCCAATGGAATAAATTATGACCATGGAATATTAGTGTTTAATCCTTTTTATTATATCTACCTAGATTCTATCCTCTTGGAATTATTTTTTATACAAATATATATGTATGTGTATGCATGTATGTATGTATATATATTTATATATTTTTCATATGTATGTGTATATTTACCACTAATATTATCTATCTATCTATCTATCTATCTATCTATCTATCTATCTATCTATCTATCTATCTCTCTCTCTCTCTCTCTATATATATATATATATATATATATATATATATATATATACATATATATATATATTCCATTCAAAATTAGCCATGCATTTTCAATTAGAGTCCACACACACATTATATATATATATATATATATATATATATATATACATATATACATACATACATACATATATATATATATATATATATATATATATATATATATATATATATATATATATATATATATATATGTGGGCTCTAATTGAAAGAAAATGCATTGGCGATTTTTAATGGAGTTTCGCGAAAATAAAAAAAAATGTCCCAAAATATTTTTTAAAAGAAAATAGACTGAGTATGTACTTATGTAAGCAAGCATGTTGAATCATAAGAGAGAAAAAAAAATCTATTATTCTTTTGAATGTTAAATCAAATGGTGAAGCCATTAAAGCCAGTGCCTATTGACAGAAGACGAACGTAACTTCTTGAAAAGGAAAAACGGAAATTATTTTAGATATGACAAGTGAGTATTTGAAAAAAAAAAAAAAAAAAAAAAAAAGAAAGGATGTAGTATCGTTAACTTGAGAGGACGTTAAATTGCACGAAGTACATTTTTTTTTTTGTTTCTTTTTGTCTATGGAATTGTGACGATGTTGTTATTTGTAAAGAATGCAGTGTTGCTGTGATAGTTATGACGTCATACGGACTGGAGGTAGACCGATGGCTTGCTGGTGAAGATAATGCCAGACATGATGATAAGGGATTTGAAAACAGGGCCGGCCATCAAACTAAACCTGTGTCTATGCAAAGGATACATGTAACACTTAAATAAATTTGTCGCGGGTTGAACGGCGTAGATTCAACCATTACTATTTTTACTTTACAAATGTGCTAACAAGAGACTAAGAAAACATGAAGAATACATTTCAAGAAGAAAAGTTGCATAAGTAAACGGAATTTATATATGCATAGCAACAATTGTACAGACAGGAATTCAGCGAATTTAGAGATTTGGTTGACGAAATGAATTAAGTGAGTGTTTATTGAGAGGGGATTTTAGAACTGAAAGTTGGTTAATCCAATTTCTCACTGTTGGAAATTGCTAAGAGTCGAAAGTTGTTTGCTCGCTGGCGGCCTGCTTGTTGCTGATAAAAATCTCACTGGTGAAGTTAAGTTTTTCTGTCCTTGTAGTTGAAGGAGTGAATAATGTTCGTAGATGTTCGATGTTCGATCGTCCGTCCGTCCGTGTGTGTGTGTGTGTGTGTGTGTGTGTGTGTATGTGTGTGTGATGATGTTTCATTGAGTTTTTCCCAAAGGAACAAACGCGATATCTCCACAGAACTACATTGCTCTGGGTCCGAGAAGACAAGAAAGAGGAAGGGCAAAGGTACGTCCAAGGGTTTATAATTAATGTGAATCACTTGATAGCCTCGAGAACACATAACCAGATTTGGGCGGTAATGGCTAAAATCCAATCAATACTGAAGCATTTTTCTCTGAAAGAACGATATGATATTGCAGCGGGCTGAATGGCCGAGATTCAACCCGTACGATTTTTACTTTACAAATTTGCTAACAAGGAATAAGCAAACAAGAATAATAATATTCAAGAAGAAAAGTTGCATAAGTGAATGGAATTTATATATGCATAACAACAATCGTACTAACAGTAATTCAATTGTGTTCGAAATGTTGAAATTTACTTGTCCTTGGAAGTCTGAGGGATGAAAATATTCTTTTCATAAACTGTGATGTGTATTATTAGGTTGGTGCAAAAATAATGTCGTTTTCTAACATATGTTACTATGTGAGAAAACGCCATTATTTTTGCACCAACCTGATAATAACTGTGTGAGTTTGGAGAACTTTAGTAAGTTGCATTGTTACTTGTAAGAGAATTAAACAGTTTGTTACTCACAATATGTTATGTGTTTGTGTCTTTGTAGTTGAAGCCGAGATGCCACTTCAGGACCAATAATAATTTGATGCAAAGGTTATAATCCTTTCCATAAAGTGAAAAAAATAGATGTCTTTTATTTGGCACCTTACATTATCGATCAAGCGTCCCGTGGTCATATATTATATTAGGCCTTTCTTCGGACGTCCTGCTCAATATAGATTCTTTTCTTAAAAGTTTTACCACTTTTTTTTAAAAATCATGTCTCGTGTGCACCTAATTATGTAGTTAAGTAGAAATTGCATATCCTGTGCATCAGATATCAAGCATAGGACAGGCAAAGGGTTAAAGATACAGACGTGCACATTCTAAGCGACGCAAATAGGTATAGTATACAAAATAAGTCCTCGCTTTTATAAACCATGCAAACGAATCAGGACTCTATCAAGGCTGGGCAGTGAGGTCAGATATGACAGTAATATTCCATTTTTGGTCTACTCTGTCTCTTATAAAAATAAAGCATGGCGGAAGGATTCAGATATTTTCTGATGAGGCGGACATTTTTTCCCGCACAAAATAATTCATTTGAAGATGCGCTAAAAAAAGACACTGATCGAAATATTGCAAAAAAAAAAAAAAAAATAGCAAAAAGGAATATGTTAAAAAAAAAAAAAAGAACAAAAATATTTAGTTCATTGAACACATTAGAAATTTCGAGCAGATCTCTGTCTTGTCGTTAGTGCAATTCATTTTATTTTCTTTTTTCTTTTTACCCTTTGGGATGAGTCTAGCGATGAAGGCGTAGTGTCATCATTCCCGGATATTTTTATTCGAAACGACAGGATTGCAGACAACAAGCGCCCGAGTAGACACTTGCTGGTGAGCACAGCCAAGAAGCCGGTAGACAATAGAGGCAAGAAGGAAACACGGAGGGTTGGGTTTTCTCTAAAAGCAGCAGTGATTGTGATAAAGGGTTGGGGAAAGGACGGGTTTTTAGATACATAAGACGTAGTTCATAAAAACTTGGATGTCTCCAAAAATAATGGTAAAATCTCCTTCCTTGCACGATTCTGAGAGGTCTCCGGTTTCTGGGGGAGTCCCAATTTTTCCGTGTAATTAGGAGTTAATAAGAAAGAAAAGTGCTTTTACTGTCGCGATCGTGTTCGACATCCTTCCGATATGAAGGGTTAAATTGAGACGGAAGAGGATAGCTACCCAAATGACTGGTCTCAACAGAAGACATTAATGTTTTTTTTTTCGACTGCGTATCGTCTAACTGTATTTCAGGTTACATTTGAGGGTGTGTGTGTGTGTGTGTGTGTGTGGATGGGTAAGAGGGGTTGTAATTTTATGTAATGACAGTGTACGTCTTATTACGCGTCTGCAAATGTCGAAGTGAATTTTTAACTTGTCCATTATATTTTGTAGGTTCCAGATACTTACTTAGGAGTTGTGATGCATTTGCGCTTAGACTGTCTTGTTTGACACGTATTTAAATAAGACTTGTTTCTATAATTGCATATCGTTCGAGTCTTTGATGTATGCTATCATGCATTTTTACAGCATGGGCAAAAAATACACACCCATAAACCACATACACGCGCACATATGTGCAGGCCGGCTGGAGAGCAGTGATAGCGGCTTCCATGATGGCGTTTGTAGATTTGTAACTGTAAAAGGATTAGTCGTTTATTTATTTCTCTCTATCTTTTTCTTTCTCTATCTCTTTCTCTCTCTCTCTCGCTCTCTCATATATATATATATATATATATATATATATATATATATATATATATATATATATATATATATGTCTGTGTGTGTGTGAAGAAATATAGTCTTAAGGTGTGCTATATTTATGGAATAAAGTGCTCAATATCAGAGATAGAGCGTATGTAAATATAAAAGTGAACATAGAAATCAACACTTAGAGTCGACAGTCTGTTTCATGCTAGATGCAATCGTCAGGTTACGAGTGCTGTTATTCTTCTCGGCTATATATATATATATACGGGTCAGTGGTGCATTGTGGGTAGTCTATTTTGGCGGTTATTTTACAGGAAGTCGTTTATTTGTTTATTTATTAATTTGGGTTAAATTATTTTGCTTGTTTTTATTTATTCTTTATTTATTAATTAATTAATTTTTCATAAGATAAGAAATACTTATATATATATATATATATATATATATATATATATACATATACATATATATATATATATATATATGTATATATATATATTCTTTTAATTAAAATTAAATATTAATATATATATATTATTTTAATTAAAAGAGATTATAATAAAAACATATTAAAATCGCTACACAAAATTTTTCATGTTTCGATAATATGATTGTACTTCTTCAGACGATCGTAAGTAACTGGTGATAAATCGTATATATATATATATATATATATATATATATATATATATATATATATATATATATATAAATAGCAATAGTTATTTGTAGCATTTATATAGTGTTGGTTGTTAGCCAATTACTCATAATTTATTCATTAGTTTTTGTTGTTTTATATTTATTATTAGATTTCACTATGTTTGTTTGCGTATTAAGGGTGTGTTTATTTGTTTACTAATTGCTTAATTTACTATTTTATTGGGTTTTGCAAAAATAATGTCGTTTTCTCACATAGTAACATATCTGAGAAAACGACATTATTTTTGCACCAACCTAATATTTATTTAAATATTTTGTATAATTTATTTTGATTTGATTGATTCATTTTCTATTGTTTATCGACCCTTTGCATGTTATTTAAAGCCAGATAATATTTTTAGATTGTAAGAACTTCTTTTTTTTTGGGGGGGGGAATAATAATGGTTTACTAATTAACACGCAGCTGGGATTAGAAGAGGTGAATTCATACGTTTCCCAAGAGTATTTACGCGTCAGTGTACAGACGGTCCTCGGGTTACGTCGGACCCGATATGCAGCGATTCGAGGTTACGGCGCCGTAAAGTAGAAATGAATTTAATTTTAATCTGAAATTTTAATTACTTCAAACAATATTTTTAGTGGATAAGCGTATTTTTTTTTTGTTATTTCAAACATTTGCTTAGTAGATAGCTGTATCCTTACTAAGATTTGTTGAGTGCGCAGTCCGACTGATGTAATGCAGACTGTTTAAAATAAAAATGTGACGACTATTTCAAATGCGGCTATCCATTTAAAATAAAGTTTGAAGTAATAAAAAAAAACGGATGAAAAATAAATCAATTAACACTTTAGAATTACTTTGTTTACGTCTGGGAAACGAAATTTAGCAGATAGATGCTCACGAATAAAAAAATAAAAAAAAGGGGGAAAATAGAACTTTACTGGTCTGTTCGATCTCTGGAGTCGAGCGCACGGCAGATCAAATGGTAGTTTTGTCGAAAATGAATTCGATTGAAAAGACCAGCGTGGAGATAGGTGATGAATGACTGGGTTGCAAAAGAAAACCACTTTCCTTTGCTCCTCTCTGCTCCTCTCTGCTAGGGTCATGTAACGACAGTAATAACAGACAGGAACAATAACAACTTGTTTCGCTGTCGGCCAAAAAACTCTCCAGTATGAGATGCAGGGACTTTTATAACATCACTCCGCCTTCACCTCTTCCGCTAATACAAATGGAAGGGGACTAAAGCGGAGGAGAATGAGGCGTTCGCACCATAGGACTCCCCGGTCGACATGGTCGCGCCACTCACATAAGTCTATTCTTTATTATTTCCAACAAAGGGGGACTCGGTTTCGAACCTTTAGAGAGCACATGGCTTATGATGTGATTTCTCGAGTGATGTAAAACACAGTTTAAAATAAAAATTGGGCGTCTATTTGAAATACGGATATCCACTAAATATAAGAGTTGAAGTGATAATATATATGTATGTATGCATGTATATATGAACAAATACATACCCATATATATATATATATATCTGTGTGTGTGTGTGAGAAAAAAGCTTATGGATATAATTGAAGGAAACGTGACGTGATCATAAAATCTATTCTCGTTATTACAAACTTTAAATAAAACATATACACTCTGTCTCTGCTAAGAAACTTATCTTAAAACTCGCTGGAATTGTATACTGCCACATAAAAGTAAAGTATTCTAACCAACACGGACTTTATGTCCAAGTAAAAAAAAACAAAAAAAAACCCAAAAAAAACACAGTTATTTCTTCGCCTCCAGCGAACCACGTTTCGTACTGAATAAAAAAAACTAACTAACTAACTAACTAACTAACTATCTATCTATCTATCTATCTATCTATCTATCTATCTATCTATCTATCTCAGCCTTTTCATTATCTATCTATCTATCTCAGCCTTTTCATTATCTATCTATCTATCTATCTATCTATCTATCTATCTATCTATCTATCTATCTATCTATCTATCTCAGCCTTTTCATCATCTATCTATCTATCTATCTATCTATCTATCTATCTATCTATCTATCTCAGCCTTTTCATTATCTATCTATCTATCTATCTCAGCCTTTTCATTATCTATCTATCTATCTATCTATCTATCTATCTATCTATCTATCTATCTATCTCAGCCTTTTCATTATCTATCTATCTATCTATCTATCTATCTATCTCAACCTTTTCATTATCTATCTATCTATCTATCTATCTATCTATCTATCTATCTATCTCAGCCTTTTCATTATCTATCTATCTATCTATCTATCTATCTATCTCTCTCTCTCTCTCTATCTATCTATCTATCTATCTGCTATGTATTTCAAAATATTTAAGGCATGTCTCCTTATTTTTTTTTCGACTACGCAGGCCGGAAGACGAAATAAATACTGTTTAAAATATACGGAGCGTCTACACAAATACGAGCACCCACTAAAAATAAAGTTCAAAGTAATATTTACACGCACATACATACATACATATATACATACATATATACATACATATATATATATATATATGTAAAATTTGTATGTATATATATATATATATATATATATATATATATATATATATATATATATATATATACAAGGTTATGAATATATATTATTTATATATATATATATATGTATATATATATATATATATATACATATATATATATATATATATATATATATATATATATATAGATCGAAAGATAGATAAATTTAAAACAGCTAACCTTATCATAAAACATGACAACACCAGCAAAATCAAAACTACAGAGTCGTAACATTATTTACGCGTTCAAATCCCCATAGTGAACTGTGTTCCTGATGAAACTAAACTTATAAATAATTATATTAGTCATACTACTACATGCCAATTTAAACGACTAACGTTACACGTACCCGACCATAGTTCAATTAGGACAATTTAAATACGCGCGGAAACATATCAAACCCCATCTAAACATATTAGTAGAAATACAATTATAATAACCTCATCCACATGTAAAAAGAGATTAAAATTAATGGAAGCCGTAATAATAATAATAATAATAATAATAATAATAATAATAATAATAATAATAATGATAATAACTATCAGTAGAGCCTGGCGTTGCCCGGGATATAAGAGTAAGACATAGATCAAGTATCGACCATCATAAAGACTGAAAAATAAAATTGACAATGATTATTGTTTAAGGTTGAAGGACACGCATGTCTTAATTTTTTTTTTTTTTTTTACGAATTGGTCAAACCCAAACTCAAACAAAAAAATTGAATAGAATTTTAATATAAACAATTCTATATTATAGAATTTTATTATAAACAATTGTCTTGTAAATGGAATTTTTAAAGCATTCCGAATGTAAAAACAAAGAAAAAAGTGTGCAAGACAATAAGAAACACTAGTTGCCAAAAAAAGTGAAGTTTTGTTGGAATCGGTTGAAAAATGTAGGAAATCCGATGCCATATATAAACGAACACACACACACACACGTAGGCGCGCGCGCGCGCGCACGCACACACACACACACGCGGGCGCGCACACAAACAAACAAACAACCTGAGTTTTATAAGTATAACTCGATATGAGTTGTCCCCCTTTCATTCTCGCCATAGCGATACCTCTTAATCGTGTTTTCAAATTGATTTAGTACAAAAACAATTGTGTTTTTTTCCAATTTTTGAAGCTGTCAGAACCACTGCAAGGTAATTTTACGTAGTCCTGTGAAGTTTTGTTGAAATCGGTTGAAAAGTGTAGGAAATCCGATCCAATATATAAACGAACAGACTCACACACAACCTGGGTTTTATAATAAGTATGATAATAATAATAAGAAGAAGAAAAAGAAAACACAACACTCAATTATAGTAACTACGAACACGGCCAGAATATATATATATATATATATATATATATATATATATATATATATATATGTAAGCAAATATATGGATATAGATCCGACAGTATGAAGAAAAATATACGGAAAAAACAAACAAAAATCCTTATATGCAATTATGCTGTTTTAATGTTAATATGATGTCAACGTCGGACGTTTCGGTCTAATAAACCATCTTCAGGACATATTCATAAAATATAATTAACATTATCAATTTAACATGACAAAGACGATGGACATAAGAACAAAACTTATCCAAACAGATAACTGAAAGTTTTATATGATCAGCGTTCCGTTTTAAACATGGTCACGTTGTCGTCACGTGGGCGACTCTGTGAAAACGTAACGTGGTCATGTGTGACGTCATGAACTGCAATGCTATATTATTTAATGAAACATGCATTAATGAAAAAATGCTGCCTAAATACACACACAAACACACACACAATATATATATATATATATATATATATATATATATATATATTTATACATCCAAAATAAGAAAAATTGCTTCTCCAATAAGCTACAAAAAAACGCTATAAATTGATGACTCTTATTAACAACTCTTATCTAAATACCTTTACAAATTTTTTTCACTTATTTAATGGACATTTCTGTTCATACTATTGAATAGATCATGCTTAAATGAAGGTTTGCCTACTAAATACTATGATTAAAAAATGACACAGACGTACCATCCCACACCAAAATACATACATGTGGATGCGTGCGTGTGTCTGCCTCTAATAAGTAGATACCAACTTTATTTTTATGTTGCAATATCTATTAAGTCCGATCTGCTGTTTAGTATAGTAAGAATACTTCTGAACCTAACGACCGCAGTTTCTGTATATTTAGACAACATAAAAAAGCTTTGAATCCTCATTTTAATTTACATTAAGATAGGATCCTAAATTTATACTGTGTCGGATTATTGGTTAACGAGCCAACAACTACGCCCTCCGAATATGTCATTCTTTCTATCATCCAAAATCTTTGGGGAAACAAAGTGTAGAACTTGAAAACACAACTTCTTCTTCTTCTTCTTCTTCTTCTTCTTCTTCTTCTTCTTCTTCTTCTTCTTCTTCTTCTTCTATGTGCCATTTCCAATCACTTCCCTTGTGAACGTGGTATTCTCAGCATCCTTCTGTAGAAATTTCAACTGTCTCTTCGTGATGTTAAGTATAAGTTACCTTTTTGTTTCCATTTTCTCTAAAACCTCATCGTTTCTCACATGTTTGGTCCATGATATCCTCAGAATCCTTCTGTAGAAATTTCAACTGTCTCTTCCTGATGTTAAGTATAAGTTTCATTTTTGTTTCTATTTTCTCTAAAACCTCGTCTTTGCTCACATGTTCGGTCCATGGTGTCCTCAGCATCCTTCTGTAGAAATTTCAACTGTCTCTTCCTGATGTTAAGTATAAGTTTCCTTTTTGTTTCTATTTTCTCTAAAACCTCGTCTTTGCTCACATGTTCGGTCCATGGTATCCTCAGCATCCTTCTGTAGAAAATATCAACTGTCTCTTCCTGATGTTAAGTATAAGTTTCCTTTTTGTTTCTATTTTCTCTAAAACCTCGTCTTTGCTCACATGTTCGGTCCATGGTATCCTCAGCATCCTTCTGTAGAAATTTCAATTGTCTCTTCCTGATGTTAAGTATAAGTTTCCTTTTTCTTTTTCTTTTTTCTCTAAAAACTTGTGGTTGTTCACGTCTTCAGTCCATGGTATTCTCAGGATGGAGAAATACATCTTTGATGCTTCATATACCTTCTTGATTGTCCAGCATTCATTGACATGATGGACGACTGATATTACTTGTCAGGTGAGGACGCTTTTTTTTCTAATGAAATTTACCTGCTTCTTTATACTTTGCTTAGCTTTTGGAAGGCAACCTTTCTACTCTAGTACCCCTTGGGTTTTCAGTGTTGTATTTCCATCCTCTGTTCTAACATATACCAGATATTTAGATTGTTGTATTTTTTTTTATTTTAGCATTTCCAATTTATAATTTGCATGTTGGGCCTATTCCAGTTACTACCAAGCATGGATTCTGACTTCTTGCAATTGATGTTGAGTCTTTTATTCTTGATTTACTTAACTACATTCTATAGTTCTTGCCTTTTCTGTGTCTATTGACATTACTGTGTCATCTGTGTATCTTATATTGTTATGCGTTCAAAAACACAGCCATCATTTACAATTGTTGACCAGCAATAAATATTTGAAAAAATATTAAATGTTGGGTATGTCTAAAAACCAATTGCACATAATCAGGTTTTTGAATTTTGTCCGAAAAAAATATCTCTTGCGGTCCGGGGCTAATTTTTTTGCGAGAAATCTGGCTTTTAACATTTTTTTAATTGAGTCTGATTGCATTTTTTTTTTTTTGCATTTATATGAATTAGTAAAGGATTTAACTTAGAATTAATTTTGATATTTTTTTTAATATTTTCACATTTGAAAGGCCTTCGACATGCATTGTCAATTTTCACTCGACTCCAAATGGAATCTTTTTTTTTTCCACTTCACTGACTTCAACGATTTACATTTGTAAAAAAAAATAAAATAAATCGCTTTTTAGTTTGAAGGGTCATACATTCTTAAAATTTGGGGAATGCATCTAATTATACTTCAAATATTATAAGGTTGGTGCAAAAATAATATCGTTTTTTGACGTATTTTTTAATGTCAAAAAACGATATTATTTTTGCACCAACCTAATATTTTATTCATTTTTTTTTTTTTTTTTTTTTGTGGCCAGCTTCTCCAAAACTTTTTATTTTTTTTTTATTTTTTGTTCACTTTTTCATTTTAAAGGCGAGTCGATCTTAGAAGAATGGCTTCCGTCTAATCGGAAATCCATCATGGATATTTCTCATTCTTTTCCTGATACTTCCACGCTAATTTCTTTACACTTTCCGCCATTTTGTTGATGAAATTTCATCGCTTTTCTTTCCTTTTTCTCTTGAATTCAAATGTCCGGAGATATCGAAAATGGCAGTCACCCAAATGCATTCTCAGTCGGCTTTTTACGCAAATGATATTGTATAACGACACATTCACACTGAAAGATACGGGTTAATGGCACACGAACTGATACACACACATAACATACACATACACACACACACATATGCATATATATATGTGTGTGTGTATATGTGTGTGTTGGTGTACTTGACACTGTGCATATAACTAACTATCCATGTTAGATATAAGCCTGTTTTAATCTAAGTAATGGATCATGTGAACAGCTTTTATTTCTCCAAGAAGACTCAACTGTGTCGGTATAGATCTAGTTTAGTGAAAGTAATTTAGTGGAAGTAAATGATTTTAGCCATTCATATATATATATATATATATATATATATATATATATATATATGTGTGTGTGTGAAGAAATATGGTTTTAAGCTGTGGTATATTTACATTTATGTTTATATTCAGCCTCTCAGTGTTGACTTCAATGTTCATTTATATATAATAATAATAATAATAATAATAATAATAATAATAATAATAATAATAATAATGGAAAAGGCGACTCAAAATGAAACGGAATTAAGAATAATTTGTCCTAGAGGACAATAGTGTAAATAGTGTACATAATACCTCATCTCAGAAATAGAGACAGACACTAGATTTGTTTTTGAGGCAGCAGTAAATAGCAGTGTCCTTCGCGTAGATGCCTACTTGGGAACCTATGACGTCAGGAAGATCGTTGATTAAGATAAGGAACAGAGTAGGGCCTAGGATGGAGCCTTGGGGAAATATATAACCTTTTTTTTTGTTTCAAATGTTTTCACAGTCTTTAGGTGCAAAACTTGATTTCCATCATTTATAAATTTTGTAAATAACTTTTCCGTGTAAGGTTTTGTTTTCTTTGGACGAAAGAATTTTGAAATGCATTCTCTACTGCGATATAAAAAACTACTGCTATATATAAAAAAAAAATTGGGACGTTTCTTTCGAATTGCACCTATGACCATTTACGTTCCACTTAAATATCTTATCAAAGGCAAGAATTCATTTGATACCCTCTTTAATGTTTTTACAATATGCATCTTGATACTAGCATGCTAAGATGCATAAAAAAAGAATGTCGGCAAAAGATAAAAGAGAGGAATATCGAAGGCTGTAATCCAGGGAGAGTCTATGAAATCAGCCATGGGTGATCATACATGGAAGAGAAAATATACCATCACCCACTGTGGAATGAAAAATAAGACGACTGAAATCATCTCAATAGATCTAGCGTAAAGATGAACCTCGTCTGGGAGACTCTGATTAAGAAAGGCTACAAAATTACAGTAAAAATTAAAAAAAAGAAAACTATCCGCATGGATTGAATATCGATTCCAGTTCAAATTCCTAAGGCTATCGAGTAAGATAGACACATGAAAAAGGTCGTAGCGTACAACCACTAATACAAGAATGCTGGTCCAAAGAGTATAATAAGAAAAATATGACTGACTATATATTTTGGGTGAACCGGTGCGCCATAATTACTTCATCAAAAAGCTGTTACTCCACTAGTCAACCTTGACATCCAGCAACAACGTAGGGACTTTAAAGTTTACTAAATGACCTAATCATGGTACATAGTCACCAACCTCGCCATCACCAAAACAAGGAAGAATGGATGATTCACGATTCAGGTTAACATCTACTAACCCCGACAGAGAGTTTCAATTACAATTGATAAACATGACAAAATGTCTTTCCAGCTTGCACTAAAGATAGCCTTTCGAACGTTGTCTCATTATGTTCCCTTAGTTTTATCGCTGCAGTTTTGATATTGACCGTGTCAAGTTTCATTTCTTAAAATCGTGAACGTTTGTTGTTAAATTTCTTAAAAATCTGACGAATTTCTTACTTGACGCATTGTCGGTTATTATTAATTTTTGACTAGTATTTCTTTCATTTTCTTGCTTTTTATTACAACTCGCATCCATAAGAAGAAGAAGTAGAGAATATAGCTATATGGCTAAGTTTGAATGACTCCTACTGGTTAGCCTTCTTAGATGGAGCATTGTCAATTATTATTCATTTTTCACTAGTATTTCTTTCATCTTCATTTCTCTTGCTTTTTATTGCAATTCCCATCCATAAGAAGTAGAAGTAGAGAATATAGCTATATGGCTAAATTTGAATGACTCCTGCTGGTTAGTCTTCTTAGATGAAGTATTGTCAATTATTATTCATTTTTCACTAGTATTTCTTTCATCTTCATTTCTCTTGCTTTTTATTGCAACTCCCATCCATAAGAAGTAGAAGTAGAGAATATAGCTACATGGCTAAATTTGAATGACTCATGTTGGTTAGCCTTCTTAGATGAAGCATTATCAATTATTATTCATTTTTCACTAGTATTTCTTTCATCTTCATTTCTCTTGCTTTTTATTGCAACTCCCATCCATAAGAAGTAGAAGTAGAGAATATAGCTACATGGTTAAATTTGAATGACTCATGTTGGTTAGCTCTCTTAGATGAAGCATTGTCAATTATTATTCATTTTTCACTAGTATTTCTTTCATCTTCATTTCTCTTGCTTTTTATTGCAACTCCCATCCATAAGAAGTAGAAGTAGAGAATATAGCTATATGGCTAAATTTGAATGACTCCTGCTGGTTAGCCTTCTTAGATGAAGCATTGTCAATTATTATTCATTTTTCACTAGTATTTCTTTCATCTTCATTTCTCTTGCTTTTTATTGCAACTCCCATCCATAAGAAGTAGAAGTAGAGAATATAGCTACATGGTTAAATTTGAATGACTCATGTTGGTTAGCTCTCTTAGATGAAGCATTGTCAATTATTATTCATTTTTCACTAGTATTTCTTTCATCTTCATTTCTCTTGCTTTTTATTGCAACTCCCATCCATAAGAAGTAGAAGTAGAGAATATAGCTATATGGCTAAATTTGAATGACTCCTGCTGGTTAGCCTTCTTAGATGAAGCATTGTCAATTATTATTCATTTTTCACTAGTATTTCTTTCATCTTCATTTCTCTTGCTTTTTATTGCAACTCCCATCCATAAGAAGTAGAAGTAGAGAATATAGCTATATGGCTAAATTTGAATGACTCCTGCTGGTTAGCCTTCTTAGATGAAGCATTGTCAATTATTATTCATTTTTCACTAGTATTTCTTTCATCTTCATTTCTCTTGCTTTTTATTGCAACTCCCATCCATAAGAAGTAGAAGTAGAGAATATAGCTACATGGCTAAATTTGAATGACTCATGTTGGTTAGCTTTCTTAGATGAAGCATTGTCAATTATTATTCATTTTTCACTAATATTTCTTTCATCTTCATTTCTCTTGCTTTTTATTGCAACTCCCATCCATAAGAAGTAGAAGTAGAGAATATAGCTACATGGCTAAATTTGAATGACTCATGTTGGTTAGCTTTCTTAGATGAAGCATTGACAGAAATATAAGTATATACGGAAGGGCCGAAACGTTGTAATAAATATGGCCACAAAGATGAGGACAATAGTCCGTATAATGTAAATAGTGTATATAATACCTCATCTCAGAAATATAGACAGATACTGACAGGGCGAAACGTTGTAATAAATATGGCAATAAAGATGAGGACAATAGTCCGTATAATGTAAATAGTGTACATAATACCTAATCTCAGAAATATAGTCAGATACTGAAAGGCCGAAACGTTGTAATAAATATGGCCACAAAGATGAGGACAATCATCCGTATAATCTAAATAGTGTACATAATACCTCATCTCAGAAATATAGACAGATACTGAAGGGTCGAAACGTTGTAATAAATATGGCAACAAAGATGAGGACAATAGTCCAAATAATGTAAATAATGTACATAATACCTTATCTCAGAAATATAGACAGATACTATGACTACATGGTTATGTGTTTGAGCTCCTGGGACCCCGTCTTTTTCAAAAATGATGTTTCCACAACTTAGAAGTTGCTCACGACATTATCATCTCACTTAGCAAATACGATGACCTGTAAGGTTAATTAACCAAAATAAATGACGTGATATATTAAAACAGGCATTCTTCATCTAAGTTAGTGATTAGGAATTTTAAAAAATACGAAAATAAATTTCCTACATTCTAAGTGTTTAAATAAAAATATAGGATTCTGATTTTATTGAAGAAGTGCGGAGTTTTTAGGCTACAGGACTTCGCAAAGTTATCATAATATTGTGACAATGTGGGAAACTTCGACGTGGTGTAATGTTTGTAAGCTTGCCTCGCTAGATCAATTACAACTGAATTATGAGTTTGATCCTCACTGGGTCTCCCATACTTTCGACTTTGTGCTACATTTAAGCTACACTTAGAAAATCAAGGTCATCTCGCCGTCGTGTAATGGTTAGTAAACGTGTCTCGTTAGAACAATTACGAGTGGGTAGTAGTTCTAGTCTCAGTGGGTGCTACATACTTTCGGCCTTGAGCCATATCAAAATTCTGAGGAACTGTCACGTTGCCAGAATGTTTAGTTAGGTATAAGGAAAATTCTATATTCGAAAACCCCCCGAGAAATTCTGTATTGGAACTCCCTTGAGAAATTCTGTATTCGAAATACCCTTGAAAAATTATGTATTCGAAATCCCTTGAAAAATTCTGTATTCGAAACGCCTTGAGAAAATCTGTGTTCGGACACCCTTGAGAAATTCTGTATTCGAAACCCCTCGAGAAATTTTATATTGGAACCCTCTTGAGAAATTCTGTATTCGAAACCCCTTGCGAAATTCTGTATTCGAAATCCCTTGAAAAATTCTGTATTCGAAACGCCTTGAGAAAATCTCTATTCGGACCCCCTTGAGAAATTCTGTATTCGAAACCCCTTCAGAAATTCTATATTGGAACCCTCTTGAGAAATTCTGTATTCGAACCCCCTTGCGAAATTCTGTATTCGAAATCCCTTGAAAAATTCTGTATTCGAAACGCCTTGAGAAAATCTGTATTCAGCCCCCTTGAGAAATTCTGTATTCGAAACCCCTTGAGAAATTCTGTATTCGAACTCCCTTGAGAAATTCTATATTCAAAACCGGAAAGTCTATCTGCCGCTGAAACCAGATCCGCAACTCTTCTCGTGATGCGTCTGTTTGCCTACGCTTTACAGGAGAGTTTGCACCGGTAAATATCTTCTTCATCATTAAGCTACAATTATATTTACCTACGCATGCGCAGAAAGGCGCACGCCATACACGCACTCACGTTCCGTGCTGTGTGACTGTAACGCAATTGTGAATTTTCACAACTGAAATGTATTTTAGTATGCTTGTTTCATCATCACAAATTAATTAAAGTCTTTTTAGTGATTGCTCTTTGTTTCGACTTTTAATTAAATAATTTGCATAAAACCACGATGGACGTGAACTTTTAACTTAGAGACAAGACGACAGTGTTCCTCGTAAGATATTGTATATTTATGAAGCATCCTTATTTTATGAATGTTTCACTGAATGTGACTGAGAAGGGATCCAGTTAATCGTCATACCCAGGATTAATGTGTGTGTGGGTGAGGGGGATAAAAGAAAATCAATAAACATAATAATAATATAGAATAAATGATGAAAAAAAGTAATGGGTTTCTCCATAACACTAGTAATAAAGAAACTGACAGGGGTTTTGACCATCTGCTCAATTGTATTTCACCACTTGGCATCGCTAGGTGGCGCTGTTTAAGTTCTATAAAAATACATTTCCTTCTTTTTCGAAGGCACAGTGGAATAATAGATTGTGATACAGGGATTGAGGACATGACGAACCGAGTTCGAACTACAGTTAAATTCGTTACTTTCATTTAGGTGCTAATATCCTTGGGAAAGTTATGGATCCAACTATTCTACTAGGACAGACTGAGTTCTATAGCCTTGGACGGCAACCTGTCTAGAAGAAGGAAAACTCTGAATGAATCCTTGGCGTAGTGCGTATTATACAACGAAGGAAAGAATCAATGAATCGATGATCCTAATTACGGACGATTCTCATTTCATTAATTTAACCTTACAAGGCAACATAACGTTGCGAGGGAGGGGTCTGTACAAAACGTTTTACTGACCTCTCTATAACGATACTGACACGTTAATGCTACGTCATTTTGTTTGCTCAGTTGCCTGAAGGGACGGGACTCAGGGTTTGGAGCACATAATATTCAACCCCTGTACCCTTAGTATTTTTAATCGTTAAATTAAATGAAAATTTTAATGTACGTGTTTAAGAAATCCTACCCATAGTTTTTGTTATGGTCCGGTTCCTTGTACAAGGGTGTTAGTCCAAGGTAGAACTGATAAAGAAGAACACGTATATTGAATAACCCAGATATATTACAAACAGGAATATATACAGAGAAATAGAAAGTGTTAGTACGAACATCAGGTTTAGTAGTAATTGTCTGAACGCGACTCTATTTCGGACTGCCTCTGACTCGACTGACTGACTCGCTCGCTCTGACTGACAGACTCCTGACGGACTTCACTCCAGACTTCAGACTGAACAGTATTTAGTCACCCACCCACGAGGGCATCATGTGGCACAAGGCCGGTTTAACGTGGGTTCTCCGAGCCCGTGTGATCGGCAAAAAATATGCCCTTTGAACCCGTATAAACGGGTTCAGTGTCGGTTTACATCCCCGAAAGAGACTCCGCCTTTCGGCGTTGCCTCATTCGGGTTCCTCCCCGCCCGAAGGTAGTGAGTTCAACCGGTTAGCCAGTCGCCCGACTTCGGTCTGAAAGGTATTTTGTCACCCCCCCCCCGACGAGGGCATCATGTGGCACAAGACCGGTTTAACGTGGGATCTCCGAGCCCGTGGGCTTTGCTAAAAATATGCCCTTTGAACCCGTATAAACGGGTTCAGGGTCGGTTTACCTCCCCGAAAGAGACTCTGCCCTTCGGCGTTGCCTCATTCGGGTTCCTCCCCACTCGAAGGCTGAGAGTTCAACCGATCAGCCGATCAGTCGGTCGCCCGACTTCGGTCTGAACGGTATTTAGTCACCACCCCCACGAGGGCATCATGTGGCATATGGCCGGTTTAACGTGGGATCTCCGAGCCCGTGGGCTCGGCCAAAAATATGCTATTTGAACCCGTTTACCTCCCCGAAAGAGAATCCGCCCTTCGGCGTAGACTCGTTCCGGTTCCTCCCCGCCCGAAGGCAGAGAGTTCAACCGATCAGTCGATCGCCCGACTTCGGACTGAACTCCCTGCTTCCTCTTGAGGCGCAGTATTTATTACGAATGGAATAGTCCATTATGTTATTATGGGTAAGGTCCCCTAACAGTTTTATTTAGAAATCTATGACATCACATTTTTTTTTAGAAATCCAACCTATGATATCATAGTTTTATTTTTCAATCCTATCTATGATATCACAGTTGTTTTTTTTTCGAAAACAAACCCATGATATCACAGTTTCAAAAAATCCTACCCATGATATCACAGTTTATAGACACATGTTATAATATTTTTAATAGTTCTAAACTCTCAGTTTTGTGTGTGTCAAAATGAAATAGAATCAATTAATATTATCTATTCGCTATCTCTCCTAATCCCTCTTGTGCCAAACTTGCAGTTGGAAGAACAGAAATATGACCCAAGGTCTAAATTAAAGTGGGTTACTAGCTCAAGCATAGGATAGAAATGGCACAAGCCTCCTCGACATTTTGCCTTTTAGGAACGGTAGTTAATAACCCCAGCCGCTTTCCGTATTCCAAACTTACGCAGAACATTCTTCAACGCTGCATATTCGTTGGTTGTGCATATATATATCATGTTGAGGGGTCCACCCCTTTTTATACAAATGGACTCACCCAGTATATACATATACTACTGCTACGGTAAGACGAGAGCAAGACCGAGGAGCCGAGTCCAGTGTGACAGAGTAAAAGGTTGTAGGTAACCGGATGAATGAGGGTGAGGTAACAGCGTTGTAGGAGTCACAGTGAGCGAGGACGTTAGACTCAGTAAGAAGTAATACAGCGATACTTCAATACCAAAGACTATATATATATTTTGCTACTAACCCGCATTCCTGGAACTACTAACCTGCATTACCAGTTTGTATTATTACATTAATACACTTATTTTCCTATATTCATTCTTGGCGTTTGTTATTTATTGGTACCGGATTTCAAACCGGAATCCACAACATATTGTTTTGGCGTCGTTATTGTAACATTGAAATATATTATGCGCCTGGCGACAAACTGACCGCTTTTCCACATAATTGTGACGCCGTTATGTAAATTCTGCGATTGGAAGCAACTGAAAACTTCCTGGCTGGTCGATTATAGCTTCAGAATTAATGTTAACTAGACTGCCCGTGACCTGTTGGGTCACTGACTGTTCAGGTTATAAAAACATCAAAGTTCATTTCAACATTCCATTGAGATAGAAGTTAATTTTATTAAGATTCAGTTAAATATTTCAATTTGTTCGTGTTATCATTGGCCTGGTTTACAAGATCATTTTTAACGTTTTACTGATTGTTTACAGCATTTAATAGGAATAGAACTTCCAGGATAAACTTGAACTCCAATAACAGCATTTATTTACGGCATTTTTGAACACTTACCTACTTCAGTAAAAAGTCTGCCTCGTCAGTCATGTATCGAAAGATACATGATCGCCTAAGCGTGTATCACGCATGGTACATAAGTTATGTATTATTGAGGAATCGGAGAGTCGGATTTGAATTCCAGTCGAAGCCATTACGTTCACTTACGTGCTAATACCCTTGAGAAATCCTCATCTTCTTATCATCCCAGTTATGGGTAAATAGCAAGACAGACTGACTTCTATAGCCTTGGATGGTAACTAGTCAACCACAGAAAGAAATGGCAACCTACCGCGGGAAAAAATTCTGCCTCGTCATTCATGTATCGAAAGGTAAATGATCGCCTAAGCGTGTATCACGTATGGCACATAACTGAATGACATCATTGGCCTGGTTTACAAGTTCATTTTTAACGTTTTACTGATTGTTTACAGCATTTAATAGAAATAGAACTTCCGGGATAAACTTGATCTATAAATCAGATTAACTTAAAAATATTTTTAAATATGCCAAAAAATATTTTTCAATCATATACATTTGAAAATATTTTTTAAATATGCCAAAAAATATTTAAAAAATATTAAAATTTTTTTTTCTTAATGGAATATTAAATATAAATTATTACTCTACAAACAACTGGACGAAACAGCAAATCGGAATGTCTTTGTGTCTGTCTTTAACATTAAAATATTTTAATTAAAAAAATTGTCTGTTTGAAGAAAGCTAAAATAAAAATACTTACTGTGTAAACAACTCGTATTTTTAAATATTCGCTTAAAATTCACTTAAAATATTAATTTAACTTAAAACATTATGCGCCTGATGCTCGCAATCCCAAACTTTTAGTATTATATAGATAGATGTCGCGTCACAGGCCAACATATTTTTAACGTCACCTCGTAACATTGCGGGCATGTTGTGAGGATTCTACTAAATAAAACGTTTTCGGGACAGTTATATAACATTGCTGTAACATATAGCAACATTTCGTTAGCTAGGTTGCCCGAAGAGACGGGTCCTAGCTGTTTGAGAATATAATCTTTAACCCTATACACTTAGTATGTTCAAGAAATCCTACCCATGATATCACAGTTTATAGAAACAGCTTATAATACTTATAATGTCTCTATTCTGTAAGGGGAATATCGGAGTAATGGCTAACGGCTTTGATTGCGGAATCTGAGAGCCGAGTTCGAATTCGAGTCGAAAAAATTACATTCACATACGTGCTTATACACTTGGGAAAGGTATGAATCTTCTCTCCACAGCTATGGGTAAATAGCAGGACAGATGGCAACTGGTCTACCGCAGAAAGTAATAGTAACCTACTGCGGGAAAAAAATCTGCCCCGAAAGATACATGATCACCTAAGCCTGTATCGCGCATGGCACAAAAATGACTTTTATGTGTGTTGTGACATTTGACACGACTAATGCCATGAAGAGACAGTTGGAGTTTCTCAGTCACATAACGAGGAAGGAGGGTTTAGAAAATATGACAGATAGAAGAGAGGACAGAGGCATAGCATAATTAGTGACCTTGACTTAAGAGAAATAAAAGATACAGTTTATTAAGAGCTACAACGAACAGGAAGTCGTGGAGAAACATGATCGCCTCCGAGGGGTTACAGTAGATGAAGACCGAGAAAAGAAGTAGAAAACAAGAATATACAGATGCAAGCGCCATGCTTGCGCTTATAATTCCCACAAATATTATAACTAAAACCAGAACTCCTTGCAGTTACTTGACAGAGGGGTTCAGAAAACTACCCGACTAATCTGATAAATTTATCTGGCGACTTGGTAAATATTAAGAAACGCCATTTTGTGGAGTGTTCAGCCACTTCACGGTACTAACTGGGGTTAATCTGGCCATAGCTCAGACATCGGAATGTGACATCTTGTGTCAAATATAAGCTCTCTGTTTTCTATTTGTCCTTCATTAATCATCCAATCATTTCTCTGTAAATTTTTTTGTTTTGTTTTTGGCGGAAATGGGCGTCCAGGTTATAAGGTTTAACAGTCTGTTTTTGCTCATTAGAAATTTTCGTTTTTGATTTTTCTCTTTCGTCCAGCATTTTTCTTGTTGCGTATCTTGCTTCAAATCATTTGTTTTTATCTCCATCAAGTTCATCTTTTTCTTCTTTTTTCTTTTTTTTTTAACTGTCTCCTGGCTGTCTTTTTTCTTTTGTTCAAGTTTTGGTCTATTTTCTGTTCGGTCTTTTTTTTTGTTTTCCACTCGTTCAGTCGTTGCTACCCCTTACGTAAATCTTCTTCTTCTTCTTCTTCTTTCGCTGGCGGATATTTTTCTCATCCAGCTTATTTTTCTTCGTTGTTGTTGTTGCATTCGTCGCTATTGTTGTTGTTCTTGTTGTTTTTCTTATAATTCTTATTCCCTCTTCTTCTTCTTCTTCTTCTTCTTCTTTTACATCTTCTTCTTCTTCTTCTTTTTTCGCTGCAGGTTATTTTTCTCATCCAGATTTTTTTATAATTTTTTGTTGCTTTTCTTCTTTTTCTTTTTTCCTTCTTCTTCTTCTTCTTCTTGTTATTCTTTTTTGTATTAAATCATTTGTCTTCTGCTGTTTCTTATTTTTCTTTTACCTCTTTTGTTGTTCTGGATTACATTTTCGTGTTTTTCTTCTTTTTTATCTTCTTCTTCTGCTTATTTTTCTCCTTCCGCTTTTTTTCTTTGTTTTTTCTTCTTCTTCTTTTTCTTTTTCTACTCAGTTTTTTATTCTTTTTCTGTTTGTGCTCATATTTTCCTTCTGTGTATTTTTCTTCCTATTTTTCATCTTCTGATTTAGTGAACTGAGTTGTGCTTATTCTCCATTCTTTATTTCTTCCTTCCTTTCTTCCTTTTTTTTTACTTTCTTTCTTATTCTTTTTCTTCACTTGCTTCGGTTTATTCTTTATAATTAAGGAAGTTATCATTCTTCTTCTTCCTCATTTCCTTCTTCTTATTCTATTGCTGCTCCTTATCCTCCTCCTCTGCTTATTTTTCTTCATTATTTTTGTTCTTCTGATATAGGTAATCAAGTCGTACTTCTTCTGTTAAATTTTCTTCTTCTTGCGTTTAATTTTTTCTGTTTATTTTTCTTAGTATTTTTTTTCCGATTTAGGTAACTGAGTCATACTTCTTTTTTTCATTTTTTCTCCTGCTTATTTTTCTTCGTTTTATTCTTCTTCGAATTAAGGCAATTGAGTTCTTTTCTTCTTCTTCTTCTTCTTCTTTTTCTTCTTCCTTCTTCTTCTTCCTGCTACTCCTCATTCTTCTTCTTCTTCCTCCTGCTCCTCCTACTTCTTCCTTCTTCTTCTTCCTGCTCCTCCTCCTTTTTCTTCTTCTTCCTGCCCCTCCTCCTCCTTATTATTCTGCCTCCTCCTTCTTCTTCCTCCTCCTTCTGCTCCTCCTCCTCCTTCTTCATCATCTTTCTTCTTCTTCTTCTTCTGCCACTTCCTTCTTCTTCTTCTTCTTCCTCCTCCTTCTTCTTCCTCCTGCTCCTCCTCCTCCTTCTTCTTCATCATCTTTCTTCTTCTTCTTCTTCTTCTGCCTCCTCCTTCTTCTTCCTCCTCCTCCTTTCCTCCTTCTTCTTCCTCCTGCTCCTACTCCCCCTTCTTCTTCATCATCTTTCTTCTTCTTCTTCTTCTTCTTCTTCTTCTGCCTCCTCCTTCTTCTTCTTCTTCTTCTTCTTCCTCCTTCTTCTTCCTCCTGCTGCTCCTCCTCCTTCTTCTTCATCATCTTTCTTCTTCTTCTTCCTCTTTCTTCTTTTTCTTCTTCTTCTTCTTCTTCAACCAACACCTCTTTATCTTCATACCCTTTTTCTTCTTCGTGCTCATCATTGACTCATTCTTCCTTCTCTTCTACTCACGAATTACCTTCTGTAACACCTTCCTTGCTGCCACCGTTGCCACTATTAATCCCAGGCCTGGCATCCACTACTAATTCCTTTTTTTTTTTTTTGTATGAGCGCGGAAGGGTTTTAACATAAATTTGTCCGCTCTGATCTTAAAGGACTAATATCAGACAGCGTACATAGATTTTCATTTTGTCTTCCTTCCTTTCTTTGTTTGGCTATTGATTAATAACCTCGTACAGTTGTTCCCATTATATCTTTGCAGCAGACAGTAAGAAATAAATAATTCACGGGTACGTTTTGCTTGAAAAAGAGCGGGAAAAAGCCTCCCATGGTTTACGAATAGCTAAACATGAAGATTAAAGAAAGTGAGAGACCGATGCTTTCTTGGGAAGCGATTAAATTTTTCTCTACTATCCAGACAAGAGAAACGATTGTAGAAACGAAAAGAGAAATAAAAAATAAATTAAAATTAAAATAAAAAGCAAAACTAAAATAATAAATTAAAACGAGCCAAAAAGGTTGGGGGGGGCTTTTCGTAACGGCATTTAAATTGATCAATGACGTTCTGAATAGTCAATCAGCTTCGCACAGATAGATGTCTATAAACCTGACAATTGCCTTTCTTCGTTCGATTTAAATATTTTAAAACCGCCCTATTGCGACAGCATGGTGCTGTTTGTGTAATGATAGGCTTTCTTGTAAAGTTGTTTATCTCTGCTAGCTATCTCGCTTCAAGCCATGATGGAAGTTTCAGTGTGGTTAATAGTAGTATAGCTGGCCACTCGTATTCGAGGATACCCATCTACTAGCCAATCCCTATTGCAGACGCTTGCCCAGGCGCATTTTGTGTTTATTCAACGCCCATAGGGCCCACACGTGGTTTATACTGCAACTATGATGAGAAGACCTTAGTTAGAGTTTCTGGGAAAGAACGTGTTATCTAGTGTGATCAACAATTTGAACAAGGCCAGCACGCTCAAATCCTCGGCCACCATGACATGTGACTTCTTGCTAGCACAGCTATCGACGGCATACAAGTGTCACGTCTACCCAATTTCACTCACAAGGATTGGGTGAAACCGTGGTATGGCTTTCAGGCGCCAAAGTTGCCGCACGCTGGGATCGAAAACTCCAGTCCGATAACATCAGGGAGCCTCCTTCCTGACAAATCGACCGTAGTGCATTTTGACCATGAATCTCGGGTCTCATGATCAGAATGCAAACGTTCTAAACACTCGGTCATGTGCCCATAGTAGTAGCATAAAGAATAATATCCGCATAAAAAGTGGAGACAATAAAGGAAAGTAAAAAAAATGCTGTTCAACTACACCTTTCGCCCCTTAGAGTAGGCGTCATCGGTGTTGGAACAAGATTCAGAATTATGATATTAGGTTGGTGCAAAAATAATGACGTAATAATGTCGTTTTTTGACGTTAAAAAATACGACAAAAAACGACATTATTACGTCATTATTTTTGCACCAACCTAATAGAAGGGCGTTCGAATATGGGTAAAATGTAATAAATTTTGCTAGAGTGTTGATGTGATAAATACTGAAAACATTAACAACTTCTAGATTTTAAATTTAGCCCACTCCCACTAGATGCCGTCCTGGGTATGACGATAAACTACACCCGCGTTCTGGGTAAGACGATAAACTACGTCCAACAGCAAGGCCTCTGATCAGTAGGTCTTGAGGAGCGTAGAATCACCTCTTAATTACTGGTGTTCCCTGGTCCACCCTGACCCGGGGTGGTAGCAGCTGTTAGGGTCTCAGCTATGGGCAAATAGTTTACACCCAAACTTGTGTAAAAATAGGTTTTAATACCAGAAATACCTTGTAATAAAAAAATTATTGCCAGCAATAATTTTTGAAAGAAAAATTATTATCAGCAATACTTTAAAAAAAATACTAGCAATACAAACAGCAATACATTCTTTGAAAAAAATATGACCAGCTATAGATTTCTTCAAGGAAAAATATTACCAGAAATAGATTTTTGAAGAAAAACATATTACCAGGAATAAAAATTTTGTCGGCATTAAATAGTGATTTTCCAAACGTAGCTTAGATGCGGCACAAGGCCGAAATTAGGGGGTGACTTTGAACTCACTACTCAGTCGTAATTGTTCTAGCGAGCCAAGCTTGCTAAACATTACAGTGCCAACGAGGTGCCCCTGTCGGCATTAAATAACCCATTAAGGTTGATATGCCTTAAAACAATATCAAACAAAACCCAAACTCATTAGATGGTTGTTTTCCCTATTTGTTCGTATGTAAGATTGGGCTACTAATCTCTAACCAATGATGGAGACATTGTTATGAACCCGATCTGAGGTTGACTGTAGAGAACTGGGAAACCTCTGCACACACAGGTTTGCCTCGATTTCCAGCCAAAGCAGGCATACCATGAGGTGTGAAACGTGTAGCTACGTAACTTTTTTTTACCTTGTCTTAACTCTAAGATTCAGAGGCTTACAGCCATGTCACGTGGCAACAACCGGTTTTCATACGATTAGCAGTTAAGCAACATCGAACCTGGTCAGTACTGAGATGGGTGACTGCTTTATAATACTAGGTGCAGCAAGTTTTGAAGTTTGGATGGCGTATTTGATAACGGCTTGGAATTGGAAATCGAAGAGTTCAGTTCCAGTCGGGTTCGTTATATTAATTAACGCGCAACTAACCCTGGGAAATGGTGTGAGTTTGCAACTTCTGTTTTTTTTAATTTTTTTTACTTTCTGGATTTAAATGGCCTGCAAATTTTTGATAAGCAATAAAATAAATCAATCGAAAAATTCTAAAAATACTCAAGATAAAACATGCGCATGGGAAGAACCGATGTGTCGGAGAATTCTGTAGAGAATGGTCAGAAACTTTCAGTGAATCTGAAGAAAAAAATAGCTTGTCAAAAATCAAGATATTCTTATGACTTTGTGAATAGGAAACAAAACTTTTATTCTTGATTTTACGAGGTGAAGCCCGAGGAAATTAAGAAATTTAGTAACATGAAGGTTAGTATGTTGTTGCAGAATGGTCAGTGATTGGCCGGAATGTCTCGTAGGCGGGGCAAACTGACAGTGATGGTTTACACTTGTCTAGGCTTTGAATATAAGTCCAAAACGGATCGAATTGGACATAGGGCTTCAAGAATTCTGAAGCGTCGATATACATCCCCCACCTAGATTTGCGAGGGACGCTGAGCCAATGTGCGAGATGTGTTCCTGTGACGTCAGACCAACTAGTGCTTCTTAGAATCTCAGCTGCCACTCTTAATAAAAGGAATACCAAAAATAAATGACCGTTTTTATACCGTTTTAATGAGTAGCGTGAGGATCACGATACAACACAGAAAGCACCAATATAAGAAAAATTAATAATTAAACTATAGTTTTCATAGTTTAATGAGATTTGCAAAAAAATTACAGAATTTTTCAGAGCTGTTTGTTGCAAGGAGAACTGTCAAAAATACTTTTCTAAGCGTATCTTAGATGTAACACAAGCTCAAAAGTATGGGCCACCTAGAGATGAAGACTTCATTATTCAGTCGTAATTGTTCTTGCAAGACAAGCATGCTAACCATTACATCACGTCCAGGTCACCCAAATGATTCTCTAAGCGTAACGTAGGTGTAGGATAAAACCCGAAACTCTGGCGCACCCAGTGAGGAACGAAGTCACTACTCAGTCGTAACTGATCTAGCGAGATAGGCTTGTTCCCACCTGGGTATGGCGATAAACTACATTCGCGTCCTGGTTAAGACGATAAACTACGCCCAACAGCAAGGCCCCTGATCAGGAGGTTTTGAAGAGCGTGGAAACACTTCTTAATTGGTGGTGTTCCCAGGTCTACCCTGGACGAGGTGATGGCACCTATTAGGGTCCCAGCTATGGGCAAATAGTTAACCGCTAAACTGGAGTGAAAACACAAAGATATTGTAAAAATAGGTTTTAATAATAGGTTTTTGAAGGAAAAATTATCACCAGCAATACATTTTTTAGGGAAAAAAATCATCAGCAATACATTTTTGGAAAAAAATATTACCAGTAATAAAAATGTTGTCGGTACTAAATAACCCATTGAGGTTGATATGCCGTAAAACAAACCAAACCAAACTAAACCAAACAAGCTTGTTAATGTCGAAGCGCCCCTAAAATATCAAAATGTTTGTTAAGGCTCTTGCTAATTTGTCAAGAGTGATTCATTTTGATGATATTAACCAGAATTTGAAAGGATTTTTAAGAGCTGGATTTTCCAAGAAGAGCTGTCAAAAATCGTGGTTTTCTAAGCGTAGCTTAGATGTGGCACAAGACCCGAAAATTTGGAGCAAGCAATGAGGATCGAACTCACTATTCAGTTGTAATTGATCAAAGGAGATAAGCTTACTAACTATTACACCACGTCGAAGTGTCCAAGCAAATGTCAACGTCGGTCTTTTGGGATTTGTCAAGAGCGAAGGTAAGACCAGAGATAATAGGTATATCATTTTCCTTTCTTTTTTAAACACCTTTCTTCCTTCCCTCACTTCGTTCGTTCGTTCGTTCGTTCGTTCGTTCTTTCTTTCTTTCTTTCTTTCTTTCTTTCGTTCGTTCGTTCGTTCGTTCCTTCCTTCCTTCCTCTACTTTTACCTTGTTTCGTCCGATCTTCCCTTCTTTCAATCGGGATATGGCCGTAAGCCTATGAAACTTGTAGAAGGCAATGTGGAAAAGTTACTTGCCTCACGTGTGAATTATTATAGGAGACGAGCTTAAGCTGGAAAGAGACAAACCCGTGTATGCACTGACTTAACATCTCCTTCTGGTTGTTCTTCCTTTTTTCCTTCTTTCCTATCTTCCCCCTCTCTCCGTGCTTCTAATTGCAATCGTTCATTTTGTATCCTTTCTCCCTTTCTCTCTTCCACCATACTCCATGCATTCATTCATTCATTCATTCATTCTTTCTTTCTTTCTTTCTTTCTTTCTTTCTTTCTTTCTTTCTTATTTTGCTGCATTGCTTTTTCTTTTCATCCCTCTTCATTCTTTCATTCATTTTTCGTCTGTTTTTTTTTTTTCAAGTTTTTCGTTAATATCATTCTTTTCATCATGGAATTACCCTTTCTTCTTTTTCTCCTCGTCTTTTTTTTTTTTTTGATTCCACTGGTCGGAATTGAAACCGCAGAGTCGAGTTCAGACTCCCAATTGTGTTCGACATATTCACTTACGCACAAATATATTTTGAGAAAAAAATGGTTCCACCTCTACCCAACAGCTATGGGTTAATTAGTAATATTTATATCAAGTAAAGTTTTGCGTACAAAATATTTAGATAATACATATAAATAATCCATAGTACAGTGTAACCCGGATATAAGAGATCCAGATATAAGAGAAACCCGGATATAAGAGAGATTTTCTCTGGTCCCAAATTAGAGCCTGTGTTAATGTACAGTCTAGCCGAATATAAGATACCCGGATATAAGAGACACCCGGATATAAGATAGATTTTATCTGGTCCCAAATTAGAGCCATACTTACCTAAACAAAATAGACCAAACCCTGATATAAGAGAAACCCGGATAAAAGCGACTTCTTCTCCGGTTCCGACAACTCTCTTATATCCGGGTTACACTGTATACTGCTAAACAGAAGCGACCAACTGTCTTGATATTGTCCTTTCTTTCTTCCTCTCATTCTTTATTTTCCTCCTTCATCATGTTTTCTTCGTTAACCATCCAACTCTTTTCTAGGTTTTTAAGTGCTTTTCTTCTTCTTCTTCTTCTTCTTCTTCTTCTTCTTCTTCTTCTAAATGAATTAAGATGCACTCCATTAAAGAAAAAATTCCTTTTGTTTTGGACTCTGCTAAAGTTCTTCCCTTGTACAAAAAAAAAAAAAAATCTTCTTTTAGGATTTTTTTTTTAATAACAGCTAAATGTACCCCGAACGAGAAAAATATCTTTCATAATGTTCTCGTCTCAACGGACTCCATTGGAATGGAAAGAAAGAACAAAGAAAGACGGTGAATTTATTATGGGATGCTCTACATATATTCCGAAAAGCTTGTTGGTTATTAATCGATAATATGGACGAAAAGCTTATTAGGCAAAAATAGTCTTTTTTCTTATATTTTTACATCTAAGAGTTCAACGTTGTGCTGGTGTACTAAGCAGCACAACATCGAACATTCTGTGCTAAAGTTGTTGTTGTTGTTCTTCTTCTTCTTCTTCTTCCGTGCCGTGTCCCTTCAAGACATTGGTGATCATGGCTCTCCACAATTTCCAATGCTTTCTGCCTCTTAATAAATTACGACTTATTGTTATCTTTCCTTGACCTTGTTTGGCCTGCCATTTACTCAAACTCATTCTTCTTCTTCTTCTTCTTCTTTTTCTTCTTCCGTGCCGTGTCCCTTCAAGACATTGGTGATCATGGCTCTCCACAATTTCCAATGCTTTCTGCCTCTTAATAAATTACGACTTATTGTTATCTTTCCTTGACCTTGTTTGGCCTGCCATTTACTCAAACTCATTCTTCTTCTTCTTCTTCTTCTTCTTCTTCTTCTATGTTGGCGCTCATGGCTCTCCACAATTTCCAGTTCTTTGTAGCTCATAATAAATTGTGCCGTTTCGTTGTCTCTCCTAAACCTTGTTTGGCCTTCCAATTTCTCAAACTCATTCTTCTTCTTCTTCTTCTTCTTCTTCTTCTTCTTCTTCTTCTTCTTCAAACAAAAAATTCTTTACTAAAGATCACCCACTATAAGGCTCAGGAGCCACTCAAAATGTGTTTGCGCGTAAGTGAATATAATAAATGAATCCCAGCCAATTCTTCACTTCACGATCTGTTAGTCATTACAATACACGCATAAAACACTGCTAAACACTATAGTTACCGCTGGTTGGTTAACGGATTTTTAATGGATTATCAGCCCTTTTCAGATTATTTAAAGCCAGAAAATATTTTAGATTGCAAGAATTTTTGTAGGGGACAATAATAATAGTTTAGTGATACAAGTCTTACTAATTAGCCTGTAGCTGGGGAAAAGAGATGGAACCATACCTTTCCCAAGCGTGTTTGTGCCTAAGTGAATATAATGAACCAAGCTGGAATTGAAATCCAGCTCTTCGTTTAAAAATTCCGAGCCATTAATCATTATACCACTCACACATCCCAAGCGATCACACGTACTGACCAGGCTCGACGTTGCGTAACTTCTGTGATCGTACGGACACCGGAGTTTCAAGGTGATATGGTCGTAAGCCCCTTATACCACTCGCACATCCAATCTTACAGAACCTGGTAGTTCCAAGCGGTTACCCTTTCTAGGAACTGGCCAGGCTCGACGTTAGTGCTTTAACGTGATATAGCCATAAGCCCAAATTACCGCTGCGAAGTCTTTTTAAAATGCGTTTAAAATATTTCATAAATCTTAGATATAGAAAAGGGGTACTTGTTCCCAGTGTCGGTAACAATTTACTCACTACAATATGACATTATATATACCACTATGGGCACGTGCCTTTCTGAATGGCCGCTTCTGACCATGAGACACGGGTTCGAATCTCACCACGGTCGATTTGTCAGAAAGGTGACTTCTTGATGTTATAGGTCTGGAGGAGGTGATCCCAGTGTGCGGTACCTTTAGAAGATGGCTCAAGACCGTACCACGGGTTAACCCAAGCTTGTGAATGAAATTGGGTAGACGGAACTGTTGGGGGTTCGTCGATGGCTATGAATTGACAAGTCACCGTGACTGAGCGTTCTGGACTTATTCAAATTATTGATCTCGCTAGATAACACGCTTCTCTCCGAGAAACTGTAACTAATGTCTGCTCGGCATGGTTTCACTATAAACCACAGGTGGGCTCTGTGGCAGTTGAACAAACCCAAAATGCGCCAGAGCGAGCGTCTGAAGTAGGGATTAGCTAGGTACCCTTGTAGACGGGTATCCTCGAATACGACTGGCCAACCATTAACGAATATACTCGACTTATCCTATCTGATACAAAGCGACGTAACTTTCTGGGTGAGTTTACAGAATAAGGAGCATTGTTGCTTTATTGTCATAAAATGTCTGACATTTCTGATAGCTAATGTCGGTATCATGTTGGAACAAATTCAAATCTGCAAGCAGGTTATCAACGTCAACCCTCGCAAATAGCACTGACATCATATTGTTAAAACAAAATTCATATGGTGGTACGACACTCGAAATGTTTATCTAAAAATTTAACTCGGGTATAGTGTGTTCACGCCCCAAATGCCGACAGCCATATCTAAGTTGGCAAGTTTTTCTTTTTATTGATATCTTAAAATTGATATGACAACAAGATTATAGTTTTTCTTTTTCGTTTCTCTTTTTGTTGTATGGATTCTCATTTCAGGTTTCGAGGTTTAGTCTTCAGCTTTTCGACTAGATTTTAGAAGTTTCATTATATTCCATATTAAACTGTCTTTAATGAATCATTCAAATTTAAGTGTTTGGACACTTAGAAAATGGTCTGCAGCGGCTTGGAGCATTGCAGTGTGTTGATAAAAACCAGATAATGTACTTTTCGCGATTCCGAGACGTTGTTGGTACTATTTCGTGTGCGCACTCTTCAAGGGTTCGGGGTGGGCCGGCAATCTATCTGGGAGGTGCGAAAGGTGCGATATTGCTGACAATTTAGAAGAAATGTCGGCAGATACAATCGCTCATAATTTTTGATGGCAAGAAAAAGAAATGGCGAAATAAGAAAAACAAAGATTAGTGCATTATAATCGTAGATATGTATCAGGAGCCATGGTAAAAGGAGACGGTAGCGAGGAGGAACGGATTATTTATCTTGAGAAACGAGCGAGATATTGCATAAAAACCAAAACAAAAATGCAAAAGAGAGAGAGAGAGAGAGACAGAGAGAGAGAGAGACAGAGAGAGAACAATAAAAAGAAGTGGATGGCTAAGGAACTGGACTCTAAAATTCCACAAGGGCATTTTCCTTGATGCATTAAAAAAAAACGGTAATTCCCATACGCCAGAACGCATGTCCCGAGATTATGACGAGCCTCGCCCCGGCGGGAAGAAAAATTGGATTTTTATCGCCAGCACTCTTTCTCGGTCAGCTGAAATTTCGGCTGACCATTGTCTGCGCTAATGTTTTATTTTCTCCCAAACGTCTGATTCGATGTCATCAAAATGTCTGTAATGTCGTAAAAGAAATATATATATATATATCGGTTATATATATATATATATATATATATATATATATATATATATATATATATATGCTAGACATTGTGTAATTCTCTGAAATAAATTCTTTCTATTCACCTTTATTGTATTTCTTGATAGGTTTTTTTCATTTTTTTTCATTTTTCTTTTACTTTCTGCCCCTTTTTTGTTTTTCTTTCTTTACTGGCATTTTTCCCATTTTTTTCTTACCATTATGTTTTCTTTATTTCGCCTTCCAATTTTGTTTCCTTCCTTTCACAGACTGTTTCTTTCTCTCTTTCTTTCTTTCTTTCTTTCTTTCTTTTTTCTTTCTTTCTCTCTTTCTTTCTTTCTTTCTCTCTCTCTTTCTTTTTTCTTTCTTTCTCTCTCTCTTTCTTTCTTTTTTCTTTCTTTCTTTCTTTTTTCTTTCTTTCTCTCTTTCTTTCTTTTTTCTTTCTTTCTTTCTTTTTTCTTTCTTTCTTTCTCTCTTTCTTTCTTTCTTTTTTCTTTCTGTCTTTCTTTTTTCTTTCTTTCTTTCTTTCTTTCTTTCTTTCTTTCTTTCTTTCTTTCTTTTTTCTTTCTTTCTTTCTTTTTTCTTTCTTTCTTCCTCTCTCTCTTTCTTTCTTTTTTCTTTCTTTCTTTTTCTTTCTTTTTTCTTCCTTTCTTTCTTTCTTTCTTTTTTCTTTCTTTCTTTCATTCTTCTCCTTTCCTTCTTTCATATTCTTTATCATATTTTTATATTATTACCTCATCCTTCCACCCCTTCTTCATTTCCTTCTTTGATTCTTTTATTTTTCGTTCCTTTTTCTTTCAATTTTCATTCTTTCCTTCTCTATTTAATTCCTACTTAATAAGATTTCCTCCCTTTTTCAATTTTGGTTTTGGAATTCCTTGCATCTTTCTTCCTTTCATTCATTCCTTCTCTCAGTTTTCCCTTCTTTTAAGCTTTTCTACCCATTTTCAGGCTACTTTTTCTTTTCTGTTTTCATTCCTATTTTCGTTTCGTCTTCCAGTCCTTTCTTCTCTTTCTTCCCACACTCAGCCTTTCGCTCATTCTTTTCTTCTATCTTTCGTTCTTTTTATGATTTTCCTTCTTTCCACTTTCTTTTTGTTCCTTCCTAATTTCAAGAATTTATTTTCATTTATTTCTTCATTCCTTCCTTCATAGGTTCAGTTATTCGTTCTTTCTTTCTTTCCTTCCTTCATTCGTTAATTCATTCAATGTCATATTTTTAGTTACTTTTTTGTTTCTTTCTTTCTTTCCTTCTTTCTTTCATTTTCTTTTATTCCTACCTTTTTGTTCCTTCTTTCTTTCGTTTTCTTTTATTCCTACCTTCTTTCGTTCCTTCTTTCTTTCATTTTCTTTCAATCCTACCTTCCTTCTTTCCGTTATTCTTTCCTTTTTTTTCATTCCTACCTTGTCTATCATTCGTTTCGCACCCCTCTCGTTCTTTGAATCGTCCTAGGTATTACGATAAACTACATCCGTGTCCTGGGTAAGATGATAAACTACGTCCAAAAGTAAGGCCTCGGATCAGGAGGTTTTGAAGAGCGTGGAACCACCTCTTAATTGCTGGTGTTCCAAGGTTCACCCTGACCCGGGGTGGTAGCACCTGTTAGGGTCCCAGTTATGGACAGATAGTTAACCCCAAAACTGAGGTAAAAATCATTATTAAAGTGTAAAAATAGATTTTAATACCAGAAATACTTTGTAAAAAATTATTACCAAAAATAGAAAAAAATATTATCAGCAATATCTTTTTGAAAAAAAAAATTACCAATAATACATTTTTTAATATAATATTACTAGCTATACATTTTTTTAGGAAAAAATATTACCAGAAATAGATTTTTGACAAAACTAAATATTACCAGTAAAAAAATTGTCGGCATTAAGTAACCCATTGAGGTTGATATGCCGTAAAACAAACCAAACCGTTCTTTGAAAAGGAGTAGATGTTTTATCCTTTGAATCCTGTTTAAGACCGTGTTTCCGGTTACTTTTAAAGTTTTTTCAATTTTCTATCACGGTCTTCGTTGTAGTGGCTTTGTCACCTTACTTGTGGTTAATTGATGAAAAAATAATAAAACATTACAGTTTTTGTTTTGAAGGCGTTAAAATTTAAAAACTTTGCCCCAGTTAAGAATTTACTGGACTTCATATTCGAAATCAGCTGTCAATTTTTCTTTAAGGACTTAATATTAACGACAAGAACAGTTGTGTAATTGACATAAATACTGTTGAGGAATACATTTTTCCATTCCAATAAAAACAAGATTTCGACCAAATCTAACGGGTATCAAAATACGGTAAATTTATTTTCTTCAAAATTCCCGAGGCAGATTGATAAGGTCTTCATTCCTACGAAAGTGAGCTGAGAAAAGGCTGACTATGAAATCTTATATGCATTCATTTCAATTCTTATTAATAACTGAATTGTTCAAAGATGACTTAAAATGTAAGTAGCAGTGAATTCTCTTGAAAATGGACACAATTTGTCATCGTGATGTCATCAAGTACCTGCAGAAAAAGGGTTTATCAGAAAAGGACATTCGTGCTGACAGGGTTGGTACATTAAGGGGAGGAAGCTCCAGCTTTACCAACAGTGCAAAAGTGGGAAGCTGGTTTTAGGAGGGAAAAGGAGAGACATTAAGGTGACCCAAAACCTGGGCTTGTTCACCACATGGTGATAGATAACAGACGATTAGCATGTCGTATGTGAGAAGTGAGAACATTCCGCGCAATGAACTTGGGATGACAAAGGTTTATGCTACTCGTCTGACACCTGATCAAAAGAGCACCACACTAATCATATAAAGGGAAAATCTGACATTGTTTAAGTGATATCTAACAGGATTCATTATGCTTTTCTTAATCCAAGTTGATTCATCATCAGTACATGCTGTGGAAGCACCATTCCTAACCTGCTCCACAGAAGGCCAATGTCATTTGATCTGCATGGAAAGTGATCAATGCAAAAAAAGTCATTGTGTTTATTGATTATTTTCAAAAGGGCCACACCATCAATGGAGAGTACTATGCTAACGTGCTGAGGCAGTTACGAAAGTCTATCAATAGCAAACGTCCAGTAAAACTACGAAAGGTGTCTTGTTACATCGAGACAATACTCCAGCACACCAAACTTGATTTCAGTGGATGATGTGCGTTGACTGTGGTTTTGAACTGGTTGACCCCCTCCCTATTCTCCTGATTTGGCCACATCTGACTATCATCCGTCCTCCAACATGAAAAGACAGTTGTCGAGGAAACAGTTTTGTAGTGATGATGACGTCGCATGTGCTGTTGTGGACTTTTTTTGACCAACAAGATAAAACCTTCTTTACCAATGAGATTCAACCACTGCAACACCGATGAAAGCAATGTATGGAACTCAAGTGGGGGGGACTATGTTGAAAAATAACCCCCCTATTTGGTCTAATTCTACGAAAGGATCTGGGACAATCTATATTAAACAAGTTTTAAATAAAATAATTGTTCAGATGAGCTCATCGCTAGTAAAAAGTAGACTTCATGAATGTAAACGCAACAAGGTTTCACCAATTTACAGTACAGTTGGTTAGATGTAACCGTAAGTTCTATGCTAATAGTTTCTTCAGTATCTGTCCATATTTCTGAGATGAGGTATTATGTACACTATTTACATTATTCAGACTATTCACCAAATCTTTGTCGCCATATTTATTACAACGTTTCGGCCTTTCAGTATCTGTCTATATTTCTGAGATGAGGTATTATGTACATTATTTACATTTTTCGGACTATTGTCCTCATCTTTGTCACCATATTTATTACAACTTTTCGGCCTTTCAGTGTCTGTCTATATTTCTGAAATAAGATAATATGTACACTATTTACATTATTCGGACGATTGTCCTCATCTTTGTCGCCATATTTATTACAACGTTTCGGCCTTTCAGTATCTGTCTATATTTCTGAGATGAGCTATTATGTACACGATTTACATTATTCGGACTATTGTCCTCATCTTTGTTGCCATATTTATTACAACGTGCCGGCCTTCTTCAGGTGGTTGGAATGTCGAACTGAACCCTATATTTCGCTCACTGGGGTAGACTGTTCTAGTTCTACGTGCCATGTTTAATGGATGTCAGTTATCAGTTATCTCCTGTTAATTCACCTCTCCAAGTTCTCTACTGCCTTAAACGGGTATTGAACTCACACTTTCATACACAGATGTCCTCAAGGACGTATAGCACAGTGGATAAAGGCGTTGGTTAGATCCAGTGACAGGACCCAAAGAGTTTGTTCTATCACATTTTTTCGCTTGTGGAACTCTTTCCAGCTCCATGGGTTCCAGACAACTTTAATTTTCAAAAATTTAAACGCGTTGTCAATCGACATCTACTGTCCTACAGATTAGTCTTAGCATGTTCTTGCTCCTTGGTAATATTTCCATTTTTTTTTTATTTTTCCACACCGAGGAACTCCTTTGTGTCGTAGTGGCTTTGATTTAAAAACTTTTATCAAAATTAAGTAAATTTATTTCCCTTCGAAAATACGCGGTATGTTTGATAAGTAATTTCTTTAATCTGATAAAATATTTCTGTCTATATCTCTGAGATGAGGTATTACGATTACTTACAGTATTTACATTCTTCGGAGCGTTATCCGGAAAAGGCATGTCACGTGGAACTAGAACAATCTACCCCGGTTGACGAAATAAAGGGTCCGATCGAGATTCTAATCACCTGAAGAAGGTCGAAGCGTACAACGGCCGAAACGTTGTGAACATGGCGACAAGGATAACAGTGCGAATATTCTAAATAAATTAAGTAATGATATATTTTTTAGACTATATAGAATTATGAAACGGGTATCGGAGTGAAAAAGAAAATATTCTCTTCATAATTCAAATTTATTTTGCCACGAAATTAATCGTTCACTGGCATATAAGAATTTTAAAAAATGTAGCCATTTTTTTTTTTTTTTGCGCTGTATTCGTGAATAACGTTTCCAAGTGTGTACCGTAATTCCATGGCGGGCATCTAATGAAATATGTTGGCCTTTAAACGATTCCTTCAAATTCGGGAACGACCTGACTTTGGGGCTGTATGCAGGGTGTGAACAACTACAAATTCCTGACTGCAATATAGCCTTCCGTTGCCGAGATGCAAAAAAAATTAAATTACTTCTGTCAGGTTTTATTTTGTGGATACATTGATTGAGGGCTCACGAAGTTTCTCAATATGTCAGCAAATTAATTATCATTCCTTTTGGCGTAAATTCCGTGCGAATGACTCCCTTTTCGCTGGGTATACGTAATATGAACGTTCAGCCCCAGAATAACGAAAACGTTTATTGAATACCTCCCAGAGGAAGCTATCACAAAGAACGCTTGAACAGAAGTCTGTCTACTCCATCTTACATATTCAAAAATGCCTCCTTTATTAGCGTGACAGTAGGAAACCTTTTTTTTTTTTATCAGTAGCCCTAATAGTGATGCGCATGTGGTCTTATCGCTAAGACATTGCCGCAATCAGAATAGTGCTCCCAAGGATGCCTTACACCCGGAGATTCTCGCTAAGGCTACCGTAGACACCTGCAGGAATATGGGGCCACAACTCTACGCTCCCTGGAGAGTAGGGGGTCACAGCATCCAGTACACGCTGTTGTTTCCATAGCAGGTTTTTACGGGATGGAGTTGCTAGCCCCATGCCCAAAGGGTTTTGAAATCGGTATTCTCTTTCTAGATTGGTTAGCAACCACAGTTAGAAAGCCCGTCGGCTCTACTAGTTAATCCATAGTTAGGGGACAAGAAAAGAGGGATCCATAAGGGTATTTGAGCGTAAGTGCATGTAAAGAACTCGGCAGGAATTAGAACTCGTCTCTCCGATTACTCATTCCAACTGGATGGTGTAATGGATTGCCATTACACCTCCCGCACATCCAAGGATAATAAAATCTTTTTTTAACCTTATTAGTTTTCTACTTTTCTAGCTCTTTCTTGTTTTTTTTTCTTTTCGTGTTTCTTTGCATTTCGCTGTCGTGCTTCTTCTGTGTTTCTCTTTCATTCTTTCTTTCTTTTACGATCTCATTCTTATTCGCTTTTTCTTTTAACTCGTTCAATTCTTTCGAGTTCTCTCCAAATCCTATACCTCTCTTTATCATAACTCTTTCTTCTTTTTTTTCTTCCTTTCGTTCTTTCTTTAAAGTTATAACTGGTTCAGTCGTTACTCTTCTTTCTTTCTTTCTTTCTTTCTTTCTTTCTTTCTTTCTTTCTTTCTTTCTAGTTACCTAGCTAGCTATAGCTCGTTGTTTCTTTCCTTCTTTCTACTTCTGGTTCTTTTTTTCTTTCTTTTCTTCTACACTTGCTTCTTGTATGTTTTTCTTTTTTTTTTTCTAGTTTACTTTCATAGATTTTCATAAGATTTTCATTCTATCGTACGTTTCTTTCTTTCTTTCTTTCTTTCTTTCTTTCTTTCTTTCTTTCTTTCTTTCTTTCTCTTCTTTCTTTCTTTCTTTCTTTCTTTCTTTCTTTCTTTCTTTCTTTGGGTTTCCCATTAAATTGTTCCTGTTGTCTTATCTTCTTTCGTAATTTTATTTCATTTTTTAAAATGTCTTTATTTCATTTTCTTTTCTCCTTCATTCTATTAGGTTGGTGCAAAAATAATGACGTAATAATGTCGTTTTTTGACGATAAAAAATACGTCAAAAAACGACATTATTACGTCATTATTTTTGCACCAACCTAATACTTACTCTTTCTTTCTTCTATGCTTTCTTCTTTTTCTCCCTCACTCTTTTTATATTACATTTGTCCATATCTCTATCTTCTTGCCTTCACTTTATTTCTTTCTTTTTCTTTTTTTATCCAGCTTCCTTTCTCTTTCTTTCCCTCTTCTCTTTACATTCTTCTTTTCCCTATTTTCTTTCTTTCTAAATTTCTTTCCTTCTTTTTTCTTTCTTCGCTAACATCCGTTTCACTTTCTCTCTACATTTTATATTTTTTTTCTTTTTATTCTCCTAATTTACTTGTTTGCTTGTTGCTTTCTTTCTTTCTTTCTTTCTTTCTTTCTTTCTTTCTTTCTTTCTGTCTGTCTGTCTGTATTATTTTCATTTTTATCCAATTTTTCCTTTTCTTACTTTCGGTCTTCCTTTCGCTACTTTCTTTCTTTCTTTTTATTTTTCACTCTTTTTTCCTTCCTCTTTGTTTTCCCTCCTCCCTTCTCATTCTTGTCTTTCCCTATTTTCTTATTTTTCTTTCTTTCTTTCTTTCTTTCTTTCTTTCTTTCTTTCTTTGTTTTTCTCCCAACCCCCTTTCTTACCTTCTGTGTATCTTCCCTTCCCTTTCTTAGCCTTTTCGCTTCTGTTTCATCTTGCTTCTCCTTTATATTAAATTTCCACTTTTCCTGTCTCTTTCTTCCATTCCGGATTTAGCAGTCCAGCTTTCTTTAATGGTGCAATCTTTTCGAAACGACAAGGAATATGAGAATCTCATTCGATTCTTATCAGCCTTTACCATTCTTATCTTTACCATTACGACCGTGGATTTATCCTTCAGGAAAAATATAACAACTCGCCCAACCGTTCAGGCTATCCGATGTCCGTACATCTGCAAAATGGCCATGACTGTCATGGCCAGTTGATATATAAATCAATCAAACACAATATTGCTAGGCTATGTCGTAACAAAATACCATTGGCTAAACTCTTCATAAAACAGAAAGGAAATATTACGCCTGATCTCTAGGGTTCTAATAGCGATTGAATATTTCAAAGGTTTTATTTTGATGAATCTCCTTGTTTTTCTTTTTTTGTTTTCTTATAGTCCTTCGTTTTTTTTCCTTTTTTTTTTGTCTGTTTCTTTTTGTTCGGTAATTCTTTTGGGGTCGAGAGGTTGTGGTCATTTCTAAACTAATCATCCGGGTCTTATGTCAGGGTGTCGGAAGAAGAATTCATAAAAATGCTGAGAAAATATATCGTTCGAGGAAAACTTAGCAAATGATGACTGTGTGATCGTTCCAGAAGGGATATAGCATCTTTCGATTTGATTTTATTACTGTTTTCATTTAAACGAAACGCATTTTATATGCAATTAATAAAACTAAAATAATCGTATAATGTTCGCATTGCAGCAGATTACACCGTTTTTTTTTTCTCCTTTCTTTCTTAATTTTTTATTTCTTTTTATTTATTTCTGGTCTAATTTTCGATTCTCGTCTAACTTTTCTTCTTATTCTCTTTCTTCTTCTTCTTTATTTTATATTTTTTCCTTTTTATTCTTTTTTCTTCTTCCTTCTTTTTTCTTCTTCCTTCTTCTGTCTTATTCTTTCTCCTTATTTTTCTACTTCTTTTTCTTCTTATTTTTCTTCTTCATTATTCTTCATATTTCATATTTTATCTTTTTCTTTTTTTCTTCTTTTCTCTATTCATCTTCTTTTTCTGCCTTCCTTCTTCTTCTTTTTTTTTCTTCTTCTTCTTCTTCTTCTTATTATTATTATTATTACTTCTTCATCCACGTTTTTCCTTCCTTCTTTTTCATTTTCTCCGTCCTTCTTTTTATACTATTTCTTCCTTCTTCTTCTTTTTTCTTCCTTCTTCTTTTTCTTCTTTTTCTTCCATCTTGTTTTTCTTCTTCGATCTTCTTCTTTTTTCGTCTTTTTCTTTTTCTCCTTATTTTTCTTCTTCCCTTTTCTTCATATTTCTTGTTTTCTTCGTTTATTTTTTTCTTATTTTCTCCATTCATCTTATTTTTCTTCTTCCTTCTTCGTCCGCTTCTTCTTTTTCTCCTTCCTTCTTCTTCTTTATTTTACTTCTCCCTTTTTCTTTTTCTTCTTCATATTTTTCTTCTTCCTTTATTTTATTTATTTTACTCCTTTCCTTTTCTTCTTCTTCTTCTTCTTCTTCTTCTTCTTCCGTCTTCTTTTTTATTTTTCTAATTTTCTTCGCACTTCCTTTCTTGTTCTTGTTCTCCTTCTTCTTCTTCCTCTTCTTCTTCTTCTTCTTCTTCCTCTTCCTCCTCCTCTTCTTCTTCCTCTTCTTCTTCTTCCTCTTCTTTTTCCTCTTATTTTACATCTTCTTTCAATTCTTCTTCTTCTTCTTCTTCTTCTTCTTCTTCTTCTTCTATTCGCGCTTTCTTTTTTCCTTCGTCTTATTTTTCTTCTGGTTGAAATTTATTTTTTTTTGTCTCTCTACTTGTGTTTCATCTCATTTTCTCTCTCTTTAATATCTTATTCGTTGCCTTTTTACTCGCTCTTCCGTCTTCTTTCTTCCTTCTCTTTTGCCTTTTTTCTTTTTTCCTTTTTATCTTATTTTATTTTGTCTCGTGTTCTCTCGTATTTTCTTTTCTTTTTCACCTTCTCTCACTTTTCATTCTTTCGCCTTAACATTTCTATAATTATTTTATTTATTACCTCGTTGTCACTTTTCTTTAATTCTCTTCTTCATTTCTTTAATTTTCTTTTAACATCCTTCTCCGCCTATTATTCCGTTGCCATTTTCTTTTTCTTCTTCTTCACGCTTATATTACATTTTTTCTCGTTCTTCTTTTCCATGTGCCATTACACTTCTGATATACCAATTTGCTTTTCTTCTTCTTTTCTTCTTCTTCTTTCTGCTTCCTCCTCCTCGTTCTTCTTCTTCTTCTTGTTTTTCTTCCTTCTTCTACTTTTTTCGTTTTCCTTTTCTTTTTCTTCTCCCTACGACTTTTTCTTCTTGTTCTATTCTTTTTCATCTTCCTCCTCCAACTCTTCTTTCTTCTTTACTTTCTACTTATTTTCTTTTTTTCTTCCTTATTCTTATGCCTTATTCTTCTATATCTTATTCTTTCTTCTTCTTTTTCTTCTTCTTTTTTTTCATTCTTCTATTTCGTCTGCCTTTTTTCTTTTTCTTTTCTTCTTCCTCTTCCTCCTCCTCCTCGTCGTTCTTCTTCCTCTTCTTCTTTGTTTGTTTCTTTTTTTTCTTATTCCTCCTCCTCCTCCACCTTCTTCTTCTTCTTCTTCTTCTTCTTCTTCTTCTTCTTCTCCTCTTCTTCTTTTCTTGTCCCTTCTACTTTTTATTTTTTTCTTCTTCCTCTTCCTGTTCCTCCTTCTTTTTTTTCTTCTTCTTCTTCTTCTTCTTCTTCTTCTTCTTCTTCTTCTTATTTTCTTGTCCCTTCTACCTTTTCTTTTTTTTCTTCTTCCTCTTTTTGTTCCTCCTTCTTTTCTTCTTCTTCTTCTTCTTCTTCTTCTTCTTTTTTCTTCTTTCTTCCTCCTTCTTATTACTTATTTTTCTTTATCTTCTTCCTCCTCCTCTTCCTCCTCCTTGTTTCTTTTTCTTCTCTAGTGAGTTGTAAATAGTACTTGATTGAACCATATAATTATTAACATTCCTAAGCACAAACCGGAAACGGAAACTGCTATAATTTTACATCCTTTACTTTAGTACTAATTTCAGATAAGATCTTAAACGGATTTGCGATATCTTTCCCTTCAACATGCGACAGGATTTGCGCCTAAAAAAATGACTTGATTATGATCATTAGAATACTTTACCAATTTTCATATTCTGAACCAAATTTTTAGATTTGGAAACACTCCAGTGATGTTTATAATATATAAAATAATTTTGCGTTTTGGAAGTTTTTTTTTTCTTTTTACATTTCAAAGTCAGAAAGGAAGAAATCGATAAAGCTAGGAATTACTGAAAAGTAGTGGTTATAATTTTTTGCTTGATACGATCCGTAGTATAGACAGTCATTGTCACATCGTCAGAGGAGTAATCTATCAGCGGATATTGGATATTGTAAACATTTAATTAGATGTAGATACGATATATTTATACATTCGAATTTCAAATATACGGTTTGTTGGAATAAAAATGGCGACGGGAAATTTTGAAAAAATTGAAAAGATTTTGAAAACATTGCAAAATGTTTTAGGGAATGTTGGTTTGAATAGAATTGGTAGCGGAAAATTTTGATAAGGTGTAATTTTTTAAAACACGCTGAAACGTTGAATTCCTCAGTATTTAGTATTGTTGAAGTTATCGCTAACATTTTTGATCAGATTTACAAACTCTACGTGTCATTCAATTTCGCAAACCAATGAAATTTGAAAAAAAATATTTGGCTTGGAAAAATATATGACTATGGAAAATTTGTTTTTGAAAATTACCTTGACAAATACCATACGCAGCCTAGTAAAACCAACAGTACTTTCTACCCACTTACCTATCTGCATTTCTCCCCAAAATTGGGCGATAAACTACATCCCGGTCCAGGGTAAGACGTTAAAATGCGTCTAATAGCAAGGCCTCTGATCAGGAGACTTTGAGGAGCGTGGAACCACCTCTTAATTGCTGGTGTTCCCAGGTCCACCCTGACCGGGGGTGGTAGCAACTGTTAGGGTCCCAGCTATGGGCAAAGAGTTAACGCCGAAAGTGAGGTAAAAAGCATTATGAAAGTGTAAAACTAGGTTTTAATACCAGAAATACATTGTAAAAAATTATTACCAGAAAGAAATTTTTGAAGGAAACGAAATATTACCAGCTATACATTTTTGAGAGAAAAATATTAACAGAAATAGAATTTTTGACAAAACAAAAATAATATCAGGAAAAAAAAGTTGTCGGTATTAAATTATCCATTTAGATTGATATGCCGTAAAACAATGCAAAACAAAGCAGACCAAACCAAAACTGGGTTTTTAATCGCGCAATACAGTGTAACCCGGATATAAGAGACCCGGATATAAGAGAAACCCTGATATAAGAGAGATTTTATCTGGTCCCAAATCAGAGCCATACTTACCTAATCAAAACAGACCAAACCCGGATATAAGAGACTTATCCGGTCCAGACAACTCTCTTATATCCGGGTTACACTGTATATGGCTATTTTAGAGAGCGTGACGGACGGACGGACGGACTAATAGAAGTTATAGAATTTTATATATAGATTTTAAAAAATATTTTAAAATATTTTTTTTAGTAATGAAATACTTTGTCGTAGGACGTTTGACGATAATAGCTGACTACTACCCGTTTCCAAGCACATCTGTCTGCCAGCTCGGGTATCCAACCACTAATACAGAGGCCTGTTCCGTCCACAGAACCTAGGTGAGTAGACTTTCCAGTTTCTGGGGAAGAACGCATAATCTGACGTGCTCACTTTCTTGAACAGGGTCAGCACGTTCAAACACTCGGTCATGATGACTTTTTAGTTTGTGCTTTTAGACGGTTCTTTCTACCAAATTCGATTCACAAGGTTTCAATCAGACCATAGCATGGTCTTCCGTCATTTTCTAAAGTTGCCGCTCGTTGGGATCACTTCCCCATGTCGATAACATCAAGAAGTTCACTCAATAAACAAATTGACTATGTTGAGATTCGAAACCGGGTCCCAGAGTCTGAGAAAAAAATAGATTCTTAAGCACTCGACTATGCAGGCAGATATGTGCCATGTGTTCATGTATCGAAAAATACATGACTGACGAGGCAGATTTTTCCCTGGAGTACGTTGTCATTTCTTTCTGCGGTAGACCAGTTGCCATCCAGGGCTATAGAACCTGGTCTGTCCTAATATTTACACAAAGCTGGGGGCAGGGTTAGAAGAATATTCATAGCTAACCCAAGTATATAAGTGAATGTAATGGATTCGACTTGAATTCGAACTCGGCTCTCTGATTCCTCAATAATACATAGTTCAGTCAGTTATGTGCCATGCGTGATATACACTTAGCCGATCATTTATCTTTCGATAGCTGACTGACAACGTAGATATTTTGCCGCAGTACGATACCATTTCTTTCTGCAGTAGACCAGTTGCAGTCCAAGGCGATAGAACCCGGCGTTTTTCGTCCATGCGCATGTGTAGTCACAACATCAACAAACCCATTCCGAAGAAGTCCCAACGTATGAAACATAAACTTTTTCCGTTTTGTCTTGCAATTTCCTCAATACTGTTTTTGATGTATAAAAATATTTATGCCGTTATCTAATATCAATATATAGATACACACAGAGACACCCCCCCACATATATATATATATATATTGAGGTTTATATGTAGAAAGAAAAATTGAGAAAGTCAGTAAGTGAATGTATTACATATTTTGAATATATTTAAAATAGGTACGTATGCGTAAATATTCCCCCACCAGGAACGCGCGTGCGCTCACGCACCCACACACACAGATATATATATATGTTCTTTGTGTACATATATATGCGTGTGGAGTGAAATTTATATACAGACGTACGCTCACATTCATATAAATATAAGCTTATGTACTGTCATATATATATATATATATATTATATATTCATATAAGCTTATGCACTGTCACACACACACACACACACACACACATATATATATATATATATATATATTCATATAAGCTTATGCACTGTCATATATACATATATATATATATTATATATTCATATAAGCCTATGCACTGTCATATATATATATATATATATATATATATATATATATATATATATATATATTATATATTCATATAAGCTTATGCACTGTCATATATATATATATATATACATATACACACACACACACACACACACATATATATATATATATATATATATATATATATATATATATAGAGAGAGAGAGAGAGAGAGATTTGTTGGTGTGTTTCTCGTGTATCATACACATTGATAAATGTCATGGCGGGCTAATCAACACATTCTTCATTAATATCCCATTTTGTTTGGCATATACTGTCATTTGCTTAGAACGACGTCGACCACACGATAAACATCAATTATAGTTGCCTTTTTTCATTATTTTTTATACAAATATCGCGAGATATGGAAGGAATGCTTCTGATGTGATTTTACAGGGAGAAAAACAGAAAATTGATGATTGAATTAATATTTGCAGCATTAATTGAAAAAAGGAACATTATTCATTGTGAAATTCGGCTGCTTTAATATTTGCAGGAATTGGGAAAGGGCGAATAATTGATCGTACGTATTGCAATGTATTTTGAGAAAAGAAACAACCAATTGAAGACGGAAAAATTTGTAAATCTACATGAAAGTGAGAGGGAGAGAGCAAGAGTGAGAGAAAGAGTGGTGGAAATTGAGAGAGTAGGATGTGTAAGGAGGAAAAGGCCGGTTAAAGAGAGTGTAATATGGAATGACTGTGTAAATAGGCATTGATGACAAGAAGCACAAGGTTTGGATAATATACATGAGATGAGGAAACTAGTGGAAACTGGTGCCTCTGTCCTTTTATGAGGGGGTCAAAAAGAAGCCCGTTTCCTTTCCATACAAGACTAAAAGAGTGGGAACGGAAGAGAGAAAAATGGCGTACCAGGAATTGTGTCACATAACTGATCCCGGAAACTTAAAAGGAATTCCAAATTAATTTGGAATGTCACAATTAAAAATAGACAAGATTTATTCCTTTTTTTTTTTTTTTTTTTTTTTTTTTTTTTACATATATACAAACTCAATCTCATTGGGTTCAGTCTTTCGTTCTTTCTTTCTTTCTTTCTTTCTTCACTTCTTTTTTCTTTTGCGTTCAGGTTAAGTCTTATTTGAACTGTTCTTTCTCTCTACCTGTTTTGTTTCTTTTTTCTCATTCGGTTTGGTTCATTCGCCTTTCCTTCTTTCTTTTTTCTTTCTTTCTTTCTTTTTAGTTATAGCTTTTTCTTTCCATCTTTCTTTCTACTTCTTGTTCTTTTCGTTCTTTTCTTCTTTCTTTCAAGTTTTGGTTCAGTTTCATTCTTCTTTTCTTTTTACCTGTTCTTTCTCTCTACTTCTCATGTTTCTTTTTTCCTCTTTCGATTTGAATCTTTCTTTCTTTTAGTCATTCTCTCTTTTAGTTCTTTTCCTTCTTTCTTTCCAATTATATTTCTTTCCTTCTTTCTTCTGATTCTCTTCGTTCTTTTTTCTTTAATTTTTCTTTCTTCTTTTTCTTTCCTTCTTTCTTTTCATTCTATATCTTTCCTTTTTTTCTTTCTTTCTTTCTTTATTTATTTATTTATTTATTTATTTATTTATAGCTTGTTCTTTTTTTCCTTCTTCCTGCTTCTGATTGCTTTCGTTCTTTTGTTATTTCAATTTACTTTCTTTCTTGTTCTTTTTCCTTTTTCTTTCTTTCTTTCTTTCTTTCTTTCTTTCTTTTACCTTTCCCTCTGATTTTTATTATTTTTTCTCTCTACTTCTCATGTTTCTTTTTTTCTCTTTCGATTTGAATCTTTCTTTTTTTTAGTCATTCTCTCTTTTAGTTCTTTTCCTTCTTTCTTTCCAATTATATTTCTTTCCTTCTTTCTTCTGATTCTCTTCGTTCTTTTTTCTTTAATTTTTCTTTCTTCTTTTTCTTTCCTTCTTTCTTTTCATTCTATATCTTTCCTTTTTTTCTTTCTTTCTTTCTTTCTTTATTTATTTATTTATTTATTTATAGCTTGTTCTTTTTTTCCTTCTTCCTGCTTCTGATTGCTTTCGTTCTTTTGTTATTTCAATTTACTTTCTTTCTTGTTCTTTTTCGTTTTTCTTTCTTTCTTTCTTTCTTTCTTTCTTTCTTTCTTTCACCTTTCCCTCTGATTTTTATTATTTTTTCTCTCTATTTCTCTTGTTTCTTTTTTCTCTTTCGGTTTGATTCATCTCCTTTTTTCCTTTCTTTCATTCATTCTTTCTTTCTTTCTTTATTCATATATCTGGTTCTTCATTTTAATTTTTGCTCAAATAGAAACGACCGACATTTACCTATCCCTGAACTAGTAAACGCTTTTCGACTCAAATAAAGTCTACCAATATTTTACCGAACCAAGTAAACGATTATCGACTTTAATACAAACAATCAACATTTAGCGGACCAATTAATACCTACAGATAATTGCATGTATATGAACAATATTTACCTATCCATAAACTAAGTAAAGCCTTATACCCTCACATATAAACGACCGACGTATGTCTGTCACTGAACTCCGTAAATGTTTTTTAGAGGTTAATATAAATTATCAATATTTAACTAAACTTGAACCAATATTTGCAGACTCAAATACAACAACAATTTTTACGTGTTCTTGAAGCAAGTGAATTATAATCTCAATTATAAGAAAGCAGTATTTACCTTTATTATATGTTCACATATAGACGGCACTTTTTACCTTTCCTCGAACCAAGAAAATATTTATAGACTTGAAAGGACGAAAGCAAAGAAAAATCTATATAATAAATGCAAATGTCAGTATGTCATTGTGTCACACTTTTTCATCTTTACTCCTAGAGGCCGTAGCTCAATATATCATACCATTTTGGAATAAGGTCGACTCTGTGAATGAATTAAAAACATTCCGGGTCGGATCCAGACCCCTAATCCTGAAAATATGGATTTCAAGTTTTTTTTTTTTTTATTGCGATTGTTTTCGTATATAAGAATGTGTATCGAAAACAAAAACTGAATATCCTTTTAAATTATGTATTAGGTTGGTGCAAAAATAATGACGTAATAATGTCGTTTTTTGACGTTAAAAATAGGTAAAAAAAAACGACATTATTACGTCATTATTTTTGCACCAACCTAATAAAAACAGTTGGTTGGGTATTGTGTATCGTTTTAGCTGTATGTCAGAAACACACATAAATACATACATAAATACATACATACATACAATATTAGAGTTTTAATATTATATGGATTTAACTTTGTTAACGTGTGAATTTTGTGCTTTTAAAATTAATGAAGATGTTCACAAGGCGAATAATTATCGCAAGGATATATTCCTAAGTGTAAATAAAAGCTGAAATTAATTAACCATTGGCAAGAAAAATTTATTTACATACCTAACATATTTTGTTACATTTTTCACATTCCGATATAATCGAATAATTACTTACTGATATGCGTACAGAAATTTAAAAACATATATATAGGCGAGGTGCGGGCGGTACAACTCGGAAAAAGAAGTGGGATAGCCGAGTTCGAATTCAAGACGAATTCTTTGATTTCACTTTCGCACAAATAATTTCACGACCGGTAGGAATCGATCTCTTCTAAGGTTCGAATCAGATAGCTGGGGTTGTGTGAGCCCTCTTGCCTAGAGAATGCTAAGCAATCTAGGAGAAGGAAAACTGAATTCAAAATCTACCTTAATTGTGCTCCCTTTCCCTAGGTACGTCCTTTCTGTTATATCCCCAGCATATGTAGTGAACCTACGATGCTTATATTTTACGGAACACATACATACAGAAAAAAAAAAAAAAATTGTGCTTTATCATATTGAAGAGAATCGTCACGAGGACACCTCACTGACAAGGAATCGACCGTAGTCGGGATCCTCAAGCCAATGTTATTGACCCTTTCCTTAGATGCATATGTGATTTTCCAGCGCTATACTAGTTTTCTTCTTCTAGACCGGTTGCCAACCAAGGCTATAAAACACAGTCTGTCTGACGTTATACATATCTAGGTAGAGGAGAAGCGTTGGAGTCATACAATTCCCAAGGCTATTAGCACGGAAGTAAATCTCATGGACTCAACTGGAATAAGATTATGTGAGGAACGACGAAGTTTTAGAGAAAATGTAAACAAAAAGGAAACTTATACTTAACATCAGGAAGAGACGGTTGAAATTTCTACAGAAGGATGCTGACGATACCATGGACCGAACATGTGTGCAACGACGAGGTTTTAGAGAAAATGGAAACAAAAAGGAAACTTATACTTAACATCAGGAAGAGACAGTTGAAATTTCTACAGAAGGATGCTGAGGATACCATGGACCGAACATGTGAGCAATGACGATATTTTAGAGAAAATGGAAACAAAAAGGAAACTTATACTTAACATCAGCAAGAGACAGTTGAAATTTCTACAGAAGGATGCTGAGGATACCATGGACCGAACATGTGAGCAACAACGAGGTTTTAGAGAAAATAGAAACAAAAAGGAAACTTATACTTAACATCAGGAAGAGACAGTTGAAATTTTTACAGAATAATGCTGAAGATACCATGGACCGAACATGTGAGCAACAACGAGGTTTTAGAGAAAATAGAAACAAAAAGGAAACTTATACTTAACATCAGGAAGAGACAGCTGAAATTTCTACAGAAGGATGCTGAGGATATCATGGACCGAACATGTGAGCAAAGACAAGGTTTTAGAGAAAATGAAAACAAAAAGGAAAGTTATACTTAACATTGAAGAACTCAATTTTCTATCTGAATTGGAATTTAAGTCCAAATCGGAATTTCGGACCAAATTATACTTTCGGCCCAAATCAGACTTATAATCCGAATTAGAGTTAGATATTCACTAACCTCCCCACGCGGCCGGATGCGGCACAAAGACAAGTTTATTGTGGAGTATTCGAGCCCGAAGGATCGAGCAGAATTTCCCCGTAGATTCCTTAAAAACGTCGTCGGGTAGCTGTCTGCCACCCTAGACGAGACTGTGCCCTTCGGCACGGCTTCGCTCGGGTTACTCTCTGCCGGGAGGCACAAAGTTTGACAAGCACACTTACGAAGATAAAGTGAGGTTTTGAAGTTCCATGAAGTGAATTGAAGAATTCAAAGTTATTTCTTCAAAATTATCATTTTCTGTTCTCCAAGCTGAATCAGAGATCCCTTTAGTTTTGGGCCAAAGGCCCGATTAACTAACCAGAGGTGCTAACTTAAAAGTCTGCAAAGTTAAAGCTAATATATAGATAAAAATACAGTAGTTACAATAAATGAAAACGAAATTATATTTTTTGACATACTTTTTAACGTCAAAAAACGACATTGTTTTTGCAACAACCTAATAGATAAACGTTTTGTAAAATTAAGATTAATTTCAGTAAAATAAAATATTTTATTTGATTATATTTTGTATAAATTTAAAAATTGACGATCATGCGGCAATGGTGATTGCCCAAGCGTAGCTTAGATGTGGCACAAGGCCAAAAATGTGGAGCACCCAGTAAGTATCGAACTCACTATTCAATCGCAATTGATCTAGTGAGACAAGCTTGCTAACCATTAAGCGACGTCGAAGAACACAATAATTTTCTTAGCGTGTATATGATAAGTCACAAGACCAAAAATATGGAGCTCCCTGTGAGAATCAAACTCGGTAATTAACCAAATCCTGCCGAAATATGGCACAAGGCCGGTTTTTAACTCAGGGATATCCGAGCGTGTACGCTAGGGCTAAATTTCCCCGTAGACCCTGTACACATTGGGGCGCGTAGCTGTCTACCTCCCCAGACAAGACTCTGCCCTTCGGCAAAGCCTCATCTGAGTTCCTGGATAAACAGAGTACTCGCAAACCGAGAGGTTTAGCAAACTCTTTTTGATTTTCTAAGCGCTGCTTAGTGTTGACCATTGTAACCATAGTCTACGAATATAGAATACAGCGGAGTACGTAATCTGTTCAATGAAACAACGTTAAAGATTAACACTCACGAGTCAGACACTCTACTGAATCTGACTATATCGCCAATACCACCAGCAGCTGTTCGGTAATTCTTCAGTCTTCGATATCAAAGGCTGGCAGTGCATATTCGGGAAATGTGGCACAAGGCCGAAAATGTGGGGCACCCAGTGATGATCGAACTCACTATTCAGCCGTAATTGATATAGCGAGACAATCTTGCTAGCCATCAGGCCACGTCGAGGTCGCCCTATCATGCGGCTATGAGGCGTGACAAAACTTTTTGTCGAAACTGGAAACGCTAAGATTTTTCTGTTGATGTGTTGAAAATAATGTGCATCTCCATTAGGGGAAAAAAATGAATCGCCATAGCGCACTCATCATTCTTATTGATATTTCTTAAAAGGATTCGTTTCGCCATAGAATGATCAAAAATAAATATTCACGTCAATATAGACAATTTCATAAATGCTCATGCGGTTATATTTACTCGACGACAGTTTAAAAGAATTCCACAGTTGTCACGTCAATAACTGAAAATACATTAAACAAACATTTAATTTGCTTATTCATGGCTTCCATATTTTGGTTTCTTCCGAAGTAAACTTAACGCTGGCAACAATAAAAATAAGCTATATATATGACGTCACACATTATGAAATGGACAAAGTCCGACAATTATTTTAAGACCTTTTTATATTTATACATTCTTTTTATAGATACAAATATTTAAGTAAATGCTCTGTGTATAATAAACAGTATTCAATAACATTTACCGGCCTGAATGTCCGAGAAATTTTTATAGAAAATATTTGTCCTCCGACAAGATTCAAACCTGTATCCTATACGGAACCGTCATGTAGCCTGGCTAATCGATCTGGCCACAGAACATCCATCGGTTAGCAAGGTCAAATTTACTGCTTTTAAACTTCAATCATCAATTAATCTCTCACGTACATTCATATCTGCTCATGACGTATCAAATGTAAACCAATGACGTCACACATTATGAAATGGAAAAAGTCCGACAATTATTTTAAGACATTTTTATGTTTATACATTCTTTTTATAGATACAAATATTTAAGTAAATGCTCTGTTTATAATAAACAGTATTAAATAACATTTACCGGCCTGAATGTCCGAGAAATTTTTATTGAAGTTTAAAAGCAGTAAAATCGACCTTGCTAATCGAATAAAAAGAAGAATGTATAAACATAAAAATGTCTTAATATATATATATATATATATATATATATATATATATATATATATATATATATATATATATATATTAAAAAGAAGAGTAAAACCGCAGACTGGTTGCAATGTGGATTTTTTTGAAAAAATATTATGCTTTATTTTCCATAATTTTGCTACACGGGTTTCCGGTCTCGCGACCTTCATCACGCAAAGCATGGAGATTTCCACATATTATTAAAAATAATCAATTTTTTTCTTTATGTTTTTCGATGTTAAATATTCTATGAGACATTCTCTTTCTTGTGTGTTAATGATCCAATTGTCTTTCTTGAACTGGCAGTGAAAAGTTCTGCGTGAAGGGCTATAAAACAATTAAGCTTGGTCCGAGTAATGGTGAAGGAGTTATTTGCATTCTTATCTTTTAATGAATAGATCTAAGAACACACAGGGATCATTAAAAGAAAAGAATGCCAATAATTCCTTCACGATTTTCTTCCTTAGAGAAAATCGCCAATGGTTTTAAATGATGAAAAAGTTATCTTTAGCGAAAGTTTGCAAAATTCAAGAAAAGTTGCACGTCATTGTTTATGTATGTGATTATATGTGAGAGAATGTGTAAATGAACAAATGAGATGAAACAGATGCTATTTTAAGAAACTTTATTTTCCTCATGAGTTTAACTTTGTCATTGAGAAAGTCCACGCGGAGGCCGTGATTGGTCCATGAGTGGTATATGGAATATCTTTTTTTGACTGACCATCTTTAAATCTTATTTGCTTTTTACTGGTGACGCGTGCGTTCCGTATTGTGTAACATCTAAGCTACGCTTAGAAAATTATCATTGCTTTTCAGTCTTTTCGGTGGCTGGGGAAGTTTAAATAATTTTAAGCCACAACCTCTTGGTTCATTCCCTCTAGGTTCTACCTCTCTTTCTGTAGGAGGGCTGGGTTTATTGTCCGATGGCTGAGACATCACCAAAAGGGGAATTGCCATGGGAGCTTGGGCACTTTTTCTACAGTATTGCCGGTAAACCCACATTAAACACCGCCGTGTGTCACATTCAATAGCGATGTAAGCGCACTGAAAAATACGATCGCTTTGACTAAGATCAAAGTGTAGTGACTGTTCAACTTAATCTGATTCTCTCTTTTCACTTCTATCTTCCTTTATTTTTTTCTTTCATGGTCGCATTAAAAAATACCCATTTTCTCACTGCAGCCACGCAGTATTTTCCTCTCTTTCCACTAGATCAAAATAAAATTGTTCAGAATAGTTTATGGCAATCACCATCATTTCTCTTATTTTCTGAGGTTCGGGGAGCTTCGAAAATTTTAACCCCAAGACCTGGGGTCCTTTTCCCCAGACATTACCTCTCCTTCGGGAGGCAGTTGGGTTTATTGTACAAAAAAACCTATGTGCCGATGGGATAGGCAATTTTCCCACGGCATTGCCGGTAAACCCACTCTTAACTTCGACCTTGTGTCCCATTCGGTAGCGACAGGGGGCGCTGAAAACTACACTCTTGTTTGTTTGTTTTTTTTTAGATTTTTTTTACTGTGAATTTTTATGTAATGTTTCCAATGAATGGCTGTTATGAATTGTTTAGAGATGACCCAAAGCAACTTTCGACATTTCGTCTTTTATCTTCTGTCTTTGTTATTATTATTATTATTATTATTATTATTATTATTATTATTATTATTATTATCATTTTTTATCTTTGTCTAACTCTTGCTCTTGCTTTTAGAAATCTGTTATCAGTTTCTGACTTTGAGGCGACTAAAGTTTGAGTGTCAGGTGTTTCCAAAACCAACTCTTTTGAACAGCTCATTATCGAACGTAATAATACAAATCCGACCTTGTAGCGCAAGTGCAAAACAGGATTTAGATAGCAGACGTTTCTGATTCGATTGAACACAGACGATATTCACGTCTGCCTTTTTTTTTTCCTAAATAAAAGACAGTTGACAATTAGAAGTGTCCACTCTCCCACACTTCTTGTAACGTCTTCAGTTCTTCGGCCTCGTCTTAATAACTCTCTAGGCGAGCGAAACATGAACTAGATTCGTTCTCGCTGCAGTTATTACAGCGAGATTGCGGGAAAGCCCTACAGATGTGTCCCTTTTTTTTATGACAAACGTAAAGAATGCCCGCCGAGAGACTGTAATGTATTGACAACAGTGCACCTGGTACCCGTTAAAACATGGCAGGAGGCTAAGGAAGCATGTCTTTTTCTTCCTTCATTTAACGAAGATCATATCTGACAGCCAAGTGGGGTCGCGCTTTTACCATTGTCAGTTTTCGCTAAGTTGAATTATTTCAAATCTTTTAGGAAACGTTTTAAACTAGACACTGTCATTAACTTATCAAGTCTTCAAGTGCGCGGTTTTAGTACTTGGCTTTGTGTCGCTTTCACAATATATTTTTCTGAATTTTTGAGACGAGGTATTATTATTATTATTATTATTATTATTATTATTATTATTATTATTATTATTCATTTGATTTCTGTTGGCCATACATTTCCTTCCGGGTCCCAACCAGAGACCTAAGTTCAAAAATGGCTTCATAATATTTTGCACTATTCATTAAAAAAATCGAAGATCACACACATTTTATATAGATGGAGCTCTTCGTAATATATGAGCTGTATTTGCGAGTACGATTTTTGTATTTCTTTAAGGCTTAGTCTACCAGGAATCCCTTCAACTAGTCTATCGGACCCTTTTCTAATCAATCCGAGGGCTCCAACTACAACTATAGCATTTCTCTCCAACATTTTCTGGCGATCTCAACATTCAGTTCAGAAATAGTTATTGGTCTTTTCTATTTGCTTTTTAGTCGGCGGGGTTTTGACCACATCTGTTATTTGACATTCGTTTTCACTTGTCTCGAGGACGATTGCTTTTGATCTTCGGTGTTAAATAACTCGATTTGTTTAAAGGTCATTCTTACAGATTATTTTTGGCTTGCCTTCTTCTTCCATTACTTTCAATGGCATTGTTGTTGTTATTATTATTATTATTATTATTATTATTATTATTATTATTATTATTATTTCTTCTATTTTCTATTTTATACACACTTCCTTCCGTGTCCGAACCAAAGACCTAATGGTCAGATTTGTCTACATGACATTCTCCACTGATTATTTTTGTAAAAAAAAAAAAAAAAAAAAAATCCTAAGATGACACACATTTTACAAATATAAAGCTCTTCGTAATGTGTGTGCTGTACTTATGAGTACAATTTTTGTGTTACCAAGAAACTTTTCAATGAGTCTATAGGAAGATTTTCCAAATCAATCCGTGGGCTCCAACTACAAATGGAATTATTGATGCCTCATGTGGCACATTTTTGAGATTTCTTATTTCAAGATCCTTGTATTTTTATAGTTCTTTTTGAAGATCTTCAAAAATGTATTACAAACTGCAGGGACTGCCATATTAATAAGAAAACATCATTATTATTTTCAGAATCAATAATGTTACTGTTATTGTTTAGATGTCTTGGGTAGCAGGGAAGATGCTGTGTGTCTGTGTGATAACAAGGACATCAGACACTCGGTATTTTCGAAGTGTGTTTCCTTTAACCAGTAAGGCAAATTTTTGTAACGTTAGCAAAGTGCATTTTACACCAAGTAGTTCGACATTTTCTTTTAATTTAAATGGGATGGATCCGAGTACCCCATTGGTTATTAGGATAGCATTTACATTTTTGCCTGCCATTTTTCACACTCTGGCAATCTCAAATTATATTTAATTTTGTAATTGCTGATATTTTCTGTTGGCTTTCTAGTCAGCACTTTATGTCCGCATCAATTTTTTGGCATTTGTTTTCAGTTGACTCGAGGATGACTGCATTTGCTCTTCGGTTTGAAAGGCTATTTTTGACTTGTATTTTTCCTTCCATTACTCAAAACGGTTTTAATACACTGTAACCGTATATTTCGCTCAAGAGCTATTTGTTCTCCCGTATTTTGATGTGACTGCCAACTGGCTTCAATTAAAAAAGACAACGGCTACTGTCACTCCTGAATCTGAATGCTCATTGCATCAGCTCCTATTTGTGAATTAACTGACAATTTGCGGTACTGAACAGGTTATTTATTTTAGCGCTTCTTAATTAATCAAGACAAAACATGCAATTTTATTTTATTTTTTTTTATTCTGCCAAGCTAGCTCGGGTATTCATGACTTTATCACGCCAACTATCACGGCCCTGCATCAAGATCGAAAGGTCATTATGATGGCATACTGTGTTCATCAATATAGCTGGTTATTGGCCGGCCACGTTGTCTTGCGTAATGGCCAGGTGTCTATAACAGTAGATCACTTGGAAGTTCTTGATTTACTCGCCAACAGTGTCCTGCAAATCTATTCTGCATTCATGTAATATTGTAGAAATATCATGGATGGGACCATAGAGCTGTAAGTTAGTTGGATGTTGTCTCAAACAGATGTTAAGCATAGCTCTCAGCATCCGAGTGTCAGTTAATTCAGACTTATACTCAAAGGTTTTAGTTAATATCCAAGGAGTGGCTTTTTTTATGTGATGTGTCCCTTCAGGGTGTAGACGACCATGGCCCTCCACATCTTCATGTCCTTTGTAGCTCTTAATCAGTTTTATCTTTCCGTTATTTTCCCAAACCCTGTTCCGCTATCTATTTGCTCAATCCCACTAAGTATGTTACACACTGTTTCTCTGTCCCTTGTTTTCTGTATCCGTCCTGTGAGTATCAAATTTTCCAAGCCCTCCTTCCTCATTATATACCCCGAAAATTTCAACCGTCTCTTCCAGAAGTTAAGCATAATTTTCTTCCTTGTTTCCATTCCTTCCAAAACGCCGTTGTTGCCCACATGTTCGGTCCATGGTATCTTCAACATCTTTCTGTAGAATCACATTTCTTCATCTTTGAGGAGAATGTCCAGAATTCGCCACCATACAGGAGGCCAGATATCACGTAACAATCAACTGTAGAGTTACTCGAAAGAATCCCCGTTTGAAATTGTCTGGCAGATCAGATTTTCAGATTACATCCATTTTATTGAAGACGACCTATACGAATTTTCGCCTACTTTTCATCACAATGTATTTCGCTTACTAGTTTTGTAAAATGTTCAACAGATTTTATTAATCGTAGATGTTAATAATCCCAATTAATTGTTCTATTTTCATCTTTACTTCCTTCTCTTCAAGCGTTCTTCTTCTTCAACTCATTTTTCTTCTTCAACTCATTTTTCTTCTTCTACTTATTTTTCTTCTTCTTCTTCTTCTACTTATTTTCTTCTTCTTCTTCTTCAACTTATTTTTCTTCTTTATTTCTTCTTCAACTCATTTTTCTTCTTCTTCTACTTATTTTTCTTCTTCTTCAACTTATTTTTCTTCTTCTTTTCTTCTTCTTCAACTTAATTTTCTCCTTCTTTTCTTTTTCTTCTTCAACTTATTTTTCTTCTTCTTTTCTTCTTCTTCAATTTATTTTTTCTTCTTTTCTTCTTCTTCAATTTATTTTTCTTCTCCTTCAACTTATTTTTCTTCTTCTTCAACTTATTTTTCTTCTTCTTTTCTTCTTCTTCAACATATTTTTCTTCTTCTTTTCTTCTTCTTCAACTTAATTTTCTCCCTCTTTTCTTCTTCTTCTTCAACTTATTTTTCTACTTCTTTTCTTCTTCTCTTTCAACTTATTTTTCTTCTTCTTTTCTTCTTCTTCAACTTATTTTTCTTCTTCTTTTCTTCTTCTTCAACTTATTTTTCTTCTTCTTTTCTTCTTCTTCTTTTTTTCATTTGTTCTTCTTCTTCTCCTTCTTCTTCTTGAACTTATTTTTCTTCTTCTTCATCTTCTCTTCTTGTCTCTTCGAACTTATTTTTCTTCATTTTTCTTTCATCTTCCTCTTTGTAATTGCTCGCCACTCTTCCAATTTTTCTTCTTTGCCCGGTTGTCTTCTTTCTTTCTTTCTTTCTTTCTTTCTTTCTTTCTTTCTTTCTTTCTTTCTTTCTTACACTTTGTATTGCTTTAACTCTTCGCTTTTTCTTTCTATTTGCTTTGATTTCTTTATTTAATTCTCCTTCCTTTTCTCCTCTTCTCTACACTCTTTATTGATTCCAACCAAAATCTGTTAACGATATTCCGAAAAGTGCATCTAAACAAATCCTCTTTCGTTCGACACAAAGTCCCATTTCAGTATCAAAAATAGAAAATGCACTCATAACCTTTGTTTATTTCGCTGCTTATCAACAAAAGGACGGCCCAGTCATATTTACAGGAATAATTGAAAATAACATTGTAGATTTGCATTTTAATTTTTAGGGGGTCACAATCCCACTTTCCCTGTAAATTCTGCATTCTACTGCCGTCCTAAATCTTTCTCTATTTTTGAAGGCTAATTGTCTCAAATTGAGCAGATAATTAATAAATCAACCGGATAACGCGCTCCTAGGAATACCAGATTGATCCTTCACAGCTTGTTTGTTATATAGGCCTACATGTACTGATTATTACGGTTCAGTTTAAAAATAATATTCATGATTATAATTTTTCTCTTTTATATATATATATTCATGAGAGAAAAATGATAAGTCCCTTTTTATATAACTGAACAATTTAAGAAAAATTTTTTTTTCCTGATATCTTGTTATTATTCTGCTTGTCGCACTCTTAGTTCCTTAGTCAGCACGACTTTTACCCCTTGCCGATATCTCATAAATAATGGATTGTTCTATTTTCATTAAGACATTCAAATAGTAACACTGTGTCCACCGGCATTTCTAGTAATAAATATCGCGTTAATGCTTCTATATACAATGGAACATTTGCAAAGAAAGAAAGAAAGAAAGAAAGAAAGCAAGAAAAAGGCAAGAAAGGAAGAAAGCAAGAAAGCAAGAAAGACGAAAAGGAAAATAGAAATATTTAACGTCTCCTGCCAATACCTAAAATATAATGGACTATTGAGTTTTGACAAAAAAGCCAGAAAGAAAGAAAGAAGGAAGGAAGGAAAGGAAGTTAGAAAGAAAGAAAGAAAGATAGATAGATAGAAAGAAATATTTAACGTCTCCCGCCAATATCTAAAATATAATTTTTTTTCCTGATATCTTGTTATTATTCTGCTTGTCCCATTCTTGGTTCCTTAGTCAGCACGACCGTTACGCCTTACCAATATGTAATAAATAATGGACTCGTCCGTTTTGATCGCGCTTCAAGACGGAAACGACATACGCGAATGAAAGAAAGAGACGTCTTGCCTATAGCAAATAATAATGGACCAGTCCGATTTGATCGCGTGGAAAGACGAAAAAGTTTAAAAGAGACGCTACTTGGTTTCAGTGAGAGAAAAATAAATAAATAAAGAAAGTGGGTAGAAGAGGGGATAACACACCCACGTGTTTAAAACGTCTAATTCGATGAAATGGAAAGAAATGTCACCACACATCTTAAAATAACGACATATTTATGATTGTTATTGCAAGGGTATCTTAAAGTTGTTTAGCGCAAATATTTAACAATGCGATGTGGGAATTTCTACGGGTATCTTATTCTGAGGGAACTCATCATCAGCTTATTCAATCATTAACTTAAGAATTTAGATTCATTAGGACATTCAAATAAAAACTGTGAAATGTTCACGGGTAATTCTTGTAATAATTGTCGCGTAAATGCTTCTATAGACAGTAGAACATTTGCAAAGAAAAGAAAGGAAGAATGAAAGAAGTCAAAAAAGAACGAAGGAAAGAAAGAAAGAAAGCAATAAAGAAGGAAAGGAAGAAACATTTGCAAAGAAAGAAAGAAAGCAAGAAAAAGGCAAGAAAGCAAGAAAGAAGAAAAGGAAGATAGAA
>OZ010611.1:33935858-33963358 GCA_963932145.1 Acanthosepion lycidas
AAATAATTTAAATGAGAGAGAGAATAGTTTAAATGAGAAAAAGAGAGAAATAATTTAAATGAGCGAGAGAGAGAGAGAGAGAGAGAGAAATAATTTAAATGAGAGAGAAATAATTTAAATAAGAGAGAGAGTGAAATAATTTAAATAAGAGAAAATAATTTAAACAAGAGAGAGAGAGAGAGAGAGAGAAATAATTTAAATGTGAGAGAGAGAAGTAATTTAAATGAGAGAAAGGAAAGAATTTTTTTTAAAAAATAGGAGAAATATGATAAAAGAAAAGAATATAACGAAGAAGGAGAAGAGAAAAAAGATGAATAAAAATAAAGAAGAGGGATAAAAACAAAATAAAAAAATGGGGAGAGAAACTCGTCTTCTTGACGTTGTTAATATAATATTTCGGTTGATCTCTTTTCCAAACTTTGCCAAGTAACTTTTCGAGTTACCACCTATTAACCCTTTCAGCCCTGACACCGCTCTTTCGGTTGTAGAGACAAATGACGTAATACCAAGCCACCGGTTGAACGGTGGGTAAACACTTGCGTCGTGTTTTGCTATTAGTGTTCTTATTTTGAAGAGCCAATCAGAAAAGCCGTAATATTTTGACGTCATCGAACGTTATACCAACATGTCTGCGCATTTTCATTGTGTTTTATGCAGGAAATTTTTCTCCCCGGAATCGATCCTCCAGATCTACAAATCAACAATTCGCCCTTGCATGAACTATTGCTGCCATATATGGTCTGGTGCCCCTTCTGTTTGCCTCGGAGTTCTTGATAGGCTCCAGAGGCGGATATGCAATATAGTTGGTCCTGCTCTGGCATCTCGTCTACAGTCACTTTCTCACAGACGCGCCGTCGCCTCCCTCTGTCTGTTCTACAAATACTTTCATGGAAACTGCATTCGCTGGTTCCTAGTCGTCATGAGTTCAAGCGCCCTACGAGGCTGGCATCCCGCTCTCACCCCTTCACTGTAAAAACTCCTAAATGTAGCCGTCTCTTCTACTCAAATAGCTTCATGTCTCGCACCTCTCGCCTGTGGAACTCCCTTCCCTTTTACTGTTTCCCTGAGAGCTATAATCTCCAGATATTCAAGTGTAATGTCAATCGACATCTCCAGTTGCCTTGATTTATCCACTACCCTTCTCCTCATCCTTTCTTCTATCACTCCTATCTGATCTTGCTCTAAATTTTCTGTAACCCCTTGCGTTCTAGTGGCTTTCCGCCTTGCTTGGGGTGAAATGCTTTAAAAAAAAATGTGTTTTGGAAAAAATGCGTGCAGAGTCTCAACATGGATCGCCAGGGAAGCAATTAGGAACAAGACATGCAATTATACACTGTTCCTGATAAGTATAATCTGTCATGAAACATTACATACCAATTATTTCCGAATTTTGACTCAGAAGTTCAAGTAGAAGTGATAAATTGTCCAGGAAAGGCAGGGCTCCTAGTGTTAAGAACAGATAGATCGATCGCATTTACAGGGGCAGATGATGAAATAATAATGCGTTTTTTTTTTTAATTTATCATGGAAAGAATTTGAAATAGAGGAATTAAACGTGGAAAATCGGAAGAATTATCAGAACCGGGGATTAAGAGAGATAGCAAAAAAAGACAAACTTTATTAACAGATACAAAAGACAGGAAATTGTGGAGATCCATTACTGCTTACATCCAGAAGAAGAACTATGAAACAATAGCAAGCTATTATTGCAGACCATTAAACTATTCATTGTGTACTCCAGAATAGAGGTCTTGTCCTTTATGAAGTAGAAAAAAAAATATTGTAAGAAAGTTTCAAGAAAAGTTTCAAGAAAAAGATTTGGAAGAAAGAAAAGATAAGTAAAAAGATAAGTTAAAAAAGGTAATTAAAAAGATAAGTTAAAAAAGAAAAAAAAAAACGTAAAAAAAATGAATATGAACTATGAAAATCTATCTGGAAGAATTATGTAAATTTATTAAACATATTTCACATTGATAACTTCCGTATTTTTTAAGGCAATTCACCCCAAGCAAAGCGGGAGTTCCACTAGCACGCAAGGGGTTACAGAGGATCGAGAACAAGAGTAAAGAGGTGTGTTTAAGGAAAGGATACAGAGAAGGACGGAGAACAAGCTCTGGGTGTCAGAGGTCGATTGACTTGAATAATTAAAGATTATAGTCATCGGGGAAGTTCCACAGACGGGAAGTGCGGGATAAGAAGTTCCGTATAGGATACAAGTTCGATTCCTGTCGGAGGACGAATATTTTCTATGAACATTTCTCGGGCATTCAGGACGGTAAATGCTATTAATACTGTTTATTATAAACAGAGCATTTACTTAAATATTTGTATCTATAAAAAGAATGTATAAACATAAAAATATCTTAAAATAATTTATCCGTTTCATAATATATATATATATATATATATATATATATATATATATATATATATATATATATATATATATATATATATATATATACACGTTATGCGGTTTTATCGATCGACGTTGACGTGCATTTAATTTGCACAACAAAAGAAAGTAACTGCTCCCCGTATGCACCGCACATACTCTTATTTACAGGTAACCCAAAGTCGTTTCGGTTATTCTGCAAACTACACCAAAATTGGCCGGGCAATGATGGAGATGTAACGGAAATGAACCTGGTCGCCTAATTGAAGAAAACGCAACGCAAGCCACGGAGAACTATGGCGAGGTTCGTTGATCAGCTGAAAACCTTCGGCTCATTTGTTTTCTCATAGACCTCAAGCCAATCTTCCCGTCTCTCCCAGTAACGCATTAATGGCTACTCAGGAGTCCGGCTGAAGAAGCGAATGAGTGATCGAACCAAACAGGCTTGGATGACCACAACATTCTCAAGGGAGCCATCAATATTAATTATTCAGACAACTGTTGTCTTGGGCCGGAGTGGATCTCTATTGCCGCGCGGAGTCTCTTTGTTGTTACAGTAACCACGGGTCCATTGAAGTGACTGGATAGTCAGCCAAAGCGAGCGAAGAGCCAATGAAGCGGTACATAATCTTTCAATATGCGAACAGATAATACCAGATGTTTATCTATCTATCTATCTATCTATCTATCTATCTATCTATCTATCTATCTATCTATCTATCTATCTATCTATCCAGCTTGGTAGCTCGCTATACATGTATCAGGGTCCCTATCTATCTATCTATCTATCTATCTATCTATCTATCTATCTATCTATCTATCTATCAGGGGCAGTATATAAATATATATATATATATATATATATATATATATATATATATATATATATGTGTGTGTGTGTGTGTGTGTGTGCGCTCTCGCGCGTGTGTATATGCGTGTGTGTATGTGTATATATATCTATATATATTTTCATATCTATCTAGTATTTTCACATTTATCTATATATGTATATATATATATATTTGTATCTATGTCTGTCCATATCTATCTATCTATCTATCTATCTATCTATCTATCTATCTATCTATCGATTTCAATCTGGTCGTATCTTTCTATCTATACATATACTATTTTTTACGTAGCTTTTATCGATTAATGAAGTGTTTTTTTTTTCAAAAATCATGTCTTACAAACTGGACTCCATTTATATGTTTATTGTTAGTGGTATCTTGATGACAGAAGTGATTTTAAGAATGGTCATTAATCATTCCTTTTATTACAAAGACATACTTATTCACACACGCACCCATATATATATATATATATATATATATATATATATATATATATATATATATATATATATATATATATATATATATACTACACTCTCTCGACTCTCCCGTCGAATTCCACGTATGAGGGTCAAGCAGATCAGTTCTCAGGAAGCCGACAGCCTGACAACAGCACATGAGATTTGATTATAGTGGTGAAGGTTTCGTGCAGGACCATCCACACTTTTTGAAGGGACGAATACAGAGACCTGGTGCACTACGTGCCACAAGATCCCCAAACGACCCTCCTCAGGTTTTGAATTCAGAGTTGTCCTTCTCCTAGACCAGTTGACATCCAAGGCTATAGAACCCAATCTGTCCTGCTATTTACCCATAGCTGGAGGGAGAAGTGGAGGATTCATACCTTTCCCAAGGGTATTAGCACGTAAGTGAATGTAATGGATTCGACTGGAATTCGAACTCGGCTCCCCGATTCCTCAATCCAAGCCGATATCCATTACTTCAATATGTTTTTTTGATTCACTTAGATTCTGTTTTTTTTGTTTATGTTTTCGTCAGTTTTGCATTTTTTTTTTTAAATTAAATATCGCACATTATGATAATAGTAGATCTGCCAAAATTGGTGAAACGTTATTAGGACCTGGAGGCCGATTTATTGTGGATGATCCAGCGATTAAAGCATTTTTTATTCGTTTTCCACTGAGTAAATTTTTTTTTTCCTTTCATTGGCGGAGAATTTTTTAAAACCAAAATTGTGGCCGCTAAGAAAACGTTTTACAATAGATGGAACCGCTACATTCCTCTATCGCAAGGAAAGTTGGTTCTCCGTGTCGCGCTAAAAGGTTTATCTGGTCGGAGTCCATGCTTCAAATCTACAACTCTACCATTCGTCCATGCGTGGAATTCTGTCGCCATATATGGTCTGGTTACCCCCCAACGCTGCTCATCTCTAGGTTCTCGACAAAATCCAAAGACTGATGTGCAATGTGATTGATCCTGACCTGGCATCTCGACTAGAATCAATTTCTCACAGATATAATCTAGATTCCCTCGGTCTTTTAAAAATATATTTTCATGGCAACTGCTCTGAGGATCTACTTTCATTGGGACCCCAACTGCATGAATTTAAGCGTGCTACTGGGTTGGCATCTCGGCCCCACTCTTTCACTGTCGAAACAGTTAGATGTAACCACCTCTTCTACTCTTCTCTTGCACTTCCCGACATTGGAACTACCTTCCCCTTACTTGCTTCCCTGATAGCTATAATCTTCAAATATTCATATGTAATGTCAATCGACATCTCCTGATGCCTTGATCTTGGTCGCCGTCATTCTCGTTATCATTTCCTGAAACCCACCGCTTTACTCTTTCGCGCACATTCTGTAAACACTCACGTGCTAGGGGTACTGGCGCTTTGCTTGTGGTGAAAGGCTTGAAAGAAAATGTCATTCTTCCTTCTCCTTAAATTGTTCTTGATATTATATATCGTTATCCCATACATATATATATATATATATATATATATATATATATATATATATATCGTTATCGCATATATATATATATATATATATATATATATATATATATATATATATCGTTATCCCATATATATATATATATATATATATATATATATATATATATATATATATATCAGTGTGTTCATGGCTCTCTACCATATGCATAATTTTGTTCGTGTCTATTTATCTAGTATTTTTCTATATATATATATATATATATATATATATATATATATATATATATATATACATATATATATATATATATATGTATATATATATATGTATGTATTATAAATTAATTGATTTAAAATGTTTTCGCTACCCAGTTCTAACCATGTTTCAAAAAAGGAAGCTAAACGCTTTGAATTTAATTTTGTAATTGTACTGATCTTTCTTTATATATATATATATATATATATATATATATATACATATACATATATATATATATATATATATATATATATATAATGTTCATGTCTATCTAGCATTTTATATTTATCTATGTGTATATATACATACATACATACATATATATATATATACATATATATATATATATATATATATATATATATATATATATATATATATATATCCACATCTATCTATCTATCTATCTATCTATCTATCTATCTATCTATCTATCTGTCGATTTAACACGCGTCATATCTTTAAATCTACATATAGAGATATCTCTTCTACTCCAACAGTTTCTTATCCCGCACCTCCCGTCTATGGCACTCCCTTCCTACCACTTGCTTCCCTGACAGCGATAATCTTCAAATATTCAAATGTAATGTCAATCGGCATCTTCTAGTCCTTTGACCTTGATCACTGTTTTTCTCTTTATCCTTTTCACAAAGACTCTTTACTCTCACTGTATGTTTCTGAAATCCTGTGTTTATATGTCCGCAAATTCTTCCTTTATGAGTAATTAAGTTTAAAGAAAGTTTACGGTTGTGTTGGCATGTAGACTAGGTTACATTTGCCATTCGTGTACATTCATGGCTGGTCTGTCTTCAACGTTTAACGTGTATAGTAACAAGTTAACTAATAAGTATCCCGTTTAACAATAACAGGATATTCACATCGTGAGCAGGCCGATATGGTTTTTACAAATGGCCGCGCGAATGATAATGGACGCGGAACAGCACGGATTTATCAGATTGCGTTTCTAGACAGAAGGCAGAGATGAGTTATCTAAAATGTTGTCCTTATTTCGCTGGGAGGAATCCAAGCCCAAATTTTGTAAAAGTATATTTGATACACTCTGTATATATATATATATATATATATATATATATATAGATAGATAGATAGATAGATAGATAGATAGATAGATAGATAATATTAGTGGTAAATATACACATACATATGCAAAATATATATATGCATAGATGCATACACATACATATATATTTTTTTAATAAAAAAATCCAAGAGGATAGAATTCAGGTAGAACTCAATGTCCAGGACAGAGTAAGGATATAATAAAAATGCTTAAACACTAATATTAGTGTTTAATCCTTTTTATTATATATATATATATATATATATATATATATATATATATATATATATATGCAGAAAGAGAGAGAGAGAGAGATGGAGAGAGAGATATTGATAAATATGTATATATTCAAGAATATTTCCTTAAATAATTTAGACGTGATGAGATTGAAAGTACTTGGGAAAATAAAAATTATTTGAAAGAAAATTTTGGATTTTTACCAAAATAATTTCTACAGCCACCAAGAAATTAATTCATGAACCTGAAAGAATTAAAACTAAAATCATTCGACAGAATGCATCTAAATTATTTACCCAAACATGCTTGAATGAAAATATGTGTCTAAGTCTATCTATCTATCTATCTATCTATCTATCTCTCTCTCTCTCTCTCTCTATATATATATATATATATATATATATATATATATATATTTATTTCTCTCTCTCTCTCTATATATATATATATATTTCTTTCTCTCTCTCTCTCTCTCTCTCTCTCTCTATATATATATATATATATATATATATATATATATATATATATATATGCACTTTATGTGATCGAGGTGGATAGGCAGATATAGATAAATATCTACGCTCACAATGCAATTGGTAGATAGATATTTTCTGTATCGGTCGGTCGATACACTGAGTGATAGATGCTTTTATCTTGTAAAAGCAACATTGGATTCGATCTTTTGACAAGGTTTCCTATTCATGATGTCCCTAGCCTTCTTTATACGCCTCATTTATTTCATTACTGGCCGGACCTTTCCCGACTTGGCCGGAATTCCACATCTTCGTTCGTTTGGCCATCAAAAATCAGCGTGGGTCTATGCAAGCGCATGCCTTCCGTTTCAGCGTGGTGCCCTCATCTTTCTCGACATTATCTTAGAATAAGGAATGATCGCCTTTTTCATTACATTATCGCGATCAAAAAGGCCTTTCATCAGCAAATACCATCTTGATTAGAACCTGTTTGAAATATTTGCCTCCATATCTTCCCTTCCGCTAATCGCTCTTCATTAAGTAGGTAGATGCAGATCCTGTCTGTCTTGCGTATATAACCGTTTTCTCCGTTAATAATAGCTTCGAGCGATTGATGTCTGTAGATCTAAGCGAATGCCGTACTTCTTTGAACCTTGTGGACTGGCGGTACAGAATCGCGAATTACTGTGCCAGATAACACATACAACATCACTTGTGGTTTATCAAGAGCCGCAACAACTAAAATGGGCAGCACATGGAACTCGACGTGAAAATGATGACATAATTAATATGCTGATGTTCCACACTGCCTCAAACAAAAGGTTAGTTTATTTTTATGTCGACTAACACTCCTTGCCACTTTTGTAATGTCAACGAATACTCGATGTCACCTTCGTAATGCTCGTTGTAGTAGAGCCTTTGTAATCGATGATACAACTATAATAACGCCGTTGAACAATACTGGTGTCAGATGTTAGTTTTTTGTATGTATTATGTAACTAGTGAGCCAGTTCGAATGACACGAGTCACTTTATAGTCCACCAATAGAAGGTTAACCAATCCGAAGACGTACAACATACAATCTGTCGTGTATAATGGGGCCATTTTTGTTTACCCAACCCGAATGACCAGTGCCAACTTGTCAGGCGAAGATGACAGAAGGAAGTACTACGCTCTGCTACTTTGTTGCGATATCCACTGCTAACCTGAACTACGCTTTCCTACTGTCTCCGAAATATTCACTGCTAACCTCTGGATTCTATACTCGAAGGCGACCGTCAAAATGTCTAACATCAGACGCCTTCGAATAGCACTCACACTAATAGTACTTGCTCGATAATACTCGCTCGAATAGTAACCACCGAATAGTAATCCGTATAGAGAAATAGTATAGTGAAAAGTATAGTGTATAGTGATCCGAATAGTAATAGAGGATAGAATAGATATGGCGATCGTTTAGACGCCACGCTACTTTCTACTGATGCGTTTCCCCCATGGTCACGTGATCTACTTAATTCAATAATGAGATCGCCTATGTTTGCTCACTGGCGATCCATGTTCAAACTCAAGTGTCGGCAGCGACACTTTATTCCTATATGATGACAGTTCCATAAGAGAGAACTGTGAGAAAAGAGACTATTAGTTGCGAAGTTACGATTACCTCTAGCCATTTGATCTGTAAAATGATGAGACCTTGCCGCCAATCTAGTTCTGCGCTTAAATTCTTTTGTGATGTCAACGAACACTCATTGACACTTTTGTAATGTCAACGAATCCTCTTCTTCTGCCCACAGCTATGGCTAAATAGCAGGACAGATCAGGTTCTATAGCCTTGGATGGCAACTGGTCTACCAAAAGAATTGGCAACCTACTCGTCAGTCATGTATCGAAAGATACGTGATCGGCTAAGATATATAGACATAAATAAATATATATATATATATATATATATGTATATATATATATATATATATATATATATATAGTGTAACCGGGATATAAGAGAGTTGTCGGGACCAGAGAAGAAGTCTCTTATATCCAGGTTTCTCTTATATCAGGGTTTGGTCTATTTTGTTTAGGTAAATAGGGGTCTAATTTGGGACCAGAGAAAATCTCTCTTATATCCGGGTTTCTCTTATATCCGGGTCTCTTATATCCGGGTTACACTGTATATATATATTTTCCATTTCATTTGTGATTTGTTTGTAGGTCTTGACGATTGAGACCTTTTTTAGAGCTCTCATGAAATATAAAATTATTACCTTCACTGTTGATATTAATTAATTAAAAATAATTATACCCTGTGTTTTGACATAGAGTTCTCCCTGGATTTACATCCTCCTTGAAATTTCATACGGTTTACCATATTGTCTGATTACCATATATATATATATATATATATATATATATATATATATATATATATATATATATATATATGAATCCTTCATGAGCTTCTGATCCATAGCTATGATTAATGAATGATAAACGTCATTTTCTTATTCATTTATGATTGATTTCATTACGATTCTTCTGTTAAGTTTGGCGAGTAATTATACATTCTTACTGCTCAATGCAGAAGGAAATAGTGTTATAAAAACCTCGGGGAATTCCAGTAAGATATATTTAATCATTTCTAAGATACAACGTTTCAGATCTTAAGCTAACAAATGGACAATTTTTCTGTTACACCATTTGAACAATTTTGCTGTTACACGCGATATATATAAACACCTAAACACCTCTAAAAAATCTTTAAGTATAGAAAAAAATGGCGTAAGAATTTCTGTCGTTAACAATAAATTAAAAAAAAATCCAGACGACATGCATTTAACGGATGTAAGAAGTCGTTGAAAAATACATCGCTACCCTTGCCTAAACGAAAAGCCTTCTTCACACGTAACTAATAACTGATACAAGAAAATACAGCGATAACGAACACGCAACCACTCCTTGTCTGGATGAATGTATTTCTCTGTATCCTTGGAAACGTGAATTATGATTTTTTGCAGTGCCTTTAAAACCCAGTAATTTTAAAAATAAATTACTCCAAAATTCGCTTGAGCATGAAATGGAACTAATGTCTTTAATTTAATTACAAAATTAAATTCGAAGCTTTTAGCTTCCATTTTTGAAACATGGTTAGAACTATGTAGCGAAAATATATTTTAAATCAGTTAATATAATATATATATATATATATATATATATATATATATATATATATATAGATAGATAGATAGATAGATAGATAGATAAAGAGATAGAGAGAAGAGAGAGGAATCCGTGAGCTGAGTTATTATTATTATTATTATCTTACTTATTATAAAACACAGATTGTGTGTGTCTGTACGTTTATACATTGGATCGGATTTCCTACACTTGTCAACTGATTTCAACAAAACTTCACAGGACTGCGTAAAATTACCTTGCGGTGGTTCTGACAGCGCCCAAAATTGGAAAAACAATTGTTTTTGCACGAAATCAATTTGAAAACACGATAAAACACGATTCTGTCGTCAGAATGAAAGGGGGACAACTCATATCGAGTTATACTTATTATAAAACCCAGGTTTGTGTGCGTGTTCATTTATATATGGGATCATATTTCCTACGTTTTTCAACCGATTTCAACAAAACTTCACTTTTTTGGGGCAGGTAGTGTTTTTTATTGTCTTGCCCACTTTTTTCTTTATTTTTACATTCAGAATGCTTTAAAAATTCCATTTACAAGACAATTGTTTATAATAAAATTCTATTCAATCGGTAGACTCATAACGATTGAAAACAATGTTTTTGTTTGAGGTTGGGTTTGATCAATTCGTAAAAAAAAAAAAAGAAAAAATTAAGACATGCGTATCCGTCAACCTTAAACAATAATCTTTGTCAATTTTATTTTTCAGTCTTTATGATGGTCGATACTTGATCTATCTCTTACTGTTACATCACCGGGCAACGCCGGGCTCTACTGTTAGTTATTATTATGTGAGCTGATCTCTTCTCCCTGTGTATCTTAATCTCAAATGACCGCAGTAACACATCTCTAACCAAATAGACCTAGACACTTCGTCTTTTATTCATGGGATACTTAACTCTAATGATATTGTATTTACTCGAATGAAATATGAAGAGAACAGCGTTGTTTGCTAATTTTCAAGTAGTGCGAAAACTACGGTTAACCCGAGTCAAGTGCGTAACCGCAAATTCGAGAAAATCCTATATCTCCAGGAGATGACACTTTAGTGCTTACCTGTCCCTTGAGAGAACCAGCACTTGCTTCAGGCATTCCAAGTTGTCTTCGCGACGTATTAACCGTTGTCTTTTGCAATGGGTTTCAGGAATTCAAGTCGAGTTTTGCGGAACAATTCCACTGGCAGTGAATTATGGGAGTGAAATTCTCACCTGCATGTGCCAAGATTGAAATTGATAATTCCGATTATGAAGTCACAAAACAGAGCGTGCAACATACATCTTTACCTTCTGTTCTTTAATTAGGACACGGTTAACGTGTCGGAGGACGCACTACTGAGAGATGATCGACAATATATCTTGCCAGATGAACAGCCCAGTAGACAAAGAAAGAAATGAAAAGAAAGAAAAAGAATAGGAAAAAAAAAAAGGATAGAATAAATATAGAGAAAGAAAGATGAAAATTGAAAAACAAAAACAAAGAAAAAAACGAAATATTAGAAAATAAAAAAAGGAGAAACAAAAAAAGTAATGAAGAGGAGAAAGAAAAGAAAGAAAAGAAAAAAATAAATAGAGAATGAAATATGAATGAGAAAGAAGGAAATTAAAAACGATAGAATGAAAATGGGCAAAAATAGAAAATGGGCAAATAATGAAAAAAAAAACAATTAAAAAACATAGTTGAATAAAAAAGAAAAGAAAAAGGAGAAAGAAAGAAAGAAAATGGAGAAGGAAATCAAAGAAAAACATGAAAGAAAGAAAGAAAATGCTGAAAGAAAGAAAGAAAATGCTTAAAAAAAGAAAGAAAATGGAGAAAGAAAGAAAATCGTGAAAGAAAGAAAATCGTGAAAGAAAGAAAGAAAATAGTGAAGGAAAGAAAGAAAATAGTGAAGGAAAGAAAGAAAATGCTGAAAAAAAGAAAGCAAATGGTGAAGGAAAGAAAGAAAATGCTGAAAAAAAGAAAGAAAATGGAGAATGAAAGAAAGAAAATCGTGAAAGAAAGAAAGAAAATAGTGAAGGAAAGAAAGAAAATAGTGATGGAAAGAAAGAAAATGCTGAAAAAAAGAAAGCAAATGGTGAAAGAAAGAAAGAAAATAGTGAAGGAAAGAAAGAAAATAATGAAAAAAAAGAAAGAAAATGGAGAAAGAAAGAAAATCGTGAAAGAAAAAAAGAAAATTGTGAACGAAAGAAAGAAAATAGTGAAGGAAAGAAAGAAAATGCTGAAAAACAGAAAGCTAAATGGTGAAGGAAAGAAAGAAAATCGTGAAAGAAAGAAAATGGTGAAGAAAAGAAAGAAAGTTGTGAAGGAAAGAAAGAAAATGCTGAAATAAAGAAAGCAAATGGTGAAGGAAAGAAAGAAAATCGTGAAAGAAAGAAAATCGTGAAGGAAATGGTGACAGAAAGAAAATGGAGAAGCAAAGAAAGAAAATCGTGAAAGAAAGAAAATCGTGAAAGAAAGAAAATCGTGAAGTAAAGAAAGATAAATGCTGAAAAAAAGAAGGAAAATGATGAAGGAAAAAGGAAAATGGAGATGAAGAGAAAATGAGGAAAGAAAGAAGGACAAAATAAACATAGAGAAAGAAAGTAGAAAATTGAAAACAAAAAAAAAAACGAAGAAAAAACGAAATATTAGAAAATAAGAAAGAAAGAAAGAAATAAAATAAGGAAGAGGGGAAAGAAAAGAAAGAAAATAAATAAATGAAGAATGAAATATAAATGAGAAAGAAGGAAATAAAATTAAAAACGACAGAATGAAAATGGTGGAATAGAAAAGAAAAGAAAAGAAAAGAAAGAAAATGATGAAGGAAAGAAAGAAAATGGTGGAAAAATTAAGAATGAAAGAAAACTAGAAAAGAATTCAAACAAGAAAAATCTGGAAGAGAAAGATAATATATAGTTGCAAATAAAAGAAATATTAAAGAGTTTTGAAAAAGAAAGAAAGAAAGTGGGAGAAACTGGAAAAGGAGAAATAAACAAAGAATCAAATAAAGAAAGGAAGAGCGGAAAGAAAGAAAGGAAGAGGGAAAAGAAAGAAAGAAAGAAAAATGTGAGAAAGAAAGGAAATAGGAAAAGATAGAAAAAAAGAAAGATAGAAAAAAGAAAATTAGAAAGAAAGAAAGAAAGAAAGACAAATGTGAGAAGGAAAGGAAATAGGAAAAGAAAGAAAGAAAAAAAGAAAGAAAGAAAGAAAGAAAGTAAATGTGAAAATAAAGTAAATCGGGAAGGGAGACAGACGTATAGAAATAAAATGTGGGAAGAAAGTCAAAAATGGAGAAAAGGAGTATAGAAAATGCGGAAATAGCAAAGGAAAATAGAAGAAGAATGGAAGTAAAGAGGGAAAAAAAGGTGGAAAGAAAAAGAAAGAAACAAAGGAAAAAAGAAAGTAGAAAAGAAAAGGAAGTAGGAAATAAATCGAGGAAAGTAAAAACAAAATGGAGAAAGAACGTAGGAAATAAAAAGAAAGAAGAAAAGAAGATAAAAAGAAAGACGAATAGAATGAAGAAAAAAAGAAGATAAAAAGAAAGAAGAAAAGAATGAAGAAAAAAGAAGATAAAAAGAAAGAAGAATAGAATGAAGAAAAAAAGAAGATAAAAAGAAAGAAGAAAAGAATGAAGAAAAAAGAAGATAAAAAGAAAGAAGAATAGAATGAAGAAAAATGAAAAGAGAAAGAAAGAAGAATAGAATGAAGAAAAAAAAAGAAGATAAAAAGAAAGAAGAATAGAATGAAGAAAAAAGAAGATAAAAAGAAAAGAAAGTTGGAAATAAATCGAGGAAAGTAAAACAAAATGCAGAAAGAACGTAGGAAATAAAAAGCAAGAAGAAAATAAAATAAAAAGAAAGAAGAAAAGAATGAAGAAAAAAAGAAGATAAAAAGAAAGAAGGATAGAATGAGGAAAAAAGAAGATAAAAAGAAAAGAAAGTTGGAAATAAATCGAGGAAAGTAAAACAAAATGCAGAAAGAACGTAGGAAATAAAAAGCAAGAAGAAAATAAAATAAAAAGAAAGAAGAAAAGAATGAAAAAAAAAGAAGATAAAAAGAAATAAGGAAAGTATGAAGAAAAAAGAAGATAAAAAGAAAGAAGAAAAGAATGAAGAAAAAAGAAGATAAAAAGAAAGAAGAAAAGAATGAAGAAAAAAAGAAGATAAAAAGAAAGAATAGAATGAAGAAAAAAAGAAGATAAAAAGAAAGAAGAAAAGAATGAAGAAAAAAAGAAGATAAAAAGAAAGAAGAATAGAATGAAGAAAAAAAGAAGATAAAAAGAAAGAAGGATAGAATGAGGAAAAAAGAAGATAAAAAGAAAAGAAAGTTGGAAATAAATCGAGGAAAGTAAAACAAAATGCAGAAAGAACGTAGGAAATAAAAAGCAAGAAGAAAATAAAATAAAAAGAAAGAAGAAAAGAATGAAAAAAAAAGAAGATAAAAAGAAAGAAGGAAAGTATGAAGAAAAAAGAAGATAAAAAGAAAGAAGAAAAGAATGAAGAAAAAAGAAGATAAAAAGAAAGAAGAAAAGAATGAAGAAAAAAGAAGATAAAATGAAAGAAGAATAGAATGAAGAAAAAAAGAAGATAAAAAGAAAGACGAATAGAATGAAGAAAAAAAGAAGATAAAAAGAAAGAAGAAAAGAATGAAGAAAAAAGAAGATAAAAAGAAAGAAGAATAGAATGAAGAAAAAAAGAAGATAAAAAGAAAGAAGAAAAGAATGAAGAAAAAAGAAGATAAAAAGAAAGAAGAATAGAATGAAGAAAAATGAAAAGAGAAAGAAAGAAGAATAGAATGAAGAAAAAAAAGAAGATAAAAAGAAAGAAGAATAGAATGAAGAAAAAAGAAGATAAAAAGAAAAGAAAGTTGGAAATAAATCGAGGAAAGTAAAACAAAATGCAGAAAGAACGTAGGAAATAAAAAGCAAGAAGAAAATAAAATAAAAAGAAAGAAGAAAAGAATGAAGAAAAAAAGAAGATAAAAAGAAAGAAGGATAGAATGAGGAAAAAAGAAGATAAAAAGAAAAGAAAGTTGGAAATAAATCGAGGAAAGTAAAACAAAATGCAGAAAGAACGTAGGAAATAAAAAGCAAGAAGAAAATAAAATAAAAAGAAAGAAGAAAAGAATGAAAAAAAAAGAAGATAAAAAGAAATAAGGAAAGTATGAAGAAAAAAGAAGATAAAAAGAAAGAAGAAAAGAATGAAGAAAAAAGAAGATAAAAAGAAAGAAGAAAAGAATGAAGAAAAAAAGAAGATAAAAAGAAAGAAGAATAGAATGAAGAAAAAAAGAAAATAAAAAGAAAGAAGAAAAGAATGAAGAAAAAAAGAAGATAAAAAGAAAGAAGAATAGAATGAAGAAAAAAAGAAGATAAAAAGAAAGAAGGATAGAATGAGGAAAAAAGAAGATAAAAAGAAAAGAAAGTTGGAAATAAATCGAGGAAAGTAAAACAAAATGCAGAAAGAACGTAGGAAATAAAAAGCAAGAAGAAAATAAAATAAAAAGAAAGAAGAAAAGAATGAAAAAAAAAGAAGATAAAAAGAAAGAAGGAAAGTATGAAGAAAAAAGAAGATAAAAAGAAAGAAGAAAAGAATGAAGAAAAAAGAAGATAAAAAGAAAGAAGAAAAGAATGAAGAAAAAAAGAAGATAAAATGAAAGAAGAATAGAATGAAGAAAAAAAGAAGATAAAAAGAAAGAAGAATAGAATGAAGAAAAAAAGAAGATAAAAAGAAAGAAGAATAGAATGAAGAAAAAAAGAAGATAAAAAGAAAGAAGAAAAGAATGAAGAAAAAAAGAAGATAAAAAGAAAGAAGAATAGAATGAAGAAAAAAAGAAGATAAAAAGAAAGAAGGATAGAATGAGGAAAAAAGAAGATAAAAAGAAAAGAAAGTTGGAAATAAATCGAGGAAAGTAAAACAAAATGCAGAAAGAACGTAGGAAATAAAAAGCAAGAAGAAAATAAAATAAAAAGAAAGAAGAAAAGAATGAAAAAAAAAAGAAGATAAAAAGAAATAAGGAAAGTATGAAGAAAAAAGAAGATAAAAAGAAAGAAGAAAAGAATGAAGAAAAAAGAAGATAAAAAGAAAGAAGAAAAGAATGAAGAAAAAAAGAAGATAAAAAGAAAGAAGAATAGAATGAAGAAAAAAAGAAGATAAAAAGAAAGAAGAAAAGAATGAAGAAAAAAAGACGATAAAAAGAAAGAAGAATAGAATGAAGAAAAAAAGAAGATAAAAAGAAAGAAGGATAGAATGAGGAAAAAAGAAGATAAAAAGAAAGAAGGATAGAATGAGGAAAAAAGAAGATAAAAAGAAAAGAAAGTTGGAAATAAATCGAGGAAAGTAAAACAAAATGCAGAAAGAACGTAGGAAATAAAAAGCAAGAAGAAAATAAAATAAAAAGAAAGAAGAAAAGAATGAAAAAAAAAGAAGATAAAAAGAAAGAAGGAAAGTATGAAGAAAAAAGAAGATAAAAAGAAAGAAGAAAAGAATGAAGAAAAAAGAAGATAAAAAGAAAGAAGAAAAGAATGAAGAAAAAAGAAGATAAATGAAAGAAGAATAGAATGAAGAAAAAAAGAAGATAAAAAGAAAGAAGAATAGAATGAAGAAAAAAAGAAGATAAAAAGAAAGAAGAATAGAATGAAGAAAAAAGAAGATAAAAAGAAGAAGAAAAGAATGAAGAAAAAAAGAAGATAAAAAGAAAGAAGAATAGAATGAAGAAAAAAAGAAGATAAAAAGAAAGAAGGATAGAATGAGGAAAAAAGAAGATAAAAAGAAAAGAAAGTTGGAAATAAATCGAGGAAAGTAAAACAAAATGCAGAAAGAACGTAGGAAATAAAAAGCAAGAAGAAAATAAAATAAAAAGAAAGAAGAAAAGAATGAAGAAAAAAAGAAGATAAAAAGAAAGAAGGATAGAATGAGGAAAAAAGAAGATAAAAAGAAAAGAAAGTTGGAAATAAATCGAGGAAAGTAAAACAAAATGCAGAAAGAACGTAGGAAATAAAAAGCAAGAAGAAAATAAAATAAAAAGAAAGAAGAAAAGAATGAAAAAAAAGAAGATAAAAAGAAAGAAGGAAAGTATGAAGAAAAAAGAAGATAAAAAGAAAGAAGAAAAGAATGAAGAAAAAAGAAGATAAAAAGAAAGAAGAAAAGAATGAAGAAAAAAAGAAGATAAAAAGAAAGAAGAATAGAATGAAGAAAAAAAGAAGATAAAAAGAAAGAAGAAAAGAATGAAGAAAAAAAGAAGATAAAAAGAAAGAAGAATAGAATGAAGAAAAAAAGAAGATAAAAAGAAAGAAGGATAGAATGAGGAAAAAAGAAGATAAAAAGAAAAGAAAGTTGGAAATAAATCGAGGAAAGAAAACAAAATGCAGAAAGAACGTAGGAAATAAAAAGCAAGAAGAAAATAAAATAAAAAGAAAGAAGAAAAGAATGAAGAAAAAAAGAAGATAAAAAGAAAGAAGGAAAGTATGAAGAAAAAAGAAGATAAAAAGAAGAAGGATAGAATGAAGAAAAATGAAAAGAGAAAGAAAGAAGAATAGAATGAAGAAAAAAAAAGAAGATAAAAAGAAAGAAGAATAGAATGAAGAAAAATGAAAAGAAAAAGAAAGAAGAATAGAATGAAGAAAAAAAAAGAAGATAAAAAGAAAGAAGAATAGAATGAAGAAAAAAGAAGATAAAAAGAAAAGAAAGTTGGAAATAAATCGAGGTAAGTAAAACAAAATGCAGAAAGAACGTAGGAAATAAAAAGCAAGAAGAAAATAAAATAAAAAGAAAGGAGAAAAGAATGAAGAAAAAAAGAAGATAAAAAGAAAGAAGGATAGAATGAGGAAAAAAGAAGATAAAAAGAAAAGAAAGTTGGAAATAAATCGAGGAAAGTAAAACAAAATGCAGAAAGAACGTAGGAAATAAAAAGCAAGAAGAAAATAAAATAAAAAGAAAGAAGAAAAGAATGAAAAAAAAAAGAAGATAAAAAGAAATAAGGAAAGTATGAAGAAAAAAGAAGATAAAAAGAAAGAAGAAAAGAATGAAGAAAAAAGAAGATAAAAAGAAAGAAGAAAAGAATGAAGAAAAAAAGAAGATAAAAAGAAAGAAGAATAGAATGAAGAAAAAAAGAAGATAAAAAGAAAGAAGAAAAGAATGAAGAAAAAAAGACGATAAAAAGAAAGAAGAATAGAATGAAGAAAAAAAGAAGATAAAAAGAAAGAAGGATAGAATGAGGAAAAAAGAAGATAAAAAGAAAGAAGGATAGAATGAGGAAAAAAGAAGATAAAAAGAAAAGAAAGTTGGAAATAAATCGAGGAAAGTAAAACAAAATGGAGAAAGAACGTAGGAAATAAAAAGCAAGAAGAAAATAAAATAAAAAGAAAGAAGAAAAGAATGAAGAAAAAAAGAAGATAAAAAGAAAGAAGGAAAGTATGAAGAAAAAAGAAGATAAAAAGAAAGAAGAATAGAATGAAGAAAAAAAGAAGATAAAAAGAAAGAAGAAAAGAATGAAGAAAAAAAGAAGATAAAAAGAAAGAAGAATAGAATGAAGAAAAAAAGAAGATAAAAAGAAAGAAGGATAGAATGAGGAAAAAAGAAGATAAAAAGAAAAGAAAGTTGGAAATAAATCGAGGAAAGTAAAACAAAATGGAGAAAGAACGTAGGAAATAAAAAGATAAGAAGAAAAGAAGATAAAAAGAAAGAAGAAAAGAATGAAGAAAAAAGAAGATAAAAAGAAAGAAGAAAAGAATGAAGAAAAAAGAAGATAAAAGAAAGAAGAAAAGAATGAAGAAAAAAGAAGATAAAAAAGAAGAATAGAATGAAGAAAAAAAGAAGATAAAAAGAAAAGAATTAAGAAAAAAGAAGATAAAAAGAATGAAGAAAAAAAGAAGATAAAAAGAAAGAAGAAAAGAATGAAGAAAAAAGAAGATAAAAGAAAGAAGAAAAGAATGAAGAAAAAAAGAAGATAAAAAGAAAAGAAAGTTGGAAATAAAACAAAGAAAATGAAAATTTGTAAAGATAAAGAAAGAACGAAATATAGAAAGTATTTTTAAAAAAATAAGAAAATAGGGTAAGAAAAAATGACCATGATTTCAAAAATGAACATGAATACTAATAAGTATTGTTAGTATCACAACATGAGAGTATAGTTTGACCCCTAAATTATAAGGTCTTGAGGGAAAATATTCAATAGCTTTCGAGAGGCGAGTTTTGGAGAAGCACCAGGTGAAGTCGACATATCTACAAGTTCTTTCACAGCAACCATTATTAGCATAACACACACACACACATACACACACATATATTAATGTATATATGGGCAGCAACCTTTCTTTTAAACATATTTCGTTAAACATGACAGACTAGGAAAATTGAATTGTTTATTTAATTTTTTCAGCGTTCTTGCGTTTTACCGTTTGATGGAACTCAGGGAGTGCAAAAAATGTCCACATTGTCCATTGCCCCAACCGCTTTCAGACATTTCGTTATTCCATTTTCAAGTAGGTTTTTTTTCTCACTGAGACACCTTGAATTACCTGACTGATGGCTAACACCTCACCAGACGTGTGGGTTAGCAACTGAACTCGTTTCCAACTTAAAAGGGTATCAAACGAATCAAGATCGACGTCTGTAGCTAGGGTATCTTTTGGATGTGTTTATTCGTTTTTTCGTCAGTGTCTGGAAAAGTCGTTGTTTTAGCCCCACGTACTAGGGGAAGTCTTCGGGCGACGGTGTTGACTCATAAGGTTGTATCTTTTCTCTCTCTCATCTTCTCCTGGCCAGGTTGCAAAATGTTTTTAGGGTCCGGAGACGAAAGACATCAACAAAGGGAATGTTAAATTTAACTATTTTATTAACCACGTCGACTTGCACATTTCTAACCAGTGTGGTTGTTCACCCCTTTCCACTGGGAAGACGCTTCCCAGACTGGAAGGAAAACACGTCTACATATTATGACAGTTTAGATTCGACACCCCGAAAAACCTTTCTCTTTCTATGATTCCCACGCTAATTCAGTCAATCAAAATCGACTTCCTTTGTTTTGTCTTGTATATTGATCTCAAATGTCAAACTGAGGAAGTCAGAGCAGAAATACAATTCTCTAAAAAAAATTGCTAAACTATTATTTATCAAATTCCCTTTCGTATATACTCGTCTATGCCGGTGGAATGGGTTAGGGAAACTACTTACCCAGAATATTTATTGCGACTCAAGCTCACCCCAGACCTCGTATACATAATCATCGCTAAAGAAGCTGGAAAATCACAGTTTTTGTATCACCCCAGAAAATATCTAGCACCTTCATATATATTCTATGTTTACAAGAGCCAGATTAGACCTAAAATGAAGTGTTACTGCTACATCTGGCTGTAGCTGTCTATTTTCTTACTGTCGAGACTTTATAGTATTCACAAGCAGTTTTTTCTCTGGCTTTGTGAAGGGCGGCTGTTTCTTCCACCCTGCAACCACTTTCCTACAAACGGAAACGTTGCCACACTATCTCTATTTTCATGGCATATGTCAGGTGTACCTACATTCCTTGCTTTTACAACTCCAGGCCTTCACAGCTAGGACCCACCAGGTCACAGACACAGAGCCGATCCATCATTATTGCCTGCGTATTCCATTAGTAAGGAAGAAGTTCCACTCAAACAGCTCATTTCCTAGCGCATTGTGAAACGGTCTCATGAGAGGATGCTTTCCAGATCGCAACAATCTGAATTTCTACAACCATTTTCTCTCCCAGATATCCTCATTCAGTAATCCAGCCATCATTCTCAGGGGTGTTGAAAATGTCTCAGCCCTAACTGGCGCATTGTGAAACGGTCTCATGAGAGGATGCTTTCCAGATCGCAGCAATCTGAATTTCTACAACCATTTTCTCTCCCAGATATCCTCATTCAGTAATCCAGCCATCATTCTCAGGGGTGTTGAAAATTTCTCAGCCCTAACTGGCGCATTGTGAAACGGTCTCATGAGAGGATGCTTTCCAGATCGCAACAATCTGAATTTCTACAACCATTTTCTCTCCCAGATATCCTCATTCAGTAATCCAGCCATCATTCTCAGGTGTGTTGAAAATTTCTCAGCCCTAACTGGCGCATTGTGAAACGGTCTCATGAGAGGATGCTTTCCAGATCGCAACAATCTGAATTTCTACAACCATTTTCTCTCCCAGATATCCTCATTCAGTAATCCAGCCATCATTCTCAGGAGTGTTGAAAATTTCTCAGTCCTAACTGGAAGGGATACCCCGCCAAATTCTTATGTTCTAACGTATTTGTCTAATTTAAAGAACCTTTCGCCATCTTTCGTTCATTAATGTTTATCATCTTGTTTGTCGTCATGTCTTTATGAATTGTTAGGAATTCCCAAACTTGACCCCACTAAGCGCCAACCTTCCTGTCACGTCGGCTCTATGGAATAGATCGTGTTGTCTGTGGGAGGTCTTGTCTGTAAACTGTTTTTCGCTTATCGTTGATCTTTGGCAGTGATTCGACCCTGTTTTGCATCGGGGCCTAATGTTCTCATTACAAGACAGTTTATCTCTACTAATATCTCCTTCCTTCATTCTGTTGTTCATGCTACCGTTTTCATCTTCTTTTTCTTCACCTTTAATTCCTTTTTCTTCTTTTCGTTCTCATAATTCTTTTTTCTTTTCGTTCTTCTTCTTCTTTTTCTATTTTCGACTTGTTTTTTCTTTTCCTTTTTAACCTTCTTCTTCTTTTCCTTCTTTTTTCTTTTTCTTCTTCTTCTTCTTTTTCTATTTTCGACCTGCTTTTTCTTTTCCTTCTTAACCTTCTTCTTCTTTTCATTCTCTTTTCTTTTTCTTCTTCTTTTTTATTTTCGACCTGCTTTTTCTTTTCCTTCTTAACCTTCTTCTTCTTTTCATTCTTTTTTCTTTTTCTTCTTCTTCTTTTTCTATTTTCAACCTGATTTTTCTTTTCCTTCTTAACCTTCTTCTTCTCTTTCTTTTTTTTCTCCCCTTCTTCTTCTTCTTTTTCTATTTTCGACCTGCTTTTTCTTTTCCTTCTTAACCATCTTCTTCTTTTCCTTCTTTTTTCTTTTTCTTCTTCTTCTTTTTCTATTTTCGACCTGCTTTTTCTTTTCCTTCTTAACCTTCTTCTTCTTTTCCTTCTTTTTTCTTTTTCTTCTTTTGTCGTCATTTTATTTATTGCTCTTCCTCTTCTTTTTTCTTCTTCTTTTGCTCCGACTTCTTCATCATCTTCTTTTCTTTCTTTCTTTTTGCTTCTCTTCCTTTATCTTCTTCTCTTTGTTGTTGTTCTTTTCCTTCTTTTTCTGCTTCTTCTTTTTCTTTTCCAACACCTTCTTCTCTTTGTTTTTATTTATTGTCACTATTTTCTTCTTGTCCATCCTCCTCTTCTTTGTATTTAAATCGATGCCTTCTTTCTTTCTTTCTTTCTTTTTTTCTTTCTTTCTTTCTTTCTTTCTTTCTTTCTTTCTTCTTCTTTGCATTTTCTCACTTTTTCTTCTTTTATTTTTTCCTCTTGATTCTTTTTATAATTGCTCTCCACTCTTCTTCTTCTTTTTCTTTAACTTATTTTTGTTTCTTAGTATTTTCCTTGATATCTTTCTTTCATTCTTTCTTCCTTGCTTTCTTTCTTTCTTTTCCTCACCTTTTATTTCTTCTTAACACGTTTTCTTTTCCAGTCTCCTTCCTCCTCTTCACTTAACAATGCCAACTTTATGCCATTGACACTCTAGCAATGACTATGAGCTTAAGCTTAACCCAAACATCAAGTGGAACTTGCACCTAAGGTCCCACACTAAAGATGCTAGAAAAATGGTCGATTTCAAGTCTAAAATGCGTCTCCGCGTCCTTGTTGGTGATGAAATAATTTCTAACCAACAGTCCTCTGGCTAATCACTATTAGCCTAAGTGAAGAATTAAAAACCTTGTAGGACTGGGTAGGGGAAAATCTCACGCTCTTTGCCAAGAATTTTTTCCTTAAAAAAGAAAATGAATGTGTAGAAAGCTACGAACCCCTTCAGCCTGAAGCAACATGGCATTTAAAACCGTAGAAACAATAAAGAAATCAACTTCATTATAGTTCCCAAGAAATCATGGCAATTCACATATAACAAAGAAAAAAACGTATTATGGAGAGCCATGATCATGCACGTCCGAAATAACATGGCATTCAAAATTCTTGTGAATACAACGGAAAACCTATGTTTCCAGGAATTCACAAATAATAAAAAAGGAAACAGTGGAGAGCCATGAGAGCTCAGAACCAGAAGAAATAATGTAATTAAAAGGGTGGCGAATGTAACAAGAAATCTTTCCCAGGACATTAACGAAGTTCAAATATAATAAAGAAAAGGAATCTGTGGAGAGTCATGATCACATACAAGACGATAGCACATGACATTGAAAACATTGGTCAAGATAACGAAAGATTCTTCCCAGGATGTTACCGAAGTTCAAAGATAATAATGAAAATGAATGCGTGGAGTATTAGGATCGGCTACAGGCCGAAGGAACATGACATTTAAAAAATTGGAGAAAGTAACAAAGAAATATTTTCCAGGATATTAACGCAGTTAATAAAGATAGGGAATCTGTGGTGAGCCATGATCACTTACAAGTCGAAGGAACATGGCGTTTAAAACTGTGCTGAAGGTAACGAGAACTCTGTCACAGGACTTTACCGCTGTTCTATGATTTAGAAAGATAGTGAATCTATAGAGAGTTTTGATGGGTTACAAGCCGAGAGTATATGGCATTTAATATAGTAGCAAAGGTAAGAAGAAATCTCTCCCAGGTACTGACATCTGTTCTATGATTAATATAGATAGGGAATCTAGCACATGATGATGCCTCACAAGACGAAGATGGAATTTAAAACCTTGGCAAGTTTAACGAGAAATATTGCCCCGATCATTGCCGCTGTTCAAAGAAAATAATAAAAAAAGGAATTCATGGAGAACCACGATCGCTTAAAAGCCGAAGGAACATGGTGTTTAAAACTATGGCGAAGGTAACGAGAAATCTGTCCCAGGACCTTACCGCTGTTCTATGATTTATAATGAGAGGTTTTCTGTAACGCCGTGATCGCTTACAAGTCAAAGGAACATGGCGTTTAAAACTGTGGTAAAGGTAAGGAGACCTCTGTCTCAGGACCTTACCGCTGTTCTATGATTAGTAATGAGAGGTTATCTGTGACGCCGTGATCGCTTACAAGTCAAAAGAACATGGCGTTTAAAACTGTGGTAAAGGTAACGTGAACTCTGTCCCAGGACCTTACCGCTGTCCTGTGCTTAATAATGAGAGGTTATCTGGCACGTCGTGATTGCTTACAAGTTGAAGGAACATGGCGTTTAAAACAGTGGTAAAGGTAACGAGAACTCTGTCTCAGGACCTTACCGCTGTTCTATGATCAATAATGAGAGGTTAACTGGCACGTCGTGATCGCTTACAAGTCGAAGGAACATGGCGTTTAAAACTGTGGTGAAGGTAACGATAACTCTGTCTCAAGACTTTACCGCTGTTCTATGATTTATAAAGATAGTGAATAGTGTGGGGTTACAAGCCGAAGGAATATGGCATTTAATAGAGTAGCCAAGGTAAGAAGAAATCTCTCCCAGGTACTGACATCTGTTCTATGATTAATATAGATAGGGAATCTAGCACAGGATGATGATTCACAAGAAGAAGATGGAGTTTAAAACCTTGGCAAGTTTAACGAGAAATATTGCCCCGATCATTGCCACTGTTCAAAGAAAATAAAAAAAGGAATTCATGGAGAACCACAATCGCTTAAAAGCCGAAGGAACATGGTGTTTAAAGCTATGGCGAAGGTAACGAGAAATCTGTCTCAGGACCTTACCGCTGTTCTATGATTAATAATAAGAGGTTATCTGTCACGTCGTGATCGCTTACAAGCCGAAGAAACATGACGTTTAAAACATGGCAAGATTAACAAGAAATAATGCAGAGATCATTTCCGCAGTTCAAAGAAAATAAAGTACGGTAATCTGTGGAGGGCTATGATTGTTACAAGCCGAAGGAAGACGGCGTTGACAAGTTTAACAAGAACGATTGCCCGAATCATTGCTACAGTTCAAAGAAAATACAGAACAGGAATCTGGGGAGAGCCATGTTCGCTTCGAAGTCGAAGCGACATGGCGTTTGAAACTGTAGCAAAGGTAAAGAAAAATCTGACCAAGGGGTCTCAGCGCTTTTCAATGGTTTATAAAGATAGAGAATTTGGGAAGAGGCATGACCGGTTACAAGCAGAAGGAACATGAATTTAAATCAATGGCGAAGGTAACTAGAAATCTTTCCCAAGACCTTACCGCTTTTCAAAGATTAATATAAATAAATCTGTGGAGGGTCATGATCGGTTACAAGTCGAAGGAACATGACGTTTAAAATCGTGGCGAAATAATGAGAAATCTTTCTCAATACATTGCCGCAGTTAAGAATTAATAAAGAAAATTAATAGGCGGAGAAGTACGATCGCTAGCAAACACATCCATTAAAATTATGGAAAAACTCAATAGGAAAGCTATCCACTATCTCTCCCAAGAATTCAATGCAAATCTCTGACAAGGTAGAAAAAGAGTGGGCGGAAAAGTACGATCACTAGCAAACACATCCATTAAAATTATGGAAAAATTCAATGGGAAAGCTATTCACTATCTCTCCCAAGAATTCAATGCAAATCTCTGATAAGGTAGAAACAGAGTGGGCGGTGAATTACGATCACTAGCAAACACAGCCGTTAAAATTGTGGAAAAATTTAATGGGAGAGTTATCCACTATCTCTCTCAAGAATTCAATGCAATTCATTGAAAGGAAGAAAAGGAATCGGTTGAGAAGCACGATTGCTAGCAAACACAGCCATTAAAATTGTGGAAAAATTTAATGGGAGAGTTATTCATTATCTCTCCCAAGAATTCAATGCAATTCATTGATAAGGACGAACAGGAAATTGTGGTAAGCCATAGTCGCCTGTGTTCTGAATTAACATGAAAGCAATGAGAATCCGCTGCACGATCTTTCTCTAGAAATGATGACAATTCATCGAGAAGGAATATATCGTATCTGTGGAGAGGCATGATGAACTGTGTCCTAAAGGGTATGGCGTTTTTTTTTTTTTTTTAAATCGTTGTTATTATTCCTGTAAATATTGGTATTATTTCTGTTTTTTGACCACATAGGATTATTTGTTTCGAGTTTTGTTATCTAAAACACAAGTGCTCGTGAAAACAGGCAAATCTTTAGCACACGTCATAAAGAAAAACTGGGACGGAGTGGCGACGTGTCAGCCGCTTGAAGAGAAAATAATAAGCCTGAAAATTAACAGAAGAATAAACAATGTGTTTCTAATGCTTTTTTTTGCTTACTTTCCGTATGATGCCAATGTCTGATATCTTTTATACATTTAGTTCCTTCTAGTCTTTCTTTTTTTGCTTATTCAAAAAACGGTATCTTGTTTTCTTTTGTATATGTTTGGCTACGTCATAGTTGTATAGAAAATGTTGAGGCCGCGAAAGCGTTTTACGAGTGGTGTTTTTTTTCCGTTGCGAAACATTAACTTCCTTTGTATTATATAACAAACGTAATGTCAGATGCTAATACTTATATGATTATGTTACGTTATAAGGTTTCAGCATTGCTAGCCTATACATATATATATATATATATATATATATATATATATATATATATATATATATATATATATGTGTGTGTGTGTGTGTGTATATATATATATGTTTGAGGAATCCTTTCAGTCACCACTTCTTCAGGACAGCGTTAGCAAAATTAATGAGGAAAAGCAATATATGAGGTTTAGAAGGTAACAATATGGAACAAGATTAAAACATTTTTTAGAAAAATAAATTAAATTATTTAAAAATAATATATATATATTATTTTTAAATAATTTAAGTTACTGGGTGTGTTTCTAAAAATAAATAAGCCAAAGGTCCACCTGCTTCCCCGACGGCTTAGTGGTAGAATCTCCGGCAGACACCACTTCAGTCGGGTTTCGATCTGAGCTAGAGGCAACCGGATGTCTAGCCACACTGATGAGCTGTGGATGACGTTATGTATATATATATATATATATATGGTGGGTTCTCCCGTCAAGATCGACGTAT
>OZ010611.1:33980858-33998358 GCA_963932145.1 Acanthosepion lycidas
ACTTTCTCTTTCTTTCTTTCTTTCTTTCTTTCTTTCTTTCAGAAAGACTTTCTTTATTTTCTCTGTCTATCTATCTATCTATCTATCTATCTATCTATCTATCTATCTATCTATCTATCTATCTATTTCAGCATCCCCAGTGAAATTTGAACACGATTTCCCTCTTTCTCTCTGTCTGTCTTTCTATCTATCTACATACCTACCTACTTATCTCTTTCTGCATTGCCAAGGCATAATATACACTTTCTCTCTCTCTTTATTTCTTTCTTTCTTTTTTCCTTTCTTTCTTTCTTTCTTTCTTTCTTTCTTTCTTTCTTTCTTTCATTTTTTTTCTATCTATCTATCTATCTATCTATCTATCTATCTATCTATCTATCTATTTCAGCATCCCCAGTGAAATTTGAACACGATTTCCCTCTTTCTCTCTGTCTGTCTTTCTATCTATCTACATACCTACCTACTTATCTATTTCTGCATTGCCAAGGCACAATATACACTTTCTCTTTCTTTCTTTCTTTCTTTCTTTCTTTCTTTCTTTCAGAAAGACTTTCTTTATTTTTTCTATCTATCTATCTATCTATCTATCTATCTATCTATCTATCTATCTATCATCTAATTTTTCTGTATACACATGGTATTATATACACATTCTTTCTTTGTTTCTTTCTTTTTCTTTCTTCCAGCAAGACTTTCTCTATTCTCTCTATCTATCTATCTATCTATCTATATCTATCTATCTATCTATCTATCTATCTATCTATCTATCTATCTAATTTTTCTGTATACACATGGTATTATATACACTTTCTTTCATTGTTTCTTTCTTTTTCTTTCTTCCAGCAAGACTTTATCTCTCTATCTATCTATCTATCTATCTATCTATCTATTTTTTTTTTTTTTTGCAATCCCAAAATATTTTCCACATTTTCTTTCAATTTTTCTACATTTATTTCGTTATTTCTTGTACTTTAAAACCCAAGAGAATGAACAATCAGGACGAAAAATATACTCAGTTTTTTTAAAATGTTTTCTAACGACAGTTAAAAACGTGCCGGGTCGACTTTATTGTTTATTTATATTAATGATTAGTTGGTTTGCTCGGACCTAACAAATAAACACCTGATCACCTTGGCTGATACGACGCAAATAGAATGTATTATCGAAGTGGGAGAATTGTGACGTCTCTAACATGGAAGGAAAAAAAATGCATGTGAATAAAATATTTTTAAAAGTTTAGGGATTTTTAACTAAAAGAATAGGGACCATTTACAAAAGCAAAATATAACTGACTTTACAGATAACAAAAAAGAAAAAAACAAGAAGAAAAGAATTCGATAAAAACGACGAAAATACCTTAAATAAATATTTATAAAAGATAAATAAATAAAGGTCGCAAAAGATATTTATCTGAAAAAGTGCAGCATTGAAAACTAATTATTGTAGCAAACCCATACAAATAACGCTCTAGACGAGAAGTAATACAAATAAACGTCGAATATTTACAACCCTGGCCAAAAAACGACATCGAAAATTTCTGACGCAGATGTACAAATCGCGAAAAGTTAGAGGAAAATAATAAGAAAATTTATTAAATCAAAGAAATGAAATAACGATTTTTTGTAGACACTTTTTTTCCTTAAGTAACAACTAATTTTATAAAATGAAACTAGCATATTTATATTTGATCATAAATAAAGTAGTTTACGAATACATAATTAAATTCTAATAAATTAATATTAGCATTAACATACATGTACTCAATTAGTAAATAAATATAATACAGTGTAACCCGGATGTAAGAGACCCGGATATAAGAGAAACTCGGATATAAGAGAGATTTTATCTGGTCTCAAATTAGAGCCATACTTACCTAAACAAAATAGACCAAACCCGGATATAAGAGAAACCCGAATGTAAGAGACTTCTTCTCAGGTCCCGACAATTCTCTCATATCCGGGTTACACTGTATCTTAAGTCGGTAGAAATGAAAATATAAATATAAAAAATATGACTAAATAATAGTTGAATGTTCCTTTTGCAAAAATCGTAAGTGAAATTTAAAAAAAAAATTAAGTAAAAAATAAATATGTCAAATTGCTATTGAAGTCCAGACGATGTGTTGGAACATAGACAATACCACAAATGTGTACTTTGAAAAAAGAAAGTTTATGTCAATAGACAGATCCCCCCGCCCCCGACATTGACTTGACCTGACCGATTTGATAGATACAATACATTAGATACATGAGTTTTCTAAATAAGTTAAATCTTAAAACCCTTATAATAAAAAAAAAAAAGACTGAATTTTCCTTAACCCCAACATCTCGAAATACCAAACTTGTCTGGACTTATAAATTAAGTAAATCAATTTCTAAAACGTTATTCATAGTATCGCTTGATAATGGAACGGAACTTTGTATTTTAAGTTTAATTATATATCATATAAATAATGTCGTTTTCTCACATTAATTTTGCACCAACCTAATATATATATATATATATATACACATATATATATATATATATTGGCTGTGTAATTAGGAAGCATTTCGTCATTCATACATGTTTCATTAAATAATACAGACAAGTGTTGTCTATTTCTTTTATGTAAATTCTTTGTCACACCATAAACTCGCTTTCATGACGCTTGACACTACATTTGAATGAAAACTCTAACATTTTTAAAACAACATGGCTGGCTGCACACACAATTAAATCCTTGTTGAAACCACAATTATAATTCGACATGAAAACAATATTGAAGCAATATACAAACAGTTGAAACCTAACCTAAACAAAATCAACTATGGAATCTCTACAAATTTCCTTAAATGTCTATAATTGGTAACAGAAGCCATTGGTTTATACCAACAGCTTCCCATACTTAATACTTCTCGAATTCACTCTCGTGTGGTTATGTGTGACGTCATGAGCTGCGGTGCGATTTTCGCTTCCAGAGTCTTATATGCACGTATTTATCGTTGCTTGGAAATCATCCATGTAAACAATCACATACTATCATCACTGTCTTGTCCGTATATTGCTTAATATATTGTACAGTAATTGTCATCTTTGATAATGGCTTATGCAAGCCGAAAGCTTAGATTGGATGAAAAAATATGGATCAATATTGTGATTTTCTTTCTTCGTTTAATGATAATGTTATTAAGCTTATCAGACATTATATAAAGAATTTAGATAAAATAAATATACAACACTTGTCTATATTATTTAATGAAACACACACATATATATATATATATATATATATATATATATATATATATTAATCGAGTTTGTCCTAAGCAAAGCAGTAAACCTACACAAGGGGTTATTGGGTATAGAGAATTAGAAACGGAAGCATTAGTAAAGGGCAAGAACAAAAGAAACGATTGATATTGCATTTAATTTTTTTAAGATTCAAAGTTGGATGGAAAGCATGAAGTTCAAGGGAGTTCCACCGGCGGGAAGTGCGAGAAAAGAAACTTTTAGCATTGGATTTGCTGTTACATCGAGCCAACTCGCCTGTAAATTGATCAGAAAACTTCGCCAGTCTAGTACTGTGCTTAAATTCAACATGTCTAGGCAACATAGCTAAGAGCTTCTCCGAACGTTTAACGTGAAAGTATTCATAGAAAAGACACACACACACACAAAAAAAAGGCTAATTTAGAGGAAAAGAGGATATCAAGTTAATTTATTGAAATTTAATTTTTCATTATCATCATCATCACTACTTTCTATTATAAAAGCAATATCTAAATTGTCATTAAACAAACTATCATTCACAATACTAGCATCGTCCTGTTCAAAATTGTCTTCGGCCTCTTCATTCTCTTGCCAAAGGATGTCATCATCAGAGTCATCCATGGCTGTCTTGAAACCTCTCTTTATAACATCCGCACAAAAGGAATCCCAAGATTCCTGAAGCCATTTTACAATAAGTTCCAACTCTGGTTTTAATATTTTAGCCGCTGATTTTCAGTTTTATTTTTAATGTCAAGGTCGACAAAATGTCTTCCTAATTATTATTATTTTTTTTTTTGACAAAATTTATAGATGCGTATTATGCATAGGGATAGATATATTTCTTAATATTTGGATCATTTGTTACGGCGCGTATTATTTATGGGTGTGTATTATTTTAGAGAAATTACGGTATAGATTTCAGCATGAAATAACCCATAGAGATGTTGATACGCTGCTAAACATGAACAACAAAACCAAATCTAAACATTAAATATCTTGATGTTGAAATATGGAAGTGCAAATATTGGCATTTACGAAGTTTTACGTTAGAAGTTGTCAACTGATAACCGTTGGCAGCTGGAGAATCAGTATTTTCGCTGCCATCCCTCTTACACATCCATAAGTGTTAAGTGTAAGATTAACCGTTGCCGTAATGGAAACATTCGGCAATCTGTGGCATTTAGTGTTACTGTCGGTTGATTTTTATAAAATAAAATTGTTGGAGAAGTTCTTTATTTTTCAGGGAAATACTCTTCTCAAGTACTATCCCTGTTATCAATCTTTCAACAACAAAAAAAAAATGAGTCCGATTTGCCCAACACCGCTAGATCCTACATAAAGATGCTGAGGGCATGGGTGGCTCGCTGTAGCGCACTCGAAAAGTGCCTGGCACCACCTTATATCATCTGCTCATAAAAGAGCCAGATCAGGCCGACAATGGAATACTGCTGCCATATATGCTCAAGAGCTTTTCCTTTCCTGCTTCGATAGTATCCAAAAACGTATGTGCCTCCTTGTGGGTGATGAAAAATTTTCCATATTACAATCCCTTTCCCACAGATGAGATGTCGCAAGACTTACGCAGCTCTATCCCTATTTTCATGGTGAGTGTTCAAATGAACTTAGATCCTTCAGTCCTAAGCATCACGGCTAAGACCCGCCAGTCCACCCACATTGTAGCGAACCACCCTCATTCCCTTCGAATTCCCTTGGTGAGATGTAAGTTCCACTCGAGCAACTTCTTTCCACGAATCACTGCCTTGTGGAACTGTCTCTCAAGTGGCTGCTTCCCCAATCACTACAATCTTAACATATTCAAGTCTAAGGTTAACCGCCATCTCCCATAATCTTCCGCATAATCTGTGCCTCTAATTCTATAACACTCTACCTCGAATGGCCTTTGGGCCTTTCACAAGGTGAACATCACTGTAAAAAAAAAAATACTAACTTTAAAGCAGTGATGCTCTCTGTAGTCGATTGGTAAAGCACGCCTGATCAAATGATATTATTAGGTTGGTGCAAAAATAATGTCGTTTTCTCACATAGTAACATATGTTAGAAAACGTCATTATTTTTGCACCAACCTAATATTTTTTTCTTCAAAAAGAAGGGTGGAGGTTTGGTCCTTCCTGGATTGCGGATTTTCTGCATTCTTCATTTGTCTGGGACTGATGGTGAGTAATTCCGTTTGCCATTTAGCGCCAAATATTTATAAAGTCGACAGAAGAATTATGGAGATATGTTTCCATTATGTAAATTATTAATTTTTTTTTTTTATATTAATTATTATTTTATGTTTGATATTTTTAATCATTTCACCCCAAGCAAGACGATAATGCCACTAAGACGCAAGGGGCTACTGGGAGCGAAAGAGAATGAGAACACTTCAGAAGAAACCGGAAACCCAGTCCTAAACAAGAAACATGGAAAACAGATAGTTTTTTTTTTTTTTATTTTATTTTATTTTAGTTATTTGGAATTCTATCATATTTTATAATTTTGCTCTCGAAAACCCCTAATTCTGACAACTAATTCCACTGTTTAATGTCTCGCTCTTTGTTTATGGATTTCAGTATTTGCTAACCTTAGCAAATAGTTTTTCAACCTTTTACGCTTTTTTTTGGGGGGGGGGGTGTTTTTATCGTCTGTTTATTAGCAATCCCATAATTCCCTCCTCACTTGTCAGATTTATTTTGTTTATTCATATCCATCAATGTTTGTTACTACGCTTCTCCTTCCCTAAATATTCTTGTTCGTTTTCCTCTTAATCTTCGATAAAACCATTTTTTTTATCAACCTTCAAATCCCTCCTTTTCCGGCCGTCTCTCTCTCTCCCCCTCTCTCTGCCTCTCTCTCTCCCTCTCTCTCTCCCTCCCCCCCTCTCTCTCTCTCTCTGTCTCTGTCTCTCTTTTCAATTGACATATTTACTTCGCCTCTTCAGAGACAATGGAATTTTTTTTCTTTTTTAATGTTTCTTTTTTCTTCTATTTTGTTTTTTTTTTTGTTTTTTTTTTTTTGTATCCACGGACCGTTACGCAGATTATAGAAATAGCACAGGTGTGGCTTTTACCTTACATTAATACTCAGGGGTCTCAAGAGTAAATATTTATTTAAATGTGGTATATGCACACTTGGGACGGAGCGAGACGACGCTGGGTTAGGGGATGAGATGTTATTTTGAGAATGTTTGACATGGGGCGATATGTTGATAGCTTGTACTCAGAAAGATGTTGGCTCCCTATGTGCCGTTACTTCTTAATTACATTCTATCCAACGCACATTTTTCTTTCTTTCTTTCTTTCTTTCTTTTCATTTCCTTTCCTTCTTTTTCTTTCTTTCTTTTCATTTCCTTTCCTTTTTTCTTTCTTTCTTTCTTTCTTTCTTTCTTTCTTTTAAAATGTCTATCTAAATGTGCTTATTATCTCTTTACCTTTCTAAGTCTACACATATCTATCTATCTATCTATCTATCTATCTATCTATCTATCTATCTATCTATGTATCTATCTAAATATGCTTATTATGTCTTTACCTTTCTAAATCAATCTATCTATCTATCTATCTATCTATCTATCTATCTATCTATCTATCTATCTATCTATCCAACACACCGTCTCGTTCTTATATATGTATCTATCATAGTTTGATAACAGATTTCAATTTATCATTTGATTACATTGTGTACGTTTAAATAAATATTTATGATCAACGACACTCCAAGATGTTTTATTGGTAAGCAAGTTCATCTAGCTAGATCAATTACGAATGAACATCATTTGCTGTGTGGTGTCACATCAAAGTTATTTTTTCGACTTATCCACCGTTTGTGTGATGTTAAAAGCCGAAATACATTTTGGAATGCCAGAATAATTCTGATTTCTTTTTTTTTTTTTTGTTTGTTAGAGTGAATATTGGATCAACATTTTTTGAGAACAAATATAATTCCTCTAGATACAAATTCTACTATTTAATCCACAGGCTAGGAAGCGACTGCATACATTATCCATGGGCATTTGCGCGTGAAGTGAATATAAAGTACTTAATTGGAATTCGAACTCGACTCTCCTATTTCTCATTATTAGCCGCTATCCATTACACCACCCGCGCATCCACATGGCGCTACAGAATTACAAAGCACTGCACCAAATAGCAGAAACGTCATCACTTCAAAAAATTCAACAACAGCCACAACTAAAATGGCTAGTTAATGTGACTCAAAGAGAAAATAATGACATGATCAAGATATTGATATTCTATACAAATCCGAGCAAAAATGCTAGGAATGAAAGTCCTCATCAATACTGGAAAGAGCGCTGACGTGGTATTGAGAACTATTCCTCTAACCGGACAGCTGCAACCAACCTTTAAGCAGGAAACGCGGTAAATTAAAAAAAAAAACCCAAAAAACGTATTTTTTTCTACCATGTTTTAATATATATTTTTGGTGTTTACCCGAATATTTGCGAACATTTTCACCGTAACACGTCATTATGTAAACATTGTCCAGTGAGAAAAACGCAAATGCGCAAGTCATATGAACCCAAGGAAACGTTTAATTAAATGATTTATTTTAACCGTGGGTGCACACAACACGGGATAATCGTACGTGTTGATCAATCGATCGATAGCATTCGATATTCAGTTCTTCGTGGAATCGACAATCAGCAGTCAGCTGGAGAGAATGAAACAATATCAGGTTGTCCTTGAAACGGGATATAAGTACTCTGAGACGCTTCTGGACTCTATCAATACTAGAGAGTGAAGGTTGGGCATTAGTCCATTTCAGGCCCAATATGGCTCTTGTAAAGGTGGAGTCAGGTACTTACTGGAGCGGTACAGGGAAAGGATCATTTTTCCGTCATCTTTAGCGATGGATCGAATGTACGAGCTTCACTTGATGTCAGGAGTGAGGTTATGGTCCAATAGTCTTTCAAGGCATGGAGCCTCCTTTAGAGGACACCCATTTATCGTGACTGGTGGTAGTTCAGGGTCCGACGTATGAATCAAATAGTTTTTAACATCTATAAAGATCTGTCAATATTTCTGAGATGAGGTATTATGTACACTATTTACATTATTCGGACTATTGTCCTCATCTTTGTCGCCATATTTATTACAAAGTTTCGGCCTTTCAGTATCTGTCTATATTTCTGAAATGAGGTATTATGTACATTATTTACATTATTCGGACTATTGTCCTCATCTTTATCGCCATATTTATTACAACGTTTCGGCCTTTCAGTATCTGTCTATATTTCTGAAATGAGGTATTATGTACACTATTTACATTATTCGGACTATTGTCCTCATCTTTATCGCCATATTTATTACAACGTTTCGGTCTTTCAGTATCTGTCTATATTTCTGAGATGAGGTATTATGTACACTATTTACATTATTCGGACTATTGTCCTCGTCTTTGTCACCATATTTATTACAACGTTTCGGCCTTTCAGTATCTGTCTATATTTCTGAGATGAGGTATTATGTACACTATTTACATTATTCGGACTATTGTCCTCATCTTTGTCGCCATATTTATTACAACGTTTCGGTCTTTCAGTATCTGTCTATATTTCTGAGATGAGGTATTATGTACACTATTTACATTATTCGGACTATTGTCCTCATCTTTGTCGCCATATTTATTACAACGTTTCGGTCTTTCAGTATCAGTCTATATTTCTGAAATGAGGTATTATGTACACTATTTACATTATTCGGACTATTGTCCTCATCTTTATCGCCATATTTATTACAACGTTTCGGTCTTTCAGTATCTGTCTATATTTCTGAGATGAGGTATTATGTACACTATTTACATTATTCGGACTATTGTCCTCGTCTTTGTCACCATATTTATTACAACGTTTCGGCCTTTCAGTATCTGTCTATATTTCTGAGATGAGGTATTATGTACACTATTTACATTATTCGGACTATTGTTCTCACCTTTGTTGCTATTATTACAACGTTTCGGCCGTTGTAGGCTCCGGTGGTTCAAATATCGAACTGAACCCTTAAACTGTTCTAGTTCCACGTGCCAAGTTTAATGGATGTCAGTTTTAATGGATAACAGTTATCTCCTGTTAATTCCCCTCTCCAAGTTCTCCACTGCCTTAACCGGGTATTGAACTGCTTCGGGTCCTGCTACTGGATCTAACTAGCGCCTTTATCTACTGTGTCATGTGTCCTATAAAGATGCGGATAGCGAAATGATTATTCTATTAATAAGTTTGTTTTAAAAATCATTAAACAGCCAGCAGTGTAATAAAGGTACTAAGGGCGTTACTGAGTGTGAAAGTATGTAAGGAAAAGAATAACGGTATTAAAACGAGAGAAGAACAAATGAACAGGAATAAAGACGACAAAAGCTAATGATTGGCGTTGCATTTACATTTTAGAAGATCAAATTTGACTGAAACACATGAGGTCGGAAGAGAATTCCACAAGCGAGAAGAGCAAGCGAATAAATTGTTAGCTTAGAACTTACAGTTACTCCTAGCAATTTCAATTATAAAAAGATGGGACCTAGCTGCCAATCTAGCATTGCGCTTAAATTCGTATAGTCGAGAGAACAAATAGGAAAATTCATAAGAAAAAATAACCATGAGAATATTTCTAGAATAGGGGCAGGGAAGCTACGTTACGACAACGGGAAAGTGATAATAACAATAACAACAACAACAACAACAACAACAACAACAATAATAATAATGATAATAATAATAATAATAATAATAATAATAATAATAAGAAGAAGAAGAAGAAGAAGAAATAAAGGATAAATTTATAAATATTATTATTGTTGCTTTTTAAATAAAACCTTTTAATTATTATTATTTTATTACTAGGTTTATTCGCCTTATCATTATTGTTTTTTGTTATATACAGTACCTATGAACACTAATGGGTAGATATTTATTCAACCCCCTACGAGGTCAGGTTGTGACACAAGGTCGGTTTAATGTGGGGACCCCGAGCGCGTACACCCGGGCAAGGAACAAAACTTCCCTCAGCAGCTCTTGGTTGCGCTGGCCTCGGTGCGTGTACCCATCCTTCTCTCTAGTGCAATGAGTCGGCGCGGACTCGGACAGCTCTTCCCCGTGGCTGGGCACCTCTCAGTATAATTTTCCTCAGTTGCTCCTCTGTCCATTGACGGAGTCGCCCCTGAGCGCACTCTGTCCAAAGACAGAGACGCAATTGAGAGATGATAAGTAAACGTACAAATTACTCAAAAACAGTAAGTTACACACTTATGAACACTAATGGGTATGTGCCAGACCTCATAAATGCGTTGGAGACTATTGTAGCTGCGGGTATTATGCTGTTTGAATAGTTCATCATTAGCAGTGGTTTACCTACTTCATGCCGCTGGCGAGTATTGTATTTTGTTGATGTTATAAAGATTACCATTTCATTTCCAACCTCCATTTTGTTTTTTCCTTATTCAGTAAACCTTTCTAGGTTACAACACTTTTTAAGTAAAACATTTTATGTATTATTATTTTATTACTAGTTTTATTCGCCTTATTCCTATTGATATTTAAATTTAAAAAAAAATTCTACCATTATTTTTTGATTACTAGTTTTACTCTATATTTTTAGTGTTACTATTTAGATAAAGCATAGTCACAATGACCAATTTTTTTTATAAATAATATTGTTATTTTTGCATGAAGCGTTTTCGTTATTACTATATTTTTACTAGACTTACCCCATCTTATTACTGCTGTTTTTTATGAAGAATTTTCATCATTATTAATTTGTTACTGGTTTTATTACATCTGATTAATATATCTTTTTAGATTAAGCATTACCACCATGATTTCATTAGTTTTTTTTTTCAATATTAATATTGTTGCTTTTTAGATAAAGCATTTTTTAAATTATTATTTTATTACTAGTTTTGCGCTGTACTATTTTTCTTTTTAAATGAAGAGTTTTCGCTATTATTTTCTAAATACCAGTTTTATTTAATTTTTTCATTGTTGTTTTATACAGGGTGTCCATAAAGTTCGTGTGCACTTTAAAATATTTATAACTTTATTTGTATTTGCGATAGAAATAATCTGTAAAAAATGTTATAAAGTTTAATGTACCTAGTTTTAAGTATATCTAAAATAGCTTATGTGATTTCAGGCATTACTGTAACTCAGTTGGCAAATGTTTTCGGTGAACTGAAAAATCGTATTACCCTTTCTATTGCTAATGAGGGGAGGACATGTGGAAAATTAAATAAAATCTCAATAAAACCTAAAAAATATAGATTTCTTTCTTTCTAATCCTTTTTACAAATTATTTCTCTCGCAAATACAAATAAAGTTATAAATTTTTTAAAGTGCATACGAACTTTATGGACACGCTGTATATTCAGCATTTTAACATTTGTCAATATTTCTAAGATCAGGAACTGTAACTATTTATATTGTTTACTTTGTTCGGACTGTTATCTTCAACTTTATTGTCATATTCACGACGGTTCGGCTTTTGTACATGTAGAAAAAAGGGATATCACCGCTCTCTGTGCGATGAGGTTGAAATAAAAGACAGAGAACTTCACTGGAAAATACGAAAAATTAAGGAATCAGCACATATCCTAGACCAGAAAAATCTCCTAAACCTGTCAGAGACATAAATACAATATAGGAACCAATAATACAGAGTGCTAGAGAAAAAACAATAAAAACAAATTGTAATTTGAGCACTGGTAAAATTATGATACTTACTAAGAGGTCTATAAGTCCCAAAAGTTCATTCACTGATCACCTAAAGAACACATTGAAGTCGATAAAAACGTTGGTTGAAGTAATCCAGTGACTTGACCCAAACAATTTTGAGTTCACTACTTGGGCAATACTTGGAGCGTTGAGTTACCGAAGAGAAATAAATGAAACTGATATATCGAGAAAGAGGCATGGCACGTGGAACTTGAACACTCTACCCCAGTGGACGAAATAAAGGGTTCGAATAAAAAATCCAGTGTATATCACCTGAAGATGGCCGAAGCATACAACGACTGAAACCTCGTGAATATGACAATAAAGACGAGGACAACAGTCCGAACAATGTAAATAGTATAAATCAAGCATTTTATTTATTACAAGTTTTATTCCATCTTATTATTTTTTATGGGAAATCATTTGAAAGTTGAGAATACGTCTATTTAAAAGTTAGTTGACCTGCATTAATGTCACGAATCAGGTTAAACGATAAGAAACGTAACAGAAGGGCTGAGTTTAAATCCTCGCAACTACAAATAAAAACAAAACCGTAAATATTTAGAGTAAGGCATCCATATGTAGCGGACTTCACCACATTAATTTACCTTTAGATTAGGAAACAGAGCTGACGCAGAAAAGACTAAGCCAAAAACATTGTTACTCATAAAATATGTATTTAACAAGATATACAATATCAAACAACGATGTGAAAGAAAGCATGCATTTAAGAAAGAAATTAATTGTTTATTTAGCTGTTATTTGTATTTCAAAGTTGACTGGAAGAATGTTTATAAGAGTCTCTTATACTGACAGTTCTCAGAATATTTTTCTGTGTAAAAAAGATTATGTGAGTGTATACAATGTATGTTCATCACGTGAGTGGTGTGTGTGTGAGAAGGTTGGCGCATGGTTTCAACTGTCGTAGATTCCTTTGGCAGCTGAATTATCACTAAAGATGGTTAGAAATTTCTTGCTTAAATAAGTGACTAAAGGCTCCAGATCGCTGCGCGGGAAGTGTTATTCTTCACGTGCAGACGATCTGATTGGTTGTCATTGACCAATAAGCGAACGAGCTTTGAAGAGACTTAAGAAATCTTCTGTGATCTGTTGCTCCCAAAAGTGTACAAAACTGAATACATGAAAATAGAGCGATTACAAAATTGTCGCATTGCTGCGATTTGTAAATTGTCTATTATAACGTAGTGGTGATTTATTGACCAATGAATGCTTGGCTTTGTATGTGACTTGTATTTTTGTATGTATGTATGTATGTGCATGATAGATTGGCACACATACCTAGAAAAAGAAAAGGGTTGAATTTAATTGCCTCCTTGATTATCTATTGAATTTAATTGCCTCCTTGATTATCCATTGGAACTGCGGTCCACCGAAAAAGAAAAAAGAAGAAGCCAGTCCCTAACGTGGACCATTTAAAGGTTAGTTCGCGCAATGGATTGGTTGGTACACATATCCAATCAGGTGTGCGGAATAAGTGGTCTATTTTCGTCTAATTCATTAAAAGGGCCAGACTATCTGCTAGCGTTTGATCGCGAGGGGAAATCAGAGATTGATCTCCCCTGATTCGGTCGACTTGGTGATGGGGTGTATGATGCTGAAAGACCCGAAACTCCCTGGTGAACCAAGTCAATGTACATCACTGACGACTCTCTCCGGCGCTTAATTTACGAGCGTATATTTGAAGTATTTTCTTTTTCGATAAAGCATTTTCATTATTATTATTTGATTACTAGTTTTATTCCATCTTATTATTGTTGGCTTTTGGCATAAAGCATTTTCAGCATAACTTTATTATGAAATGGACAATTATTCTAAGACATTTTTATGTTTATATATTCTTTTATATATATATACAAATATTTAAGTAAATGCTCTGTTTATAATAAACAGTATTAACAACATTTACAGGCCTGAATGTCCGAGAAATCCTCATAGAAATTATTCGTCCTCCGACAGGATTCGAACCAGTATCCTATACATAAGCGTCATATAGCCTGACGTGCTTTTACCAATTTCTCCACAGAGGCGCGTTTCGATTAGCAATGTGAATTATTTAAAGGCATTTTTATGTTTATACATTAGGATGTCTTAAAATATTTTTTGGACTTTGTCCATTTCATAATGTGTGAAGCCATTTGTTCATACTTGGATAAGTATCGAGCAGATATGAATGTACGTGAGAAAATCATGGAAAAATGTAGTTTAAAAACAGTAAAATTGACTTTTCTAACCGACAACTATATATATATATATATATATATATATATATATATATATAATTATAATAATATTTTTTGTTTAAAAATATGATTCCTTCGCTACATAAGAGTTCTCATGTTTCAAAAACGTGAGCCGAAATCATTCAAATAATTAATAAAATTAAGTTGGATTGAGGTGTTTAGTCACGTTTCATCTTCAAGCGAAATTTTAGGAATAAGCTATCTCTCGGTTTACGTGTATTTTTACAGAATTTGTTATTGTGGGAGTGGCTATACTATTTTCATTCTTTAAGTGGTCAGGGAGTTAATTCTTATCAGTAGATTGTTGGTAATGTTTTATATAAAAATTGATGAATTTTTATACTTTCATAGTGTTTTGTTTTTGTTTAAGCGTTTACTGTTTGTACATAGCTTGAACTCTAACAGGTGCTACCACCCCGGCTCAGAGTGGTAACAAGAGTAATCTATAGATTGCTCCACTCTCCTCCAGACCACGGTGAAAAACAATTAAAGCCATAAAATATATTTTACTTCTGAGATTTAACACTTCACCCAATTTACATTGTTCGGACTATTGCCTCATCTTTAGTGTCACATTTGACAACGTTTCGGCCGTTGTACGCTCAGGTCTTCTTCAGTGACTTGACCCAAAGGGTTGTCAGTTCAATACCTGAATACAGCAGAGGTGAAATAACTTGGAGAGTTGAGGTACTAAATGGAATTAAATAAAACCGAAAGATCCATAAATGTTACGGGGGAACTGGTACAATCTACACCGGCAGACTAAATAAAAGTTTCCGTTCTGAATTCCAACAAATATCTTCTAAGGAAGGTCGGAGAGTAGAACGGCCGAAACGTCGTGAACGTAACAGTGAAGATGAGAGAAGTCTGAATAATATAAACAGTCTAATTTATTGACGATAAGTCTAAATCCGTACACTTTTTCGATAGTAGATAGAATAAAAACTACTATTCTTTGATTTAAGTTAACAGCTTAACTGTAATTTAGAATGACGTCCCATATCGTCTTTTTTTTACCGTATAACGTATAAACAATTATTTCTCTGTGGGCATGAAACAGGTGTATTTTAACAAATGTGCCGTCCGTGTTAAAAAATGGCTATTGTATGCTTCAAGGTAATAAGGTTAGAAAAAAGTTCGGGAAAGAGGAAATAGATAAAGATTTTTTTTTTAGTAAGAAACCCTTGGAGTATTTTATCCGTGTTTCCCTAAAAAATAACACGTGAGATACGTACGCAAGGCCATAGGGGAATTTTTCCCCTTTTTTTTTTTACCCAAGTTTCAGAACGCAGACACCTGATGCCTGACTACCTTAGGGTTAGATCGGGAAATGGATCTAGAGATTAAATAAAAAGTTTAAATGGTAACTTTCTATTCTTCTATTTGCCGTGTCCATTCTTGATATGGACAGCCATTTCTCTTCCCAACTCCCTATCGCATGTGGCCCTTATAAGTGCTTCTCATTTACCAAGCTTTTCTTTCCTTGTTCTTCCATTCTTTCGCATAATATTTTCGACTTACTGTCCCCAATCTCTCAATATGCCATCTGTGAGTCTTAGGTTTTCCAAGCTATCGTTCCGCATTATGTGTTCAAGAAATTTCACTATTTCTGAATATGAGCGTAACTGTTATTTATGGAGCCTTTTTCTTTCAGACTGCCTTGTTGCCTAATTATTATGTCCATGGAATTCTCATTATCCTTCTGCAGAACCACATTTCTGTTACCTCCAGTTTTGTCTTTATCTGTGGGGAGATTGTGGAGAATTCAAAAGTTCTTGTAATTCTTACTATGTTTAAATTTGTAAAGTCAAGGTACTAACGAGATAATCAGAACAGTTTCTATGAAAATATTTATAAAAAAAGGCACAGGAAAGCTACTTTATCATGGCGGGAAAATAACGGAAAACGTTAGGTCGAGAAGCGCAATGAATTATTGCTTGTCGTAAATATAATTATCGGTTAAATTCTCCAAGTTTTCTTTCTCATTATGATTTTGGTTTGGTTTGTTTTACGGCATATCAGTCTCAATGGGTTATTTAATACCGACATTTTTATTGCTGGTAATATTCTTTTTCAAAAATGTATTGCTGGTAATATTTTTCTTTTCAGAAATGCATTACTGGTAAATTTTTGTTCCAAAAAAAAAATATTGCTGGTATTAAAAACTATTTTTATACTTTCATAGTGATTTGACTCCTTTTTGTGTGTGGGGAGACTATTTGCCTGCAGCTGGGACTCTGATAGGTGCTACCAACCCAGGTCAGGTTGGACCTGGAAATACCAGCAATTAAAAGGTGGTATCACACTCCGCCAAACCTCCTGATCAAAGGCCTTGCTGTCGGATGTAGTTTATCGTCTTACCCAGGACGCGGTTGTTGTTTATCGTCATAGCCAGGAAGGTCCTCATTATGTGTTTTAGAACTATTAGAATTATGTTTTTTCTTTATGTGTTGTAGAACACATTACGTGTTTTAGAACACATCATTATCTGTTGTAGAATATATATATATATATATATATATATATATATATATATATAAACGATTAAATTTGTATATATATATTTAAAAACGATTAAACAACTCTATAATCAGGGGAGATGGGGCCTAATCAAATAACCAAGACCTTTATGTCTACATTTGTTTAAAATCTCTGTTTTAGAATTTACTAAATCCTTAGGTTCCTTGTATAAACCTATGGCTAATTTTCCTCCGTAAAGAATTTTTGATCTGTTTTATATTTAGAACATCTTTTTAATAACAGTTTCGAATAAATTTCTCCTCCACATTTCCAATTGTTGTGTTGTTGTTTTTTTGTTTTGTTTTTTTTTCTTTGCTCACGTGGTCTTGGTTTACGTTTTTGCTTATAAGTCTGCAGCTTTCTTTAACTCTTTAGCCAGCTTTCCCTGACGATCCGCTTAGGTGAAACCTTGGTAGGTTTGTCTGGCTCTCGAGGTTTGACTAGGTCTGCTCTACTTTTGTATTAAGCAGTTTTAAGTTAGTTGATTACTCGTATCGGTGTTTTTTTTTTCTTTGGGCTTTGGATCTGTATGCTGTACGATTATTTTCGACAGACGTTCATGTTCATAGCTCTTTCTTTTTTTAAAAAACTTTTTTTCATTCGAGATTGATTTGACCATTAGCAAATTAAGAAACCGAAGATTTACCGAGACGAGTGTAGTTACCTATAAATGTGAGAAAACGACATTATTTTTGCACCAACCTAATATATTAGGTTGGTGCATAAATAATGACGTAATAATGTCGTTTTT
>OZ010611.1:34000621-34058121 GCA_963932145.1 Acanthosepion lycidas
TCCTTCTCTATCCAGCTTATACTTCTACTTCTTCTTCTGCTTCTTCTTCTTCTTCCAATGTGTTTATCTATCTATCTATCTATCTATCTATCTATCTATCTATCTATCTATCTATCTATCTATCACAGTCTGTTCATATCTATCTATCTATCTATCTATCTATCTATCTATCTATCACAGTCTGTTCTTATCTATCTATCTATCTATCTAACACAGTCTGTTCTTATCTATCTATCTATCTATCTATCACAGTCTGTTCATATCTATCTATCTATCTATCTATCTATCTATCTATCTATCTATCACGATCTCTTCTCATCTATCTATCTATCTATCTATCTATCTATCTATCTATCTATCACAGTCTGTTCATATCTATCCATCTATTTATTAAAAGAAAACAAAATTCTGTTGAAGTAAGATTCCTCAATTCAACCTATATTTAAAATGCTTCAGCAACTGACTCAGCTAAAAGGATGAAATTATTTCAGTCCTCAGCTGGGGTTTGTTTTAATTCTAATGTTTCGTTAGATATTTTTCTTTCTTTTTTGTTCCTTAATTATTAAGATTGGAGATCAGCACCTTAAGCCATATAAAGAATTCATCGAATTCATCATTTTATTTTTCCCTATTTTTTAAAAAGATCGTTAAAAAGGAAAAGAAAGAAAAAGTATTGAAAAAAAGAGAAAGAAATATATTTAAAATGTTAAAAACAGCAAATAAAAATCTCATTTTCTATTTCTGCTACTCTTGACACAGAGGAAAAGCGATTGCAGACACTGTTAACCATTATTTATTACGGATTTACACACAACGTGAGAGAATGGTGGCTTCCTTAAGTAATTTTACAATTGTAGTCTATTTGCATAATCTCAGAAAAAATGTTTCTTGCCGTTTCTTGCTAATGGGCAATGTCATCTGTTTCATACTGACGCACAAGAAACTGCAACTCTGAGACAAAAAATATAACAATAATCATCACATATAAGTCATCCGTTATTATTCAAAATATTGAACAAGTGACGAAGTCCGGAGGGCAAAGGCCGAAACATTGTTTCTATGAAAACGTCAAGAATAATCCAAATGAGGGCAACAATTCGGATAAATCGAACAGGGCAAAGTTTTATGACATCTTTAAAATCAAAATTACATACCCGCACACATAAACACACACACACACACACACACACACACACACACACACACACATATATATATATATATATATATATATATATATATATATAGCATAATGAGAAGCCACGTATACTTTCTTCATATAGAAAAAGTTGCAAATTAAAAAAAAGTAATAATGTTTTTTTTTTATGAAAGTATTTATTTATTTATATATATTTGATATTTCAGACCGACCTCGAGCTTTTCTTCAGAAATAACAGTTTTTAGAGGTTTGTTTACAAGTAGTATATATATATATATATATATATATATATATATATATATCATTTGCGTATTTCTTTTTTGTGCATATAAAAGTGTTTCATTATAAATACATATAAAAGAACTTAGAGTTTGTGGCGGAGAGCTTTGATCTACATTCTGAACAAGGCCAGTACGTTCAAACCCTCGGTCACGATGACTTGTGACTTCCTGCTAGTTAAACCATAGACAGCTCCCAAATAGTTTCTGCTACCCAATTTCCGTCATAATTGCTCTCACTTTGCGGTTGGGGATCGCTTGTGAATCAAAATTCCGACTGAAACTCTTACTATGAATACGACCGCTGCTACTCTTGATCAGATTTCTTTCGGATACGGCACGTTCCGTTGTGTCCATGAAGAACTATATGAATAAAAAAATAATGATATTATCAGGTTACCGCGTCTATAGAAATTAATTATAATTAATAAAAAAAATTAATTACATGGTCAAAAATAATAATAAAACCATAGTTATGACAATAATAATCATCATTAATTTACCCATTCTAGGCCAATAAGAACCGATCCCACTTTTAACCTCTACACAAACAAAAACATAACATTCCCACTATTGGATAGCAGTTCACACGGACAGGTTGTCAACACGTTCATCAATGAAAATTTCGACTCCTTTTCATTTTTCAGGCTATAATAGGCAAATTTATCTTTTTGCACTGAACAGAAAGTCGCTGTAAGAAAACGCCAGACATTTTGTCAAATCAATTATCTGAACACTCATTCCACACACCAATAGAAAACATAAGTCTGTACATACTTTGACTATTCTTTATTTTATCGTTCCGTCGTATATAGATGTAGATCTATATTAGATATACATTTAATATCAAACTCACAATTTGACTTACTAGGTCTCGACTTCCAACACCACACCGTTTCTTATATAAAGATAAACTATATTCAACAACAAAACTTCTGATCGTAAGGGTCTTGAGGAGCGTAGAATCACTTCTTAATTTCTGTTTTCTTCAGGTCCACTCTGACCGGGGGTAGAAGGACCTGACAGATCTCCCATCTATCGGCAAATAGTGACCCGCTCCTCTATCAAACTGGGAACAAAAACACAATGAAAGCATAAAAACAATTTTTTATAGTAGAAATCCCAGTAACAAATTTTTGAAAAAAAAAGAATATTACCAGAAATACATTTGAGTATCTGTCTATATTTCTGTGATGAGGTATTATGTACACTATTTAGATTATTCGGACTATTGTCCTCATCTTTGTCGCCATATTTATTACAACGTTTCGGCCTTTCAGTATCTGTCTATATTTCTGAGATGAGGTATTATGTACACTATTTACATCATTTGGACTATAGTCCTCATCTTTGTCGCCATATTTATTACAACGTTTCGGCCTTTCAGTATCTGTCTATATTTCTGTGATGAGGTATTATGTACACTATTTACATCATTTGGACTATAGTCCTCATCTTTGTCGCCATATTTATTACAACGTTTCGGCCTTTCAGTATCTGTCTATATTTCTGTGATGAGGTATTATGTACACTATTTACATCATTTGGACTATAGCCCTCATCTTTGTCGCCATATTTATTACAACGTTTCGGCCTTTCAGTATCTGTCTATATTTCTGTGATGAGGTATTATGTACACTATTTACTATATACATTATTCAGACAATTGTCCTGATCTTTGTTGCCATATTTATTACAACGTTTCGGCCTTTCAGTATCTGTCTATATTTCTGTGATGAGGTATTATGTACACTATTTACATCATTTGGACTATAGTCCTCATCTTTGTCGCCATATTTATTACAAAGTTTCGGCCTTTCAGTATCTGTCTATATTTCTGTGATGAGGTATTATGTACACTATTTACTATATACATTATTCAGACTATTGTCCTCATCTTTGTTGCCATATTTATTACAACGTTTCGGCCTTTCAGTATCTGTCTATATTTCTGTGATGAGGTATTATGTACACTATTTACATCATTTGGACTATAGCCCTCATCTTTGTCGCCATATTTATTACAACGTTTCGGCCTTTCAGTATCTGTCTATATTTCTGTGATGAGGTATTATGTACACTATTTATATTATTCGGAGTATTGTCCTCATCTTTGTCGCAATATTTATTACATTTCGGCCTTTCAGTATCTGTCTATATTTCTGAAATGAGGTGTTATATATATTATTTACATTATTCGGACTATTTTCCTAATCTTTGTCGCCATATTCGGCTGTTGTATGCTCCGGCCTTCTTCAGGTGTTTGGAATATCGAACTGAACCCTTTATTTCGCTTTTAGACTGTTCTAGTTCCACGTGCCATGATTAATGGATATCATTTTTCAGTTATCTCCCCTCTCCAATTCTCCACTGCCTTAACCGGGTATTGAACTCACACTCTTTGGGTCTGTGTCACTGGATCTAACTAACGCTTTTATCCACTGTGCCATGTGTTCTTTATACGTTTGATTCTCGACAAAAATCTCTTTACAAAAATTCGTCAATGAAACCTGATCTACAAAATGATTTCTTACAAACAATACATATTATATTCATATGAACCTACCCTGAAAATCTTGTCGGTATTAAATAAGCCAGATAATAAATAATACACGCTTTATTGTTTCTGCATCTTGCTGTTTTTCATTTTTTTTTTTTTTGTATATATATAAATATTAGAGGTTTTATAATTATTTACTCTGAGTTATAACTGCTCTACAGTTCGTTTGACGGAGCCGGTTCAACCGATCCCGGGTGAGTGACGCAACAATCGTAAGTACTAAATAAAAGGTTGATAGGTCGTAGAAAATAAATCAATCATGACAAACTGATAAAAGATATCCGTTGGCATGACTACTACAGTGAGAACAATCTGTTCATTTGCATGTGTCTGTTACATAGATTAAAGGATTCAATTCGAAAATCCTGGCTTATAGACACATTATGAAAAATGGAGAGTGGAACAGTCAGTAAAATCACAAATATGAAGTGATCAAACTTAATAAAGATCAATATCTCATATTTGCTGTAGATTTGGGGCTACATTTTAACCTTACTCTTCTTGCTTCACATATAAAGTTTATTTACTGCTGATAGCGAAATTTTCGAAATATATGTATATTTTTTTTATGTTTTCATTTCCGGCAAGTGTTTTAAATATTTCGTTTGATTCTCTTACAACTGGTTTTAAATATTATTTTGTGTAATCGACTCTTGCTGCTAAGAAAGTTGATTCAATGTGTCATGCTAGACATTTTTCTCCCCCGAATCTGTCTTACATAGTTATACGTCTGCTATTCGACCATGTCTTGAATATTGCTGTCATGTAGGGTTCAGTGCTCTTGTTGTATATTGAAAGGTTCTTGATAAAATCCAACGAAAAATCTGCAATATAATTGTTCCAGACCTGTCATTTCGGCTTCGGTCACTTTCCCACTATCGTAATGGAGACTCCCTGGGTCTTCCTATAAATATTTTTCATTGTAACTCTTCGGAGTAACTCTTCGTTTTGGTAGCTAGAATTTATGAATTTAAGCGCAGTACTAAATTGGCGGCGAGGTCTCATCAATTCATAGTTGAAGTGGTTAGATGTAACCGTAAGTTCTATACTAATAGTTTCTTTTCTCACACTTCACGCTTGTGGAACTCTCTTCCGGCTGCATAAGTTCTAGTCAACTTTGATCTTCAAAGATTTAAATGCAATGTCAGGCGTTATCGACTGTCTTCTTGATTACACTTCTATTGTTTACGCTTATTAATATTTCTTGTTTTTCTTATTATTTCACTTTCAGTAAACCCTTGAGTCTTAGTCGCTTTATTGCCTTGCTTGCTTTACTGGAGTGATATGATTAAAAAAAAGAAGAAAAAAGTAAAAGTATTTTTATCATATCGTATGCGTAGATTTGTACAGGGGTATCAATTTACAAATACACCCGTGTGCAAATCAATTAAAAAAGCCGCTTTGGTTTCATTGCTTACACTGTGCGGTCAGTTTTACACCCATTGGAGTGACAGGGTGTAATGGATTTCTATTTTTTCCTCAAATTAGGTTATTTGCAGTGGTGTGCAGTAATATGAATCTGTTTTCAGGGTGTATAATGAAATTTGTTTAGCCTTGAAAAATATTGCGTCCTCTGTGATTGCATCAGATTTACATCACGACCAGACATATTGTCTCGACTGTCGATTAGTTGTCATACGCCCATTGTCTGCGATAGACGTTGCTCCAAAGAAGATTACAAAATTACAAAATTTGATACGCTGCACGAACACACTGGCAAGCTTTACCAGTGAGGAACTCAAAGTACTATAGATTGGCCCCGAAACTCTCCTGATTTAAATCTAAACGAGAATCTGTGATCAATCTGTAAGGAAGGACTTCTTGGAATGTACATAGGAAGTACTAACATGTGTATTGGGTCATGTTTCATTGAAAAATACGAAAAAGTAAATAATAACGGAATTATTCGTTTTGTCTCAAATTAATTTGCACAAGGGTGTAAATTACATTACAAACTTAACACCTGCTTAAAATTTAAGATTTAATTTTTTTATTAATTTAAAAGGAAATTCCTAACACAAATATTTAATATATCTGTTTATATTTTCATTTACTCACCCACCCCCAACAAGAGGTCAGGTTGTGACACAAGTCTGGTTTATTGTGGGGAGCCCAAGCGCGGACACTCGGGCTAGGAACAAAAATTCCCTGGGCCCCTGCAATCGTCGGTTGCGCTGGGTTCGGTGCGAAAATCGATCCCTCTCTCTGGTGCAATGAGAGAGCGTGGCTTCAATCAGATGGTCAGAGACTGGGCACCTCTCAGTATAATTTTCCTTAGTTCCGACTCTGTCTTTTGACGGAGCCGCCCCTGAGCGCACTCTGCCCAAAGACAGAGACGCAACTGAGAGATGATAAATAGATGTGTTACAGACTACTCGAGAGGACAGTTTACCCACTAAAAAAATATGTCTGTTTTTAGTGCTGGAATAAAATAATAAAATTGTGTACCTATATGAAAACATTTCAATCTATGCGGACGAGGTACACTGATTAATAAGTTATGTAAATATTAGCTTTTTTTTATTTAGAATTTTGTAATTAAGTATATGCATTAACATATGTCAAGCGTATTTTTACTTGCATAATGGGATCAATTTATAGAATTTACATATCAACCACCATCTTAAAATTTAGAAAAAAAATTATATGACCTGAAATGCTTATACGACAGTAATATAAAAAACGAATCTTTAAAATATTTCTCTGTGAGATGAGTTTTCTGTTGAAAACGTTTTTTTTTTCTTGAATTTAAGTTTCGTCTCGTTCCAAGCCACCTTCCATCCACTCATTTATTTCTACACGTTCTCTCTAAATAACAACCTCAATTATCTTTTCTGTCACTATCATTTCTCTAACAATCACAGTTGTTACTCTGGGAGGAGGGTGTCATTTGCTACGGTCTTTGTCTAAGCATATATTTTCAATATTCTCCCCTTTCCATGTATCTACTCTCGGACACTAAGCGTCAGTATCACAAGATTTCAATACGACCTTAACGAATTTCCTCTTAAATGGAGTAAACTGAAAGTGAAAGTAGAAATGAAACTGCATAGGAAGCAAAAAATAATAAAAATTGAGACAAAAAAAAATGAAAAAGTTGACTAATGCTGTCGAGAATAGTTGGATTGAAGCGTAGTAGAGACAGGAAGACAGGGGAAGAAGCAAGAAAAATGTATATAGAAAAAATAAAACAAAAGTGAGATGGGAAAAGAGTGCGAAAATAAAAGAACCCCCCACCAAAAAAGACAAAGAAATTTCAAAAAAGAAGGAGAAAATAACAAAGTATATAATCATAGAATTTTTCTTGCGGTAATATTCACCTTGTACAAGTCCCAAGAGCGACTCGATGTAGAGCCTTACAGATTAAGTGGCACTTTTAAATGGGGATATGTGGGAGAAGATACTGTTTAATCTTAGACTTGAACAGGTTAAGATTATAGTGATCGGAGATTGATCCACCCTAGAGTTTGTTACATAAAGCAGCGGCCCGTGGGAAGATGATGCTCGATTGAAACTTACATCTTATGAATGGAATAAGAAGTTATCGTGGGTGGTTCGCGACAATATGCGTGTCATGGCGAATCTAAGATATGAATGGGGAACTAACGTACGTAGCTCGTTTGAACTAATTCAAACAGACTTAAATGTAAAGATAATACATTTCCACAGTAAATTTCTGGCTTCAATTAAAATAAAAAGTACTTGCTTATAACTACAACATATATAGACGACTCACGTTATACCTACCCGGCCATAGCTCAATTAGGACACATTTAAATGCACACGAAACGTACCACCCGCAACATATTAGTAGAAAATACAAGTGTAATATCCATATATAAAAAAATGATTAAAAATCGTAGAAGAAATAATAATGAAAAAAGAAAAGATAACATTCAGTAACATTAACTATGAACACGGCCGCAATATGCTGACCGTGTTTGGAAAATAAAGCATTTTTTATAACTTTAGACAAATACTAATTAAAAAATACAAATACAAATCGTGCTTGATAATGGCTAAAAGAAGATACGGAAGCACTTGGGCATGCAGAAGCTTTGGTCAGTTTTTGTACACTTCGTGTCCGGAAAAGAACACAAGAAAAATTAAATAATAAAGCTTATATATATATATATATATATATATATATATATATATATATATATATATATTAATGCATGTTTCATTAAATAATATAGACAAGTTTTGTCTATTTATTTTAAGTAGTTTGCTTTCATATTGTCTTAATAACTTTGAAAGACGAAAGGAAATCACCATATTGATACATGTTTAAATCCAATCTAAGCTTTCGGCTTACATAACACATTATCAAAGATGGCAATTACTTTTCGATATATCAACCAATACATGGACGAAACAATAATGATTGTCTGTTTTTGTTGAATGAAAAAGTTCAAAGCAACGACAAACTCGTGTATACAAGACGCGGAAACGAAAATCCTGTTGCAGCTCGTGATGTCACACATGATCACGCGAGAGTGAAAACGAGAAGTATGAATTATGGGAAGCCGTTGCTATAAACCAATGGCTTCTGTTATCAATTATAGGCATTTAAGAATATATATATATATATATATATATATATATATATATATATATATATATATATATCTGAGTGTGTGTGTGTGTGTGTATGTGTGTGTATAATGGACTATCCCATCGTTTTCGACGTATGAGTGTTTTTCAGTTCAGTTTAAGTCTCGTATAAGACAACAATCTTGCACAGGATTTGCAAACAAGTCCATACGCGGGACATACTGAAGCGTTGACCGTCATATGGGACGATGTATTGGCCCGAATGTTGGTTCTTAATTCTCTCGCATGGTTGAGAAGATTATTTTCAAAGTTAGATATACCTTGGTGGAAGGGGATTCTCCAGTTTCCTCGCTTTTCAGCAGCAAGTTCGAACTCTCCTATAGCGATGTTTACAGCATATAAATTGTATTTAAGTTTTACTTTATATATATATATATATATATATATATATATATATATATATATATATATATATATACAGAGAGAGAGAGACAGACAGACAGACAGACAGGTAGAGAGAAAGGTGGAGGGAGAGAGAGACTGCCCAAAAATGTATACACACTTCAAGAAAGTTAAAAAAAACAATTACGATGACAGTGTCTTCTATAGAGAGATATTTTCCCAATTATAAACCTGCATACCATCATATATGGAGAGCCATAAAGGATATTGTGTATCGCAAAAAAAAACAACTACATTGGTAGCTCATAGACAAGATATTGAAAATGCCTTTGTCAAAATAGTCGTTCACCTTTCTAATAAACTAATCGACGCTATTTTGAGTAAAAAAATTGATATCTGGAAAAATTAGTATATATATATATATATGAGGCCGATTGGTTATAATTCTTGCTTTCTGACCATGAGACCCGGTTTCGAATCTAGCCATCGTCGATCTGTCAGGAAGGAGACGTTTCTTCAGGTAGGAAATCACGATGGTATTCTCGAGCGTACCATCGTGATTTCCCACCTGAGGAAAGTTTCTTTTTAATGTTGAAACAAGATGTACAATTTTGTAGTGGGTATGTACATGTTCTAATGTAACAGTGCATAATCAATACTTATTGCACTACATTTCCGTCCTGTTTTATATATATATATATATATATATATATATATATATATATAAAAGACATTTTTATGTTTATACATAAATTGTTTAAGTAAATGCTATGTTTATAATAAACAGTATGAGTCCTCCGACAGGAATAGAACCTGTATCCTATACGGAAAGGACATATAGCCTGTGCTTTTACCGATTTCGCCACAGAGGAGCATTTCGGTTAGCAAGGTCAAATTTACTGTTTTTAAACTACAATTTTCTATGATTTTCTCACGTACATTCATGTCTACTCGATGCTTTTCCAAATGTAAACAAATGACGTCACACATTATGAAATGGACAAAAACTGACAATTATTTTAAGATATTTTTTATGTTTATAAGTTCTTTTTATAGATGCAAATATGTAAGGTAAATGCTCTGTATATAATAAACAGTATTAACGATATTTACCGGCCTGAATGTCCGAGAATTTTTCATAGAGAATATACGTTCCCCGACAGGAACCTTCATATACGGAACCTTCATATACCTTGGCGTGCTTTACCTATTGAGCCACGGAGGATTGTTTCCGTTAGAACGGTCGATTTTACTGTTTTTAAACTACAATTCTTCACGATTTTCTCTCGTACATTCATATCTGCTCGATGCTTATCCAAATGTAAACAAATGACGTCACTCATTATGAAATGGACAAAGTTTGACAATTATTTTAAGACATAAGTACAGGGATTCTCTGATTACTTCGGCTTATGTGTACATTAGGAGTTAGGTACTAATCGAAAGTGCATTAATCGAATATAATGATGTAATTTTTTACTTTAAATTTTAATCTCATTCACAATTAATTTCTAATTTGCGCACTTTTTAATTTAAAATATAGGTACATATAAAAAGATGCGAAAATATTACAAAATTAATGCTTATTAATCTTATTTTTTAATGATAAACGTATTTAGAGTGGTTTGCCGAATGGTATTACTTTGTTCTTCATATAAATGTTGGTACTGACAAATTGTCCCTTCAATTTTTCTGTAAATCTTTCGTCTTCTGTCTTCATCAGGGACTGCTTTTAAACATTTTTCTTTGAATTATTCATTGATGCAGGAAAATACTTTCTAATTCTTTCTTTGTCATCTTATGCTGGCCGTGGGTAAATATTAAAATCTAAAACAAAATAAAATAAAATACCAATTTAAATTTTTTTTCAGTTATCAGTTATCTCCTGTTAATTCCCCTCTCCAAGTTCTCCACTGCCTTAACCGGGTATTGAACTCACGCTCTTTGGGTCCGGTCATTGAATCTAACCAACGTCTTTATCCACTGTGCCATGTGTCCTCGAGGACATCCGTGTACGAAATTGTGAGTTCAATACCCAGTTAAGGCAGTGGAGAACTTGGAGAGGGGAATTAACAGGAGATAACTGATAACTGACATCCAATATACATGGAACGTGGAACTAGAACAGTCTACCCTAGTGAGTGAAACAAAGGGTTCAGCTCGACATTCCAACGACCTGAAGAAGGCCGGAGCGTACAATGGCCGAAACGTTGTAATAAATATGGCGACAAAGTTGAGGACGATAGTCCGAATAATGTAAATAGTGTACATAATACCTCATCTCAGAAATATAGACTGATACTGAAGAAGGCCGGAGCGTACAACGGCCAAAACGTTGTGATAAATATGGCGACAAAGTTGAGGACGATAGTCCGAATAATGTAAATAGTGTACATAATACCTCATCTCAGAAATATAGACAGATACTGAAGAAGGCCGGATCGTACAGCGGCCGAAACGTTGTGATAAGTATGGCAACAAAGTTGAGGACGATAGTCTGAGTAATATAAATAGTGTACATAATACCTCATCTCAGAAATATAGACAGATACTGAAGAAGGCCGGAGCGTACAGCGGCCGAAACGTTGTGATAAATATGGCGACAAAGTTGAGGACGATAGTCTGAATAATGTAAATAGTGTACATAATACCTCATCTCAGAAATATAGACAGATACTGAAGAAGGCCGGAGCGTACAACGGCCGAAACGTTGTGATAAATATGGCGACAAAGTTGAGGACGATAGTCTGAGTAATATAAATAGTGTACATAATACCTCATCTCAGAAATATAGACAGATACTGAAGAAGGCCGGAGCGTACAGCGGCCGAAACGTTGTGATAAATATGGCGACAAAGTTGAGGACGATAGTCTGAATAATGTAAATAGTGTACATAATACCTCATCTCAGAAATATGAACAGATACTGGTTAACTCATTTGCTGTCAGCATGCAGGCAGTTTGCTGTCTGTATTTCATTTACAGCTGTGTAATATGCTGACCAGTTTTAAATGAGTTTCGTCCTCGTTATATATTTTTTTCATATAAAAATGAAAACCAGTGATGAAGTAAATTGAAATTTCTTCCCCCGACCGCAATTAATTGTTCATTAGAAGGATATCAGTGGTGAATTGGTCGCCGACCCTGTCAATCTTTCAGCATTAAAATGGTGAAATCGAACAATTGAAGACAATTAACCCGTCTTCAAATATTGCAACGTATTTTTTTATGAGAGAGAGAGAGAGAGAGAGAGAGAGATAGTGAGAGAGAGAGAGAGGGAGGGATGGTGGCTCCTTTTAAATTACGCCTCCCACCAATCGCATCATCGTCAAAGTGTTAAATATTCTTTTTCTAAGATCGTCGAGTTTTAATTGAAATTTGGAGAGCGAAAAGAAAAGAGAGGAAAAGACCAGAATATTTGGCGGAAATAGAATTGTAAAAATGTGTGCAAAGAAACATTAAGAGAAATAAAAGAGGGAAATAGAGAGTGAAAAAGGAAGCGATAGCCAAAGAATGAAGGTGAGGGTGAGTTTAGGGAGAGTAAGGTGCAGAAATTAAAGTAATCACTGGAGAGCCAACATAAAACAACAGAGAATGACCGCCATTACATAACATTATATACTAAACGACTTATTTCAGACGATCCAAATTTTATACTCGTGAAAGTATTTGATATGCAGGGTGATTAAAAATTAACTCCACCTTTTATGTATGATGAACTCTCCCGTTTTGTAAAAATTATAGTTAGACGGAAGAGTCCATTATACATAAAGCAGGGAGTTACTTTCCTACATATTAGGTTGGTGCAAAAATAATGTCAACGTCAAAAACCGACATTATTTTTGCATCAACCTCATATAACTATTCTCCATATTAATAATTAAGAAAATAACCTCAGCCAGCGTTCGAACCTGCGTTTCTATTTATAGGAACAACGTAATACGCACTGTTTAAAATTAAAAATAACAAAACGTCTACTTTCAAACACGAGTATCCTCTAAACATAATGTTTTCATTAATAAAAATGTCTGATATAGATTTATAGGGTGAGATTGATAAATTGTCGTCTAAATTACGCAGAGGTGAAAATAACACTGATAGCTCATTTTAACAGATATATTTACCAAAATTGCACAAAAACGTCTTGAAATGATATAGAGTAATTTTATTCAATATATTAATTATCCACGACCATCAGACGACTTCGGAAATTGTTTGAAACTCTTTTGGACATTCCCCTTGTTTAAATTGTTGAAGCTGCCATAATGCTTGCCTTCAATTTGTCTTTAGTAATACAAAAAATTTTGTGGTCTCTCGTTCAACTGCGCCTCACGTATAATAATCAAGGGGGTTGTAGTCTGGGGGAGTTAGCTGGCCAGATGTCAGGGGCGATGTGATTGCAGAGAATATCTGACAGCCATGACTGAATTCTCTTGCTTGGGTGGCATGGTGCAGTGTTTCACTAGAAGCACCATGATGTTGACTGGATATTTGGTTTTCATCACTCTAGGTGCATCTTTCGCGGATACCCACACACTCTGAAAAGTTCGCATTTGAGTTACAGGCGCGAATGCCTGCCATTTCCAAATTTCCAGCAGAATGAATTTCATCATGATGCTCCTTTTCGCACAGACAGTGTCCATCTGCCCTACTATACTGTGCAGTCAATTAAATAAAAAACAAACAATGCGCATGCGCAAAATTAAAAATATAAAATTGCGACAATTTACCCATCGCAACTTCTAGCTCTCTCTCTCTCTGTATATATATATATATATATATATATATATATATATATATATATATGTGTGTGTGTGTGTGTGTGTGTAAAATTGGATAGGGAGGTCAACAACAAGCGCCAACATTATGTTTCATGTTTCTACGCAATCTTCTGTCACATCTTTGGGGTTGACCTAGGTGTCCACGTTTATATTTATACACACTGTCTCTCTGATATTAAGCACTTTTACACATAAATATAGCTTACCGTAAAATACATATTGTAATCAGACCATATGTATATACTGGCTATTGCGTCTAGTATGAAACAGCCTGTCGCCTCAGAGTGTTGATTCAATGTTTACATCTATCTATCTATCTATCTATCTATCTATCTATCTATCTATATATATATATATATATATATATATTTAACAAATCTCAGACCATGAATGTCTTGAAACCACAAGGCCAGACGAAGCGAATCTGAATTTTATCGGTCTCGCGAAATAGAATATTACCATCGCTTTCTGAAATCTACTATTCGTTACTTTTCTCTGTTTAATGCATTGAGCTCTCAGTATTTATATCCTCCCTTGAATTATTCATATACGGATCACCAATTATCTTTATCTTATATATATATATATATATATATATATATTAAAAAGAATAGAAGCGCAAACGTTTTTGGTTGTAATGTTTTATCATAATTCTACTACACGTGTTTCTGCGGTCGGGATCTTCTTCAAGCAAAGAGTTGACATTTTCACATATTATAAAATAAATTTTTTTGCGTGAAATGACTTTCTTGGACTGCAGATAAGTGTTATATATATATATATATATATATATATATATATATATATATATATATATATATAATATGATTCCTTCGCTACATAAGAGTTCTCATGTTTCAAAAACGAGACCCGAAACCATCCAAATAATTATTAAAATTAAGTTGAATTTAGGCGTTTAGTCGCGTTTCATCTTCAAACACCTAAATTCAACTTAATTTTAATAATAAGGCAAACCTTACCAGTAAGCAAATCAAATTACAATAGATTGGCCTGGAAACTCTCCTGATTTATGTCCAATCGAACATGTGTGGTGAATTTGCAAGGAACGTCACTGTGGAACGGGCATTAATATTAATGTCGTTTTTTGACGATTTTTTTTTGATTATCGTTCACCCATTTATCCAACTTTTTTGACGTCCCTATTTGCTTTAAATGGCGAACGACTGTTGAGTAGTCGACCTCGAGTTTAACAGCATCTTCTCGTGTGGTTTTGCGAGGATCGGCTTCAATTAAGGCTTTCAAATGTTCGTTATCAACCGCAGTCGGCCGGCCGCGACCGTCTTCATCTTCGAGGCTCTCGTCACCATATGCGAAATTTCTTGCATCTACCGTTGTGCCCACACGTTCATTAGTGGTTCCTGGGCCAAACGCATCATTGATATCACGAGCTGTCTCGGCAGCTTTTCGGCCTAGTTTGAACTGGAACAAGAAAATCGTGCGGATTTGAATTTTGTCCATGCTGTCGAAAAGCCCGCAAAAAAAATGAATGAAGAGATTGAGAACGGTAACGAATAACACGATTCGATAGAGCGAAAAACGCGCTTCAAAATGATATATAACACGGCTATATATATCAATGAATTAATTCAGAAATCAAATATAAATGTAACATATGTGAGCAAACGACATTATTTTTGAACCAACCTAATACTAACATGTGCAATGGATCATATTTCATTGGGAAAACACAAAAAATAACAAAATTATTCGTTTTGTTTCAATTAATTTGAACAAGGGTGTATAATAACATTATGAAATTACTTCAAAGCCCTCAAGAAAATTAAATTTCGGTATCAAATGACCCATAAGCAGTTAAGTCAAACAAATCCATCAATCTTTTGGAAGTCTGTTCCGCATTCTTGCTTTCCAGTCAACTTTGATCCTCGAAAATGTGAATGCAGTGTCAAAAGTTAGCTTAAGAATGTCTCCTTAATAATCTTTTCATTTATCTCATATTCTTTCATATCCAATAATTGCTTAGTGGCTTCATTACTTTGCTTATTATATAATCGTAAACGTCTAGTCGAACTGCCCAGGATTTCATTTCAAAGACAATTTTCTGGATGCCGGTAAGAAGAAATAAAAATTCCAAAGACAGAGATGCTGACCAATCAGAGAATAAAACGGAAATTAAATTAAAAGGTAATTAAAATAAAAATATATAAACGTCATTTCCAAATCTGAATGAAATTGCAATTTTAACCCAGGACGGAAAATGTGAAACCGAAATCCGAAGACAGATTAACAGGTAAATAACATACAGTAGACAACCGGACAAAGAATGCCTTCCAGATATTCTAAGGAATTGGTTACAAAGTCCGGATATGAGGGATTACACAGTAGAATCACTGACAACCGGACAAAGAATGCCTTCCGGATATTATAAAGAATTGGTTAAAAGTCCGGATATGAGGGATTACACAGTAGAATCACTGACAACCGGACAAAGAATGCCTTCCGGATATTATAAAGAATTGGTTACAAAGTCCGGATATGAGGGGTTACACAGTAGAATCACTGACAACCGGACAAAGAATGCCTTCCGGATATTCTAAGGAATTGGTTCCAAAGTCCGGATATGAGGGATTACACAGTAGAATCACTGACAACCGGACAAAGAATGCCTTCCGGATATTCTAAGGAATTGGTTCCAAAGTCCGGATATGAGGGATTACACAGTAGAATCACTGACAACCGGACAAAGAATGCCTTCCGGATATTCTAAGGAATTGGTTCCAAAGTCCGGATATGAGGGATTACACAGTAGAATCACTGACAACCGGACAAAGAATGCCTTCCGGATATTATAAGGAATTGGTTACAAAGTCCGGATATGAGGGATTACACAGTAGAATCACTGACAACCGGACAAAGAATGCCTTCCGGATATTATAAGGAATTGGTTACAAAGTCCGGATATGAGGGATTACACAGTAGAATCACTGACAACCGGACAAAGAATGCCTTCCGGATATTATAAAGAATTGGTTACAAAGTCTGGATATGAGGGGTTACACAGTAGAATCACTGACAACCGGACAAAGAATGCCTTCCGGATATTCTAAGGAATTGGTTCCAAAGTCCGGATATGAGGGATTACACAGTAGAATCACTGACAACCGGACAAAGAATGCCTTCCGGATATTCTAAGGAATTGGTTCCAAAGTCCGGATATGAGGGATTACACAGTAGAATCACTGACAACCGGACAAAGAATGCCTTCCGGATATTATAAGGAATTGGTTACAAAGTCCGGATATGAGGGATTACACAGTAGAATCACTGACAACCGGACAAAGAATGCCTTCCGGATATTATAAAGAATTGGTTACAAAGTCCGGATATGAGGGGTTACACAGTAGAATCACTGACAACCGGACAAAGAATGCCTTCCGGATATTCTAAGGAATTGGTTCCAAAGTCCGGATATGAGGGATTACACAGTAGAATCACTGACAACCGGACAAAGAATGCCTTCCGGATATTCTAAGGAATTGGTTCCAAAGTCCGGATATGAGGGATTACACAGTAGAATCACTGACAACCGGACAAAGAATGCCTTCCGGATATTCTAAGGAATTGGTTCCAAAGTCCGGATATGAGGGATTACACAGTAGAATCACTGACAACCGGACAAAGAATGCCTTCCGGATATTCTAAGGAATTGGTTCCAAAGTCCGGATATGAGGGATTACACAGTAGAATCACTGACAACCGGACAAAGAATGCCTTCCGGATATTCTAAGGAATTGGTTCCAAAGTCCGGATATGAGGGATTACACAGTAGAATCACTGACAACCGGACAAAGAATGCCTTCCGGATATTATAAGGAATTGGTTACAAAGTCCGGATATGAGGGATTACACAGTAGAATCACTGACAACCGGACAAAGAATGCCTTCCGGATATTATAAAGAATTGGTTACAAAGTCTGGATATGAGGGGTTACACAGTAGAATCACTGACAACCGGACAAAGAATGCCTTCCGGATATTCTAAGGAATTGGTTCCAAAGTCCGGATATGAGGGATTACACAGTAGAATCACTGACAACCGGACAAAGAATGCCTTCCGGATATTCTAAGGAATTGGTTCCAAAGTCCGGATATGAGGGATTACACAGTAGAATCACTGACAACCGGACAAAGAATGCCTTCCGGATATTCTAAGGAATTGGTTCCAAAGTCCGGATATGAGGGATTACACAGTAGAATCACTGACAACCGGACAAAGAATGCCTTCCGGATATTATAAGGAATTGGTTACAAAGTCCGGATATGAGGGATTACACAGTAGAATCACTGACAACCGGACAAAGAATGCCTTCCGGATATTATAAAGAATTGGTTACAAAGTCTGGATATGAGGGGTTACACAGTAGAATCACTGACAACCGGACAAAGAATGCCTTCCGGATATTCTAAGGAATTGGTTCCAAAGTCCGGATATGAGGGATTACACAGTAGAATCACTGACAACCGGACAAAGAATGCCTTCCGGATATTCTAAGGAATTGGTTCCAAAGTCCGGATATGAGGGATTACACAGTAGAATCACTGACAACCGGACAAAGAATGCCTTCCGGATATTCTAAGGAATTGGTTCCAAAGTCCGGATATGAGGGATTACACAGTAGAATCACTGACAACCGGACAAAGAATGCCTTCCGGATATTCTAAGGAATTGGTTCCAAAGTCCGGATATGAGGGATTACACAGTAGAATCACTGACAACCGGACAAAGAATGCCTTCCGGATATTCTAAGGAATTGGTTACAAAGTCCGGATATGAGGGATTACACAGTAGAATCACTGACAACCGGACAAAGAATGCCTTCCGGATATGAGGAATGGGTTACAAAGTCCGGATATAAGAGGTTATATTTAGATTAAAATAAAAGAACTGAAATCACGTTTAACATTTATTTTCAATGTTTTATAGTAAAAAAAAAAAAAATTAATGGTGAGTGAATTATAACGGAATTTATTTTAAAGAAAAAGAAATAAATTATGTAATGTTAATGAAAATTCGTAAAATTAAGTATGCCATGTATGCAAAACAAATAATGTAGCAAGGATTTTTTTTTTATCGCTGTTGCAAGATGATTCTTTCTCTTCTAATGACATTCCCAACTTTTTTCAGCATTTCGTTTTGCTTTTGTTCTTGAATTTTTCTTAAATGAAACACGCTTTTAACCCGTGAGTTATTGCAATCGTCAAAGCTGAATGCTGGCTTTCTTTCCATAAAACTGACAACCTTTTCAATAGCTTTTTCAATTTCAGTCCAGGTTTCATCTCGTCGCTATCTTGTTGCAGATGTGTCTCGTTGTCATCCTTTCCTCTTATTCCCATCATCTTTTTGCACCAATACAAGCCATTAGGGTGAAATAAGCATAAGCAATTACCCAAGTAAAACAGAAATTTTAAATCAGTTACACTTCACCCAAATATTCAAATATACACTTCAAAATCATGTCCGGATATTAGGGATTCCGGATATGAGGGATTCCGGATATGAGAGATTACGGATATGGGAGAGTCTGGATATGTGGAATTCTATTGTATATCATATTTTCCATTATTCTTCAATTATTCCAAGAAAATTAAATTGCGATATTAATAATCCATGCCTTTAAAAGATACACATCAGATAACATTCATTGTCAGTCACATCCTCTCTCTTCCTCCTCCTCCTCCTCTCTCTCTCTATCTATCTATCTATTTCTCGCACGCTTGCACTTTGAGCGTAAATATTTTAGAAATGATACCAGTAACACAATGTAGATAAAATAACTTTTATCGTCGCAGAAAGCCGATTTTAAATTTTGGCCTAGTCAGTTGCTTTCGCTTTTGTACTAATTTCATTGGGAAAGGCATGAACCTCGTACTTCTCTTCCTATTGATTAAATAGAACAGTCGACTGAAGTTCGCAAACCTGGGGGTCTAACATAAATCTTGGCATTAAAAACCGCTGAAAAAAGTAAAAGAAAAGGGCTCCATTTTTTTTCCGATTTGGGAATGGTAATTCACAGACATTAAAGAAAAGGGATCGATCGAAGGTCATGATCGCCTGTGTCCTGAAATGGCGTGATATTTAATTTGATCGGTAAGAAATTTACATCCATTTTACAACACGTTGGAAACACCGTATCCCGTGTGGTTACCAGATCAAACATTCGCGTCTAGGACCCGCCAGTTCACGTACAATGAGTTGATTCATCCTCATTCACTGCCTTTTCTATTGGATAAAACCAAGTTCCACTCAGAAAGCTTCTTCCTTATAACTTTTGCAATGTGGTACGAACTCTCGATACTAGGCTAACTCTTAGGGCGTACGGCCATATCACGCCGAAACAACGGTTCTCGCATGACCAACGTGTTTGGTCAGAATGCAGATGGGTAAGTGCTTGGGAATGCGAGTTGCTGTAAGATTGGATGTGTAGCTGGTGTAATGTATAATGGCTTAACCGCAGAGCCGATCTCTAATTCCTGTTGGGCTAGGTGTATTCACTTACACGCAAATACGTTTGTGAAATGTATCTATCTAACTCTCCTCTCACAAGTGCTGGGTTAATTAGTAAGACTTGTTGATGATCATTATCTTCTCCTTTTTTTTCAATTTAAAAATATGGTCTGGCTTTAAATAACATGAAAAGGGTTGGTAATCCATACAACGAATTAACGTTCTGGGTATGACGGTAAAATACATCCGCGTCCTGGGTACGGCGATAAACTACGTCCGCGTCCTGGGTACGGCGATAAACTACATCCAACAGCAAGGTCTCAGATAATGTTTTCGGAAAAATAATGTTGCCAGCTATACGTTTTTGAAACAATAATGTTGCCAGCGATAAGTTTTTGAAACAGTGTTGCCAGCTATACGTTTTTTGTAAAAAATAATGTTGCCAGCGATAAGTTTTTTTTAAAGGATAATGTTGCCAGCTATACGTTTTTTGTAAGAAATAATATTGCCAGCTATACGTTTTTTTGTAAAGGAATAATGTTGCCAGCTATACGTTTTTTGAAACAATAATGTTGCCAGCTATACATTTTTTATTCCATACAAAATAGACATTTAAAATTCATATAAACTGGATTTGGCATTAAATAACCCACAGTGATTGATATGCCATAAAACCCAAACAAACAAACACAAAAATACAACGAATTAATCAATAAAAAAAACTGGTTTTGTTCCAGAAAATTTTATCCAAATCTAATCCAAATAGACCATTTTAAAATCTCATGTAGCAAATATATTTGTTATTCGACTGAATTTCTATAGTTGCTCTCACTTTAATATGGCGATTATCTTCGGACGAAGAATTTCAAATCTTTGAAAAGGGAATTTCACCTGGGGCCGGTTTTCACGGCAGTGGGGCTTCTGGTCACTAATTTGCTGTATTTTACTATCAATCCCTCCCTATTTATTCGGAAAATTAAGAATCACTTGTCCGATCTTTTCTAGTTCAGTCGATTCGAATTGTCCTGAGATTCCCTGATGAGACGGACCATTGGAATTGTTTGAAACGGAAGTATCATTAGTTCAGTGAATCAGCCATTTTTTTTCTTCTCTCTGTCTATAGTACTGTACAAGTGTCTCTGTTTCTCATTGATCGCACGAATCACTTCAGATGCTGGTACTAAACACAGCCCTCGGCGATTTGACTTTGCTGTGAATAGGATAATCACGGCACCAGTGTTAGTAAAATTCTGTTGTGTCCTCGAAAGCTGGAAACAGTGATTTGGCGTGAGGGTCAAATATTTCGCAAGATTTTACTCCAGATATATCTTCCAGGTGCTAAGTTCCAAAAAAAAAAAAAAAAAAAAAATAGAAAAGAAAGAAAAATACTCTCCAGTTAATATATCTTAGAACTTAGGCGTGATATGATAGATCCAAAGCGAACAATTATATTCGTAACAAGAAAAAGATGGCTTAAAATGAGGATGAAAGGCCTGGAAAATTTGACACCCAAAGCATATATCGAAAGCAAAAGAGACAGGGCAAGTGTGAATGGATGGCGGCCGAGAGGAAGGAGTGGTGGCAAAAAAGACAAACGTTACGAACGATGAAGAGCCATAATTATCCAGGTCCTAAATGGACACGGCACCCAAAGCGACACCGAAATCCGAAGGCTCATTGGGATTGTCAAATATGCCTTCATAAAGCCAGCAAAATATCAAGAAACAGCGCAATTTAATTGCAAAACAAAAAAGGTACTGAACTTTTACTTAATATTTGTTACTTATATGTGGCAGTGAATAGTGGATCATCTCATTACAGATGAAGAAAAGTCCTGAAGAAGGATGCTGAAAATAACATAAACGGAACATGAGAAGTTTTAGAGAAAATGGGGGGAAAAAAAATGAAACTTATACTTAACATCATGAAGAGACAGTTGAAATTTCTACAGAAGGATGATGAGGATACCATGGACCGAACATGTAAGCAACGACAAGGTTTTAGAGAAAATGGAAACCAAAAAGAAACTTATACGTAACATCAGGAAGAGCGAGTTGAAATTTCTACAGAAGGATGCTGAGGATACCATGGACCGAACATGTGAGCAACGATGAGGTTTTAGAGAAAATGGAACAAAAATAAAGCTTGTACTTATCATCAGGACGAGACAGTTGAAATTTTTACAGAAGGATGATGAGGATACCATGGACCGAACATGTGAGCAACAACGAGGTTTTAGAGAAAATGGAAACCAAAAAGAAACTTATACGTAACATCAGGAAGAGCGAGTTGAAATTTCTACAGAAGGATGCTGAGGATACCATGGACCGAACATGTGAGCAACGATGAGGTTTTAGAGAAAATGGAACAAAAATAAAGCTTGTACTTATCATCAGGACGAGACAGTTGAAATTTTTACAGAAGGATGCTGAGGATACTATGGACTGAATATGTGAGCAACGAAGAGATTTTTAGAGAAAATGGAAACAAAAAAGAAACTTATACTTAACATCAGGAAGAGACAGTTGAAATTTCTACAGAAGGATGATGAGGATACCATGGACCGAACATGTAAGCAACGACAAGGTTTTAGAGAAAATGGAAACAAAAAGGAAACTTATACCTAACATCAGGAAGAGACAGATGAAATTTCTACAGAAGGATGCTGAGGATACCATGGACCGAACATGTGAGCAACGACAAGGTTTTAGAGAAAATGGAAACAAAAAGGAAACTTATACCTAACATCAGGAAAAGCGAGTTGAAATTTCTACAGAAGGATACTGAGGATACCATGGACCGAACATGTGAGCAACAACGAAGTTTTAGAGAAAATGAAAACAAAAAGGAAACTTATACTTAACATAGGGAAGAGACAGTTGAAATTTCTACAGAATGATGCTGAGGATACCATGGACCGAACACGTGAGCAACAACGAGGTTTTAGAGAAAATGGAAACAAAAAGGAAACTTATACTTAACATCAGGAAAAGACAGTTGAAATTTCTACAGAAGGATACTGAGGATACCATGGACCGAACATGTGAGCAACAAGTAGGTTTTAGAGAAAATGAAATCAAAAAAGAAACTTATACTTAACATTAGGAAGAGTCAGTTGAAATTTCTACAGAAGGATGCTGAACATTTGAGCAAAGGTAAACAACGCATAACCTACTTCATTTATTTATTTTACAAGAACTCTGAATTTATATATGCATTGATTGGATATCATCCATTGTCTAGATATGTGTGATAAAAAATAATTATTATATTTTCCTGATAATTACTGGCGTATATCTTCCACATTTACCCTTTTCCTTGCTATGAATGGTCCTCCCAGGATTTTTAATGTTATTATGAATACAAATTGGAAATACATAGAATGAAACAAATACGAACATTTGAATATCTTTAATGTGTTTTAACAGAGGATGGAAATTGCGACATTGAAATCCGTAGACACAATTGGATAGCGAAAGATGACTACAGTAGTAGTTAATCGGATTAATTTCGTCCTGAACAATACTGCAGTAACGGGGATTATCGCGAAAATCGAACTTTCGACAGTTAATATTAGCATAAGGGCCCCATTTCTCATCACCAGTAACAAGCCTGTACGCAAAGGCTACTTAGTTTTGTCGGGGAAGCAAAAGAAGAGAGTCATCCAAAGGGAGGCTTATCAACGGGAGAGTCATCTAAAGAGAGAGTCAGCTAAAAGGATGATCATTCATGGAAGTTTCATCCATTGAAGTTTCATCCAAATGAAGGGCCATCCAAAGGAGGGTCAATTAAGGCAGAATCATCCAAAATTGAGAGTAATCCAAAGGGCTGGTCATCAAAGAGTGAAGCTCATGCAAATAGTAGGTCATCCAAAGAGAAGGTCATTAAAAGAGAGAGAGATATATATCTAATGGAAGGGTCACGCAAGGAAGCCTCATCCAAATGGATGGTCATCTAATGGAGGATCATCCAAGTGAAGCTTATGCAAATATTAGGTCATCCAAAGAGACGTTTATCCAAAGAGAAGGTCATTAAAAGAAAGAGAGAGAGAGACATCTAATGGAAAGGTCAACCAATGGTGCCTCATCCAAATGGAGGGTCATCCAATCGAGGACCATCGAAGTGAAGCTCATGCAAATAGTAGGTCATCCAAAGAGACGTTCATCCAAAGAGAAGGTAATTAAAAGAGAGAGAGAGAGAGAGAGAGAAAGGCATCTAATGGAAGGGTCACCCAAGGAAGCCTCATCCAAATGTAGTGTCATCCAATGGAGGATCATCCAAGTGAAGCGTATGCAAATAGTAGGTCATCCAAAGATACGTTCATCCAAAGAGAAGGTCATTAAAAGAGAGAGAGAGAGAGAGAGAGAGAGACATCTAATGGAAAGTTCACCCAAGGGAGCCTCATCCAAATGGAGGGTCATCCAATCGAGGACCATTCAAGTGAAGCTCATGCAAATAGTAGGTCATCCAAAGAGACGTTCATCCAAAGATAAGGTCATTAAAATAGAGAGAGAGAGAGAGAGAGAGAGAGAGAGAGTGAGAGAGAGAGACATCTAATGGAAGGGTCACCCAAGGGAGCCCTATCCAAATGGAGAGTCATCTAATGTAGGATCATCCAAGTGAAGCTTATGCAAATATTATGTCATCCAAAGAGACGTTTATCCAAAGAGAAGGCCATTAAAAGAGAGAGAGAGAGAGAGAGAGAGAGAGAGAGAGACATCTAATGGAAGGGTCACCCAAGGGAGCCTCATCCAAATGGAGGGTCATCCAATGGAGGATCATCCAAGTGAAGCTTATGCAAATAGTAGGTCATCCAAAGAGACGTTCATCCAAAGAGAAGTTCATTCAAAGAGAGGGAGAGAGAGAGAGCGACATCTAATGGAAGGGTCACCCAAGGGAAGCTCATCCAAATGGAGGGTCATTCAAAGGGTAGGTCATCTAAACGGTAGGTCATCCAAAGGAAGGATCATCCATAGAGAAGGTAATTCGAAGAAAGTCCATCCAAATGGAGGGTCATCCAGTGAGATTGTCATCCAAGGAGGCTCATCCAAAAAGCGGATCATCTAAAGCGCGGGTCTGCCAAAGGGCGGGTCATCCAACAGTAAGTTCATCCAAAAGGCAATTCATAAAATGGAGTGTCATTCAAAGGGCTGCTTATCAAAAAGAGCATAATTTATGGTGCAAACAAAACAGTGCTCAATGTCGTTAAACAGCTATGAAGTCTATATTAATAATTACACGTAAACCTACGTTTTTAGTCTAACTAAAAGTTTTATGGTTTCCCAAATCGTCAGGCACATATGGAAAATGCACCCCAGACAGACTGTTTCGCTGTATCACAGCTCATCAATGTGGCTAGACATCCAATTGCTTCAAGCCGGGATCGAAACCCGACTGATTTGGTAACACTCGGAGATTCTCTCTCTCTAAGCTATCGGCGTACGGTTACAAGAAAGGCTAATCTTCTGTGAAGAAACACGCCAATGACTAACAGTGTTCAATTCTGGAAGAGCTTGCAATATTAGTAGAATTAGTCATTGATTACAAATTCGCACTTAAGGCCCAAGAGTGCACAACTGAATTTAAGTTTTTTCGGGTGCGTGTATATATATATATATATATATATATATATATATATATATATATATACACGCACACACAGACAGCCATCTCATCTACGGGCCCCCATCAACGCACTTTGCATGCAACGGAAAAATCTGCTGGCAAAATAGAAAAAATCTGTAGAAAAAACTTCCAAATCGACAGCGAAGTATTTCAAAATTTTCGGGCTTAGCAGAACGAGTCGTATTAGTTCTCAAAGTTCCGAAAGACGGAAAGTACGATACATTGGCGTGTGCGTGAGAAAGTAGTTGTGAGAAATCTAATATTTTATTATTTTGATTAATATATCTATTAGGTTGGTGCAAAAATAATATCGGTTTTTGACATTTAAAAAATACGTCAAAAAACGATATTATTTTTGCACCAATCTAATATATTAAGAATACATGTATTTATGCTTTATATACATTTTTATAGTATTTACATTATGATTGTATCTACTAGTAGTTACTATAGTGGATTTATAACTAAAAATAGTCTCTTCCCATCTACGGACATTTAATGGATCAGCCTTCACCCTATTACTCCGCTGATAAGAGGTTTGTCTGTATATATATATATATATATATATATATATATATATGCGCGGTGCTCATCGGAAAGTGATCAATATCAGTGATAGAGCTAACATATTCATTTGTATGGATATGAGTTTGTGACACTGGGCTTCACGCATTTGCGATCATCAGGCAAAGTTTGTCTCATGATCGCAAAATCTTGAAAACGAGCGTCACAAACTCAATCCATGCAAATGAATACATACATGCATATATATATATATATATATATATATATATATATATATATATATATATATATAAAATATGTAAATATCGATTAATTCTGGTTGCGATGCCTATTGAACAGTTGTAATCAATTTCTTTTATGGTTGGAATGGAGATTTTGAAAGAGGCTAAAGAATTTCTCAAATACTATTACTTCTTCTGAAATCAGAAGTGCTCTATCTTTCTGTGATAATGATCAGCTCCAACCCGGCAACTGGTTGAAAAATCCAGCCTAATGATTAACCAGCCAACAAGAGAGCAATTCACAAGCCGTCCATTTGAGAAGGATTTTTCTTTTCTTTATTTTTTTCTACTCTTATTCTTTTAAATTTATTTATGTGAATGACTATTCTTTATTTTTTTTGCCATTTTTTTTTTCTTTTTTTTTCTACCAATTTCTTTTTTGTGAGAAACTCATTTTTAATTTGAAGAGAAAGACTGACTGGAGCCTGACTTCTCTGATCCTAATCTTCGACGGGTAATGAAAGTTGTGGAAACAGGCATAAACATTTTCATGATCAAAGGGCTTAGAGTGTGTTGCAAGTCAGAGATGGTATCAAGGGAAAATAGAATGGAAAATGAAGGGGTCGGGAGTTTGCGAACGACTACAAAAGGTTGAAGGGATGTTAAGGGGGCTAATATCTAAGGTTTCTTTCTTCTACTCATCTCTTTTTTTCACTTTCGTTCATTTTTGGTTCATATTGACAATCTTCGTACTTTGTTTTCTGTCCATTCTTCAAATGTTCTCGTTTTTCGTTCATTTTTCCGATATTTGTACTTTTTTGGTACTTTAAAACTGTTTCTTTTTTGCATTTTTCTTTTTCGAGAACGATGAAGATTTTATTCTTATTCGATTTTCTTCTTATTTTGTTTACTCTTCTTTTTCCTTTCTTTCTTTCTTTTTCTTTCTTTCTTTTTCTTTCTTTTTTCTTTCGTTTTTCTTTCCTTTTTTCTTTCTTTTTCTTCTTTCTTTCTTTCTTTCTTTCTAATCAGTTCATTCTTTCTTTCTTTATTTTATTCATACACAATTTCTTTCTTACTTTGTTTACTCCTATTTTTCACTTTATTTGTTAATCGAGTATTTCATTCCTTTTTCTTTTCCTTTTCTTCTTTTTTCTTTCTTTTTTCTTTCTTTTTTTCTTTCTATCGATTCTGTTCATTCCTTCTTTCTATCTTTCTTTCTTTCTAATCTGTTTATTCTTTCTTTCTATCTTTCTTTCTAATCAGTTTTCATTCTTTCTATCTTTATTTCTTTCTAATCTGTTCATTCTGTCGTTTTCTTTTCTTTCTTTCTTTCTAACTTCCTTTCTTTCTAATCTGTTTTATTCTTTCTTTCTTTCTTTCTTTCTTTCTTTCATTCCTTCTTTCTTTCTATCTTTCTTTCTTTCTAATCTGTACATTCTGTCTTTTTTCTTTCTTTCTTTCTAATCTGTTCATTCTGTCTTTTTCTTTCTTTCTTTCTTTCTTTCTTTCTTTTTTTCTAATCTGTTCATTCTTTCTTTCTTTCTTTCTTTCCTTCTAATCTGTTCATTCTGTCTTTCTTTCTTTCTTTCTTTCTTTCTAATCTGTTCATTCTGTCTTTTTCTTTCTTTCTTTCTTTCTTTTTTTATAATCTGTTCATTCTTTCTTTCTTTCTTTCTAATCTGTTCATTCTGTCTTTCTTTCTGTCTTTCTTTCTTTCTTTCTTTCTAATCTGTTCATTCTGTCTTTTTCTTTCTTTCTTTCTTTCTTTTTTTATAATCTGTTCATTCTTTCTTTCTTTCTTTCTAATCTGTTCATTCTGTCTTTCTTTCTGTCTTTCTGTCTTTCTTTCTTTCTTTCTTTCTTTCTAATCTGTTCATTCTGTCTTTCTTTCTGTCTTTCTTTCTTTCTTTCTTTCTAATCTGTTCATTCTGTCTTTTTCTTTCTTTCTTTCTTTCTTTTTTTATAATCTGTTCATTCTTTCTTTCTTTCTTTCTTTCTAATCTGTTCATTCTGTCTTTCTTTCTGTCTTTCTTTCTTTCTTTCTAATCTGTTCATTCTGTCTTTCTTTCTGTCTTTCTTTCTTTCTTTCTTTCTGTCTTTCTTTCTTTCTTTCTAATCTGTTCATTCTTACTTCTGATGTCACTCTGTAATGCCATAATAACCAATTTCTTTCTTTCTTTCTTTCTTTCTTTTTTTTTGTTTCTTTCTTTACTTCTGATTTCAAAAACATTGCCTCTTGCGTTATTTTTAGGAGTGGATGGATTTCTTTTCGTTTTATATTTTTAAATTTGTTTTTCCGATCTTATTTCCTTCTTTCGTCCCTTTGTTGGTTTGTTTCTTTCTTTCTAGAATTTTCCCTCAATATCTCAGTTTCCTTTCATCTATTATTTATTTCTCCTCTCCGTTACTCCTTCCGTTTGCTTTTTATTCCATCTTTCAATCTCTCCTAATTTTTGTTTTTTTCTTTTTCTTTCTTTCTTTCTATATTTTCTATTTCTTTCTGTTGTGGCATTTTCTTTCTTTCTTTCTTTCTTTCTTTCTTTCTTTCTTTCTTTCTGCTTGTATTTTTCTATCTTTAATTTTACTTTCCATCTTTTGTTGTCCTTTTCTTTCTTTCTTTCATTCTTTTGTTGTCCTTTTCTTTCTTTCTTTCTTTCATTCTTTTGTTGTCCTTTTCTTTCTTTCTTTCATTCTTTTGTTCTATCCGTTCTTCCATCCGTTTGGTCGGCCTTCCATCTTTCAATCTCTTCTAATTTTTGTTTGTTTGTTTCTTTCTTTCTTTCTTCTACCCTCCACCCAATATAATAATAATTTCATCGATTATTTTTCCGTCTGTCCTTTCTTCCTTACATTTGTGAATGCTATCTTTTTGTTGTTAATCATTTCTTTCTTTCTAGAATATCTCCCAATATATTTACTTTTTCCTTCCTTCGTTTTACATGTCGCTGCTTTAAATTTTTTTTGATTTATTTGTTCAAGAATTGTCTCTCTATTCCGAAACTTCATTATTTTTTTCTTCCCCCTTCTTTTTTTTCATTTTCAATTTTCTTCTTTCCTTCAATATTCTTCTTTCTTATTACATTTTTTCTTAACCAGCCAACAAGAGAACAATTGAGAAACCGTCTATTTGAGAAGGATTCTTTCTTTCTCTCTCTCTCTCTCTTTCTTTCTTTCTTCCTTGCTTCCTTCCTTTCTTTCTTTCTTTCTTTCTTTCTTTCTTTCTTTTATTTCTTGCTTTCTTTCTTTCTTTCTTTCTTTCTTTCTTTCTTTTCCTGCCTGATTTCTTTCCCCTTTCCTAACCACATCTATTTTTTTTTGCAAAATTTCATTCATAAACATATTTGTTTTGTTTTTTTATTCTCAAATTAGAAATGCTAGTTGTTTCTTTCGTTCTACGTGACATCAAATGTACAGCCAATTATTTCGCTGTCTTCCATTTTTTTTTGTATTAATTTCGGGAATTTTACAACAAAGACAACAATAAAACCGATAAAAGCTGTAAAAAAAAACTAAACGCAAAATCAAAGATTAAGTCATTTTTTAAATACTTTTTTTTAATATAATCAACTCTGTTTCATCGCCGTTTTTCCTTCATTGCCAAAGTGGTACGACCATGAAGTAACTTCGACATACACGCACTCACAGACATGTACACTCACACACACACACACACACGCGCGTACATGCACACACACACATACACAGATACAGACACACAAACACACACACATATATATAGTAGGTTAAAATGCCGAAATTTTAGAGGACCCAGTGATTGTCGAACTCACTAGTAAGTCGTAATTGATCTAGGGAGACAATCTTGCTAAACATTACAACACATCCCAAGCCTCCCCCCCACATATATATATATATATATATATATATATATATATATATATATATATATATATATATATATATATATATATATATATATATATATATATTCGAGTATAGTGCGCATTTTTATGATCGTTTTTTTACGCCTGAAAAAGGGTTAGTAATATACACAGGTACTTTTTTGCTGTTGTTGAAAGGGGTTAAAAGTATATATGCTTGTATGCATTGCATATACTTACGTAGCCATTTTTCCTTTATATATTCTGGTTATAGACCAATGAAAGTTTTTATTTATGAAGGTTTTTATTTTTTTAAATTCTTTATTTCGTACCATTTTCCTGATTAGTAATAAAAATTTGACTGTAAAATGTCCGGCGCCTGAGTACGTTCGGCTTTCTAGTGCCTTTATCAGAAGACTTTCTGTAATGACGTTCTTTTATAAACACTCGCGGACACACACTCACTCACACACACACACACACACACACACACACACACACACACACACACACACACACACACACACACACATATATATATATATATATATATGTATGTATGTATATGTATGTGTGTGTGTGTGTACACACACACACACATACATACACATGTGTGTGCATACATTTAACATTTGTTGGCAAATAAATCATTCTATTCTTTTAGTTTTTTTTTTATATTACTGATTTTACCCTGTTTTTTTTTTATCCAGCATGTTTTCCCAAAATTACTTTGCATCGGTAATTCAAGTGCAGTTCCTTAATTCCAAACGCCTGCCACTATGCACCAACCTGGCATGAAATGCTACAAGCCTTAACAGCATTCTCTCGAAAGTTTTTTTTTTTATAATCTCAATGCATAAACAAAATAGAAGTAGGTGCAATCGTCCACACGCAATAAAGTATTTTCAGTTAAAATTTTCGAGGGGACCAAAGGGTATGGGTTTTCAAAATAACGAAGGCAGTGCGCACTTAGGTGGTCTGTTTCCTGTATACAGGAAGAATTTTCTTCCTAGACTCCGATTGCATAAAAGGAAAAAAAAATATCTGTAATATATACAAACCCTAATCTAATTTTTTAATTTTTTTTTATTTTACTGAGAATGAATCGTTGAATGGCAAATGTTTCATTGACATATATTTCTGGAGTCACATAATATTTAAATACATTTTTCTAAAAAAAAAAAATGCCATTTTATCATATATAAATTATATATCTAAAAATCTATCTATCTATTATGAAATGGACAAAGTACGACAGTTATTTTAAAGATATTTAATGGTTACACATTCTTTTTATAGATACAAACATTGAAGTAAATGCTCTGTTTTATTGTAAACAGTATTAATAACATTTACCGGCCTGATTATCCGAGAAATTTTCATAGAAAATATTCGTTCTCCGACAGGAATCGAACCTGTATCCTACACGAAACAGTCATATAGCCTGACGTGTTTTAACCGATCGAGCCACGGAGGATCTTTCGATTGGTTAGGTCGATTTTACTGTTATTAAACTGCAATCTTCCATGTATCTCTCACGTACATTCATATCTGTTCAAAGCGTACCCAAATGTAAACAAATGACGTCACACATTATGAAATGGACAAAGTCCCACAATTATTTTTAAGACATTTTATTATCTATCTATCTATCTATCTATCTATCTATATATATATATATATATATATATATGAAGAAAAATATTTGGAAAAAACAAACAAAAATCCTTAAATGCAATTATGTTGTTTTAATATGAATGAAATGTCAACGTCTGACGTTTCGGTTTAATAAACCTTCTTCAGGACAATATTCATTAAAATACAATTTACTACACTTTTTGCTTACGGCCATATCTCGTTGAAACACCGGTTCCCGTACGATCACCGACGTTAAGCAACGTTGATCCTGGTCAGTACCTAGATGGGTGATCGCTTGGGAATATCAGATGCTGTACGATTCAATGTGTGCGTATGGTATAAGTGGATTGCTGCCATATCTCGTTGAAACACCGATTCCCGTACGATCACCGATGTTAAGCAACGTTGATCCTGGTCAGTACCTAGATGGGTGATCGCTTGGGAATATCAGATGCTGTACGATTCAATGTGTGCGTATGGTATAAGTGGATTGCTGCCATATCTCGTTGAAACACCGGTTCCCGTACGATCACCAATGTTAAGCAACGTTGATCCTGGTCAGTACCTAGATGGGTGATCGCTTGGGAATATCAGATGTTGTACGATTCAATGTGTGCGTATGGTATAAGTGGTTTACTGCCATATCTCGTTGAAACACCGGTTCCCGTACGATCATCAACGTTAAGCAATGTTGATCCTGGTCAGTACCTAGATGGCTGATCGCTTGGGAATATCAGATACTGTACGATTCAAAGTGTGCGTATGGTATAAGTGTTTTACTGCCATATCTCGTTGAAACACCCGTTCCCACGCGATTACCGATGTTAAGCAACGTTGATCCTGGTCAGTACCTAGATGGGTGATCGGTTGGGAATATCATATGCTGTACGATTCAATGTGTGCGTATGGTATAAGTGCTTTACTGCCATATCTCGTTGAAACACCGGTTCCCGTACGATCACCAATGTTAAGCAACGTTGATCCTGGTCAGTACCTAGATGTGTGATTGCTTGCGAATATCAGATTGCTGTAAGCTTCGATGTGTGCGGTTGGTATAAGAGGCTTACGGCCTTATCACGTCGAAACATCGGTCCCCGTACGAATCACCGATGTTAAGCAACGTCGAGCCTGGTTTGTATCTAACTGGGTAAGCACCTGGGAATATTAAGTGCTGAGCTGTGCACATGTTGGAATGGTTAATGAATTGTTAACAGATGAGCAGACCTCAAACTCCAGTCGCGTTCTTTATATTCACTTAGGCGTACGTTTGGAAAGGTATGGCTTCCCCTCTTTTCCTCCCAGATATGGGTTAAGATAGTGTTATAGTACCTATGCTATTTAATGGGATCTCACACAGACAATAAGTAGTAGTAGCGGTCGCCAGTAGGCTCAGTGGTGTCTCGCGGTCTTTGACTGCGGACGCCTTCTGTCCAACTCTTTGCGTTTGCAGAGAGGAACTCGGACGAGGCTTTGCCGAAGGGCAAGGTCTCGTCCGGGGAGGTAGACAGAGCCTGAACCCGTCAAGGCGGGTTCAAAGGCCATATTTTTGGCTGAGCCTACGGGCTCGGAAATACCCACATTAAACCGGCCTTGTGCCACATTTGATCCTTGTGGGGGGATTAATAAATACTCAGTGGTGTCTCGCGGTCTTTGACTGCGGACGCCTTCTGTCCAACTCTTTGCGTTTGCAGAGAGGAACTCGGACGAGTCTTTGCCGAAGGGCAAGGTTTCGTCCGGGGAGGTAGACAGGGCCTGAACCCGTCAAGGCGGGTTCAAAGGCCATATTTTTGGCTGAGCCTACGGGCTCGGAAATACCCACATTAAACCGGCCTTGTGCCACATTTGATCCTTGTGGGGGGATTAATAAATACTCAGTGGTGTCTCGCGGTCTTTGACTGCGGACGCCTTCTGTCCAACTCTTTGCGTTTGCAGAGAGGAACTCGGACGAGGCTTTGCCGAAGGGCAAGGTTTCGTCCGGGGAGGTAGACAGGGCCTGAACCGGTCAAGGCGGGTTCAAAGGCCATATTTTTGGCTGAGCCTACGGGCTCGGAATTACCCACATTAAACCGGCCTTGTGCCACATTTGATCCTTGTGGGGGGATTAATAAATACTCAGTGGTGTCTCGCGGTCTTTGACTGCGGACGCCTTCTGTCCAACTCTTTGCGTTTGCAGAGAGGAACTCGGACGAGGCTTTGCCGAAGGGCAAGGTCTCGTCCGGGGAGGTAGACAGAGCCTGAACCCGTCAAGGCGGGTTCAAAGGCCATATTTTTGGCTGAGCCTACGGGCTCGGAATTACCCACATTAAACCGGCCTTGTGCCACATTTGATCCTTGTGGGGGATTAATAAATACTCAGTGGTGTTGAGCGAGTCAGACGATATCGGACATTGAAGAACCAACCATCACAACTAGATTGCTGCGTCATTAACTCTTCTTTCCAAGTTCCTACGTTTTGTACGTCGAACCTAATTTAGGACGACTTATTGAAATACAAGCCTCCACTGTGAAAACTACTCTACAACAATTAGTAAGACTTGCGTCATTAAATGATGAATATCTCAAACAACAACTACAAAAAAATAATAAAATCTAAGAAAAAATGCCTGGATTTAAATACCATTCATAATGTTAATAAGCCGTAGAAACCAGATTTTGTATGTTGGCTCCTTATTATCTTTACTCGTCTTTCCATCCATATACACATGTTTCTCACTTGTGCAACTATCTACCGGCTTCAAAAAGTTAAATGAAAAAGTTTATATTCTTTTTTAATTATTCCTCTTCTTTATTGTTCTCTCTCATTAATAATGTTTTAGTTTTCTCATATTCACTCAGACACAATAACCGTTGCTTTATTGACTACTAGCAGTAGAGCCCGGCGTTTCCCGGGGATGTAACAGTAAGAGATAGATCAAGTATCGACCATCATAAAGACTGAAAAATAAAATCGACAAAGATTATTGCTTAAGGTTGACGGACACGCCTGTCTTAATTAGTTTTTTGTTTTGTTTTGTTTTTATTCTTTTTTACGAATTGGTCAAACCCAAATTCAAACTAAAACATTGTTTTCAATCGTTATGGGTCTACAGATTGAATAGAATTTTATTATAAACAATTGTCTTGTAAATGGAATTTTTAAAGCATTCCGAATGTAAAAACAAAGAAAAAAGTGTGCAAGACAATAAGAAACACTGCTTGCCAAAAAAAAAAAAAAAGTGAAGGTTTTGTTGAAATCGGTTGAAAAATGTAGGAAATCCGATCCCATATATAAACGAACACACACACACACACACACACACACACACACACACACACACACACACACACACAAACGACTAGAGTTTTATAATAAGTATAACTCGATATGATTTGTCCCCCTTTCATTTTCACGATGACTCTTAATCGTGTTTTCAAATTGATTTCGTGCAAAAATAATTGTGTTTTTATAATTTTTGGCGCTGTCAGAACCACCGCAAGGTAATTTTACGTAGTCCTGTGAAGTTTTGTTGAAATCGGTTGAAAAATGTAGGAAATCTGATCCAATATATAAACGTACACACACACACACACACACACACACACACACACACACACACAACCTGGGTTTTATAATAAGTATGATTACAAAGAAGAATCTGCAATGTTCTTAGTCCGGATCTGGCACCTCGGCTTCATTCACATTTTTATTCTCATAACATATCTTCTATGCACAATTTAGACTTATTCGGACTTTTTTCATCCCATTTATTATTACATTCACGACGTTTCGACCATTGCACGCTAGGGCTTTTTTCAGGTGATATTTTTGGGAATAGGGTAAATATTTTTTTATGGTACCAAGACTTTATGAATGTAAGCGCTCTACTAGATTAACTGCAAGGTCTCATCCTTTTCAGTTGATATGGCTAGATGTAACCGCAAATTCTATGCTAAGAATTTCTTCTCTCGCCCTTGTTGGAATATTCTTCCGGCTTCTTGCTTTCGAATTGATCTTCAAAAATTTAAACGTAATGTCAATCGTTATTTTCCGTCTTCTTTATTCCCGTTCCCTAATTGCCCTTTCTCCTTAATAATATCTTTTCTTTTCTTCATATTATCTCAATCTTAGTAAGGCCTTCCGTCTTAGCGGCTTTATTGCCTTACTTGTGGTGAGAGGATTTTTTTTCCTTTCATTATCTTCATTATGTTTTGTGAGTGTGAAATTCTCCCAGCCGTCTGGCCTCATTATACTGTCCCAGAAATATATATTGTCTGTTTGTTAAGCGAAATTGCTTGTGGAAAGTTGATTTATATATATAAGCCCTCATAGTGGATAGTTTGGCTTGAAATTGTCTCAACTGCTGAAAAGGCTAATATTGCTAATTCTTCCTTTATATACAATCCATATATAATTTATATATTAAATTAAATTTATAAAATTAAGAATTTAGTTTTTAAATAATTTATATTAATATATTAATATTTTATTTTATTAATAATTAAAATTAATAGGATTAATAAATTAAACTAATTTATATATTAAATTATGATCTTTATATAATTTGCGATGTGTATATTTTGATTTCGCGCATGTGTGCACAGTATATTAGGGTCAGTTGGGCACCGTCTTTGAGAGAAACAGCACCATAATATAATTCACTCCGCCAGATATTTAGTAAAGGGATGCTGCATTGCCTGGCATTTTCGTCGAAAGCTCCAATACGAACATTTCAGTGTGTTTGGTTGTTAGTCTGGGAACAGTGTAGAGCATTCAGAAAGAGATGGTGATTACGAAGGTGTTTGGAGTAATCACTAGTGATGGCGACGTTATGCCTCTATTCATCTTCCAACAAGCCATTCAACTCAACACGGAGGCCGACATCAATGCTTTGAGGAGAGTGCTACCCTGGGTCAAGAGGGTGACCGCTGGAAGACCCTATATCTGACAACAGGACTCTGCACCATGTCACACAAACTGGCGAATCAATTAGGTCTGTCAGACAATTTCTGCGACCACATCATCCCTTATATTTGTCCACCTAATGCCCTAGACTGCAACCCCCATGATTATTATGTCTGGTGTCCAGTTGAGCCAGAGACCAACAAAACCCCTTTCAACAGCAAAAATGAACTGAGGGCAAGGACGATGACAGCATTAACCAGTTTAAACAACGAGACCGTTCAGAAGAAATGCAGGAGATTCCGACATTGTCTGGAGACCGTGGTTGAAGCCAATGGCAATTTTATGGAATAACTTTATTCTTTAGTATTTCAAGATATTTTTGTGTAATTTTGGTAAATATATCTGTTAAAATGCGATGTCAGTGCTATTTTCATTTTTGTATAATTTAGACGACAATTTTTCCATCGCAACCTGAAAATATTTCTCCTTCGTTTACATATGTCCTTCTCAGTTTTTATTCAATTGTTACAATCAAAACATAAGTTAGATTAAAAGGGGCTATAATTTACATCTCTTGATCTTGGTTTTTGCTAGTTTTAGCGTTGTTTTTTTTTTTTTTTTTTCTATTTTTAATATTTTTATATGGTATTAATTACTTTAGAAATTCCAATAATCAGTTGTATTAGTTTGGTGCAAAAATAATGACGTAATAATGTCGTTTTTTGACGTATTTTTTGACGTCAAAAAAGACATTATTACGTCATTATTTTTGCACCAACCTAATAACAACCGTTCCGAGGTGAAATTGCTTTATGGACAACTAAATTATTATCCTGGGCTCCCAATGTACTATTTTTTGTGTGTGTGTGTGGGGGGGGGCTCTAGCATTGCTAGATGGACCCCAGTCGAGAACTACTGATTTAGATAGAAAAAAAGAGTTCTTCAGTTTAAATTGGCGTCTTGTTTATTCCATGGAATAGGAATATTTTGTTTAAAATTCATTTTCGACTGAAGATCTTGAAATTTTCCAGCAATATATCTGTGATATTCTCCAAATTTTATAATTTAGAATTATAGTTTTTGTATCGGAAAATGAGTAGGAGTCAATTTAATCTGGCGCCTGAAGATAGGGGTTAAACAAACAATAATTTCACCAGAGAATTATTATCTGAATTTAGATAAACAAATTTTAAAAAAAAACAAACAAACAAAAAAAACCAAAAAACTCCTGTCTTCCAAACAAGAATAGATTGATTTTTAACTTCGCGCTGATATGACACCTGTCACAATAAAATCAAATGATATTTTTTGAGGGAAATTATTTAAAACAGGTGGCGTACTGCTTGCTTTCAGGATCATGGAAATGCCAATAATAAAATGATCGTAAAATGTTTTATACAAAATAAACTACTGACTTTATTTTAAAACTGTGTTGCAAGCAAATCTGACGTCTCCAAGGTTTCTTGTTTGATTCGCAAAGCTTAATAAAAGGAACATTAAAAGCAAACAATTTCCATCAGTATTTTATTCTCTGTTGGTGTCATAGTAAAAAAAAAAGGAATTTGAAGCATATATAAATAAAATGGCGATATAACATACGCAGATGAAACTACAGGGATTCCTAGATATTGTAGTAAAGGGCAGTGAGAAGAAACGGGGTACCATTAACTGGAAGAAGACAGATTAAATAGTTGTCAACAAGAGGGTGTGATTACGGTATTTTCGAAATCTGAATTAAGTTACAGAAGTTTAACTTGTGGTTGTAAAAATAAAATGTAAAATAAAATAAAATATGAAAAAAAAGAGGGTGGGACCTCGGTTCACGAATTTAATTCGTTCCTGAAGCCCGTTCGTAACCCGAAATGTTCGTAAACCGAAACTATTTTTCCAATAGGAATCAATGTAAAATGGATTAATCCGTTCCGAAGATGATTGCTTATTTAAACTTTAACAACAGTACTTTGTGAACATATATATATATATATATATATATATATATATATATATATATATATATATATATATATATATATATATATGAGCTCCTGAATTAATTCCAGTTGACCACTCTCGGGCTGAGGTATGGGTTTGTAAACAGTGACTATTATAGCTATATAGCGAGACTCTTCGCAAGCCGAATTGAGTCACTGTCGGTCACTGGGCGTGTTTCCTAAAATAAATACGCTAAAAATCCACTTTCATCCTAACCGTGCTTAGTGGTAGACTATCCACCTGATACCAATTCAGTCGGGTTTCGATCCTAGCTAGAGGCAACCGGATGTCTATCCGCACTGATGAGCTGTGATACAGCGAAACAGTCTGTCTGTGGATGGCATTATATATATATATATATATATATAAGCAATGAAAATCATTAAATCTAAGAAAAAAATAAACCCAATACCAGACCGATAAAATATAGACGACCACTTCAATTTTTTTGTATCTGCATGTAAGAGAGTTAATGGCGTAAGTGGAAGGGGAAGGAAAAATATGTTATTTTTTGGAAAAGGGGGAGGAAATACATGATCGTCTCTTTATTTATAAAAAAGGTGTAGATCTTGGATTTTACCATATGAAACTAAATAGATATAGATATCCTCAACAATTGTTTTCCTCTTAACTTTTCTTTTTTCTTTACTAGTATCACGGTCTTTGGAGCTATGACTAACGACTAATAAAGAGAAATAAAAAGGCATACCTCAATAAAATTGGAAAAGAAACGCACAGCACAATACAGGAATATATACAACCCCGCAGTCGACTAAGAAATGATTCCGTTCGGGCTAACACGGTTCGGCAATGTTGTTCGAGAACCGAAACTTTGTTTCATAATCAAGGCATTTTCATCTTGAATATTCTGTTCGAAATCCGATTTGTTCGACATGTTAGACTTTCGAGAACCGCGGTTGCACTGTATATAAGCCGAAAATGAATTAAAATTATAATAAAGCATTTGCTTTCCTTTAAAACAATAACTCTTTCTCTTTCTCAATGTCTCGCTCTATATTTCTCTCAAAACTAATGAGACGACAACCATCAATAAAACAGAGGAAGAAGAAAAGATTGAACACAACCGAAAAAACCGTGGAAACTTACTGGACCAGAATTTAGCCATTGTCTTTAAAAAAATAAGAGAGGATCAACGCAAAAAATTCCGCCATATGAAAAAAAAAAAAAGAAAGAAAAAAAAAAGAAAGAAAAAAAAAAGTAAAAGAAAGAAAAAAAAGAAAGAAAAAAAAGAAAAAAAAAGAAAAAAAAGAAAGAAAAAAAAATAACGCTGGAAAATAAAATACTTTTCCCAAAAGAGATTTTTGATGTTAGCCGAAACCGAGCTTCGCGCCAGTAGCCTGTGACCTTGTCAAAAAGGATATAAACAGAAATCAAGAGGCTGAGGTAGAGAAGGGGCAGGTGGAGAAATCAGCAAAGCGTGTCGTGTGAAGAAGTTAATCGGTTAGCTGCTTAAGATAGTTTTCCGGACATCTTAGAGCCGAGAAAATACAGTAGATTGATACTGCACCTATTTCCAAGATAACAAAGCCTTATAAACTATCAACTACCGGGTCAAAACGGACTTTCTCTCTACAGCCGACAAGTATTATAAACGAAATTTCACAACCCTGAATTACAAAGGTCTCACTCCAAACTAAATCAAATAAATATATAGTATTTATTTTATCCCTTACGTTTAATTTCCGAAATTCCGAAAAGTATTACTCTCAGGCATTCTATCCATAAACTAACTAGAATATTTTAAAAAACGAAAAATATGTGGCACAGAAATTCGAAGTACTTTGAAGCGAAGGAACATGCCGACCAAATAGTAATAGTAATGTTAATATTAACTGTTTCCTTATATGGAAAGATTCAGCATTCATTGAGCAAACAACCTGTGCTACTTGAGTTAGGCTTTTCTTCACTTCCTTGTAATCGATGGGATCAAAGTGTAGTATCTGTTCTTCACATCTCTAATAGTCATGGTAATATTAGCCGTTTCCTTATAAGGAAATATTGACGAAACAACCACTGCTACTTGAGTTAGGCTTTTCTTCACTTCCTTGTCATCGTGATGGGATCAAAATGTCGTATCTCTTCTAATCTTTAATAGTAATGGCAATATTAAATGTTTCGTGATGGGATCAAAATGTAGTATCTGTTCTTCGAATTTCTAATAGTATTGACATTATTAGCTGTTTCTCTATAAGGAAACACTGAGCATTCCTTAACCTAACAACCGGTACAACTGTCGGTTGAAATTTATAAAACCTTTCTCTTAAAAGATTTTTTGAAGAAAACAGGTTTCTCAAGTCCGGGAGCTGTTATATAAGTATTAATAATGGTTTCTTTTCTAACATTGTATTTGAAGGAGTGTGAAATGTCAAGGTCTAAATTATGTAATTATTTTCTCTTCGAAATACATACAATATTTTTTTACAATGATGTTCACCCAGTAACTGTAGAATAAAGAAGGAATGTTCCTTAAACGGTAATTGATTACAAAACAATGCAATAGACCAAGCTACTGTAAAATTACCAGATAATGAAGAAAAGGTATATATTGGAGTAACTGAAGGACCCTGGAAACAAAGAAATTATGCGCACAAATCATCTTTCAGAAGCAGTAAATACGCGAACAGTTCAATGCTTTCTAAGTATATCTGGGAAATTAAAAACAAAACGCAAATCACACCAAAAATATCACGGAAAATAAGGAAAAGATCATCAGCCCACAATAATCAATCCAAAACCAGCAAACTTTGCCTAGAGTAAAAAATAGCTATTATTACCTTCCCAGACCAAAATATATTATAAATAAACGATCTGAGTCCATCTCAAAATGGAGACATGAAAACAAATTTTTAGTGCGTTACTTAAAAATCGAAAACTGAAAATAAAAATCAACAAAATAATATGAAAAAACAAGTAAAATAAAACATGAAATACAAGTAAAAATAGTCAATGCAAATAGATAAAGCAAACAATAAACAAATTAACAAACCAATAACCGTTAGAATAGATTACAACTATCACAAAATTGGACAAGAAAATAGTTGTAACTCTATATAACGATAAACAAATTGAAAACTGAAAAAATAAAAATATACAAAATAAAAAATAAGCAAATAAATAAGAAAAAATAATCTTAATAAATAAATTAACAAAGTAACAAAACGCTCCCGCTAAAATAACCGTTAGAAATAATAAAAATAAATAAGCAAAAACAAATACAATAATCAATCAATTTAAATAAAATAATAAACAAATTAAAAACTTTCTCCCGACAAAATAGCACTTGACTACGGTAATCAGTCCAAAAATTGGTGGAATAAAATAGCTTTACCTTCCCAGACCAAAACAATATATTAAATAAGTGACCTAAACAAATCCCCCCCGAAATTTACTACATTAATAAAACATCGAAAACCGAAAAGAATAAATAAATCTAAAATAAAAAATGAAAATAAAAAAAAACAAGTAAAACGAATTAACCCAAATAAATAAATGAATAAACAAGCCACTCCCGCCAAAATAACAGGCTGAATAGATTATCCGCAATCCACCACTGACCCATATATATAAATAGTTGAGAAAAATTCAACACACGCCGCCTGACGATTGCATCTAGCATGAAACAGCCTGTCACTCTATCTCTGATATTGAACACTTTATAAACGTAGCACACTTTTAAAGCTATATATATATATATATATATATATATATATATATATATATATATACATACATACATACATATACACACACACACACACACACACACGTTATTTTTAGTGGATATCATTATTTTAGTAGACGTTCCGTTTATTTGTTAAACAGTATTATTAAAGAAAAATGAATCCTCTGTCAGGATTCGAACCTCCCTCACCCATTGCAGGAGCAACTGTCTTTAGATGCGACCTGCATCTATCCGACTCTGTCACGAAGGACGACGCCGAATAAAACAGGGTTCTATACTGACATTTAAGTCCATCCCTCTCGTTTAGATTCACGAAGCTTCAAAACTGCTCAGCTTCGTATCGGAAACTTAAACAAAGTAATTATAAAGGAAATTATTATTATTTATCATAAACAGACCATTAACTTAAATATTTGTGTCTATATAAATAAAGTATAACAAGATATATATATATATATATATATATATATATATATATATATATATATATATATATATATATATATATATATATATATATATATATATACATTCCACCAACCACCATAATCGATTTTTAGCTTGTGGATCTTCGATTATCTTTTAACTGACATTGTGGCGACCGTAATTAAATTTTTAAATTGGTGGATATATATATATATATATATATATATATATATATATATATATATATATATATGTATATATATATATATATATTATTTTTATCTCATTATGGTTAAACAAAAACGACGTCTAATGAAACAGTGTTAAACAGTGCGTGTCGGAAGAAAGAAATATATCTCTCTATCCGTTGATGGGCATTTTTCCAAGTCTGTCGCTGTCTGTGTTGACGTGACTGAATTAATAAAGTTCTCTTATCTCGCTCCAGTCAGTGTTAATTAAAATTAAACTGACCACGTTGTGAAGGCAGTCTCCAGTATTATCTATAAATATTTTATGATGCTTTATCAAGGAAACTCTCTCATCTTTTTAAGAAAAACAACAAATATATGGACAGGGCGAGACCAAATTGAGAACCGCATATAAGGTCCCCAGAAGACAGAATGCATGGTCACCAGTAAAAGGATGGGCCCGAAATGTGATTTGCAGGTCGGGGACACTAAAATCAATCATGTGCGGAAGTTTAAATATCTGGTAAATGTTTTGAGTGAGGACGGCAAGTGCAACACTGAGATCCGTAGACGTATTGGGATGGCCAAGGACACATTCTAAAAGCTGGGCAGAGTATTGCGAGACAGGAGAATACTGAGCGGTTACGTAACATCTGTCCTTCTTTACGGCTGAACGATCTCCTCAAAGATGAAGAAGAGGTGACGGATATGTGGTTCTACAGAAGGATGCTGAGGATATCATCTTTTTTTTAATAAATTTTCTCTTCTCCGATGAAACGAAAGTTGAGCTAAATTCAAAGGATAAGCGATATAAAATCCAAAGAAGAAGCTTTGAAAGCTCTTTGAATCTAGCAGTAAGTACTGTCAAGTATTCGTCCAGTATAATGTCCTGGGGATGCTTTTCTTTTCATGGAACTGGTTTCTTGAAACCTATTGAAAAGACCCTCAGGAGCGAGCAGTACAAGAGAATTTTAGAGTCTTGTCTGCTTCCTTTCGCTGAAAGGGTGCAAATCGAACCCACCAAGCTCATTTTTATGCAGGATAATGCTCACTGTCACAAATCAAAATTGATGAAGGAATACTTTGATGAGAAGAAAACTTATGGAGCATTATAAAGTACAGTCACTCGAGAAAGCAGTTGAGGATTTGATTGTGAATTTCATATCCGAATGGAATTCAATTCGTGGAGATGAGATTTACCAGAATCTAATCAAGTCAATGCCAAAAAGGGTTGAAAAGGTTATTCAAAATAAAGGCAGACCCATAGATTATAAAATATTTCGAACTATATTACCTATTATAAATAAATTATACCTCTGTTATTCTTTATTTAAACCTGTTCGGTTATGTTTCTATTGATTATTAGCTTTTTGCACAGAGTTTTTCCCTAAATCTCATTTATATCCAAAATTATAATTATCTATAGAATACCTTAGGGTGAGTAAACTTTTTTACTACGTGGTCGGGAAGGGGTCTTTATATTAGTAAAATTAAAAATTAGTTTGACCCGAAAAACAATAGGTGAAAAATTTTTTAAGTAAAATAAAAATCAGCTTAGTCACTTTTATCGAACAGCACTGTGTATATATATATATATATATATATATATATATATATATATATATATATATTCACAAAGGATCTGAGTATATTATAAGCAGGTCTTTTATGTAAAGTTGTAATGTTCACAGCTACGTAGAGCAAATAATGGTCATGGCTCTAGTTACTTCGTTCATTTGTAAATTTTAGAGTAAAAGGGATGACCACTGCTTTGCAAGTGATAAGGGCAAGGCAGAAAATCCTTCGCTGAGAAATCAGGGGACAGGATAAGGAAGCCGGAAGGAATATTATTTTGAGTGGGTTGGGGTGATGATTGACGTAAATCGAAGAATTATGTTTCTATTGCTTCAGGGTTCTAAGATTCTTCAGAACTTGGCCGTAAGCCTGGTGCCCCACATCTCACAAAACCAACCCTGTTCTTCAACTCCATTTCTCTCGTTTATTTGGCCTTGTGCCTCAAACAGCGACGTTCGGTACAATCCGGGTAAAATTTGGCGTGAAATGATTCCTGAAGGAAATAAGAAATTACTGAATGTTAATATAACTTGAGATCAAATTTCCAAGACAAATTTTGCTAACGATGAGAAGAATCAAAATTAAGAAAAAAAAAACAAAACATATGTTTAAAAATAGATTTACGTGATGGAAAAAGAAACGTAAAAAAACTATAGTATAAAAAAAATCGCTACATTCGTCTAAGAGTTACATAGAATAAAACAGATACAAGATGCGATGGATAAATTATCGTCTGAATTACGCAAAAATGAAACTAACACAGATATCTCATTTTAACAGATATATTTACCAAAATTACATGAAAATATCTTAACACACTAAAGGCTAAATTTCTTCTATAAAATCGCCATTGACTTCAACCACGATTTCCTGACGACCTCTGAATCTCCTGCAACTCTTTTGGACAGTCTTCTTGCTCAAGTTGGTGAATCCTGCCATAATCCTTGCTTTCAGTTCAGCTTTGGTCTTACAAGGAGTTTTGTTGGTCTCTCCCTCAAGTGAGCCTCACACATAATAATCATGTGGGTTGCAGTCTGGGGAGTTACATGGCCAGCTGTATGGAGTGATGTGGTCGCAGAAATTGTCTGAGAGCCATGACTGGGTTCTCCTCTTTGTGAGACATGGTGGAGAGTCTTGATGCAAGACCAACAAATTCGGAAGTTCTTCTTTTTGTCAGAACGATCAGAGTGAGTTTTCTGAGCTGCCGTACCTTCGTAATCACCATTAGACTCCTCGAACTCTTTCTGAATCGTCAGCACTGTCAGATAATTGACACCAAATCTCTCTGAAATATTCATATTGGAACTACAGGCGCGAATACCAAGCAGGATAACATACCGTTTCCAAATTTCTGGTCGGGTGAATTGTGTTATGGTACTCTTTTTCTCACAGACGATGCCCAACGATTATCGGTTTTTGACGTATGTTTTAACGTCAAAAATTATTTTTGCACCAACCTAATACTATACAGCGCAGTCGACAAAATCAAAAACAAACAACTCGCATGCGTAAAATTTAAAATATAAAATGGTGACAATTTACCCATCGCACGCTCTATGTCCGTCGAAGACAGATGAAGTAAAAAAGAATGTGTTTCAACGCTGGACTTGATCGTCAATTTAATTTGTTGTTTTTTGCGTCTTATCAAACTTTTCCAATTTATTTGAATAAATAAAAGAAAATAATTTTTGAATTGTAAGTTTTTAGAAGATAATAACAATTTACTAATACAAGTCCAACTATTTAACGCATAGATGGGGGTGACGAGGTGGATTCATAACTTTCCAAAAAATATTTACGCGGAAGCCAGTATAACGAATCCGAATGGAATTGAACCTGGGCTCACTTGAATTGAACCTGGGCTCTCTGATTTCGAGTTGGCTGTCGTTATCCATTACATCACTCGCACACCCAAGAAATCACTACCTGGTATTCGCAAGTGGTCACCCACCTAGATACTGATCAGATTTGACGTTGCTTTAATTTGGTTACCGAACGAAGAACCTGTGTTTCAAATTGATATGGCCATAAGCCTATCATCGTCTTAATTTCAGGTTTTATTGTTGATAACTTTTGAGAAGTGTCGTTACTATAAGCAATATTATTTGAACGCGTATACTTTAAACAGGGAGAAATATTTAAGCCTCCGAACAATGTCGGGTATATCAATTTATATATATATTTTTTATGCGATTCACCCCAAGCAAGGCGGGAAGCCACTGGGACGCAAGTGGTTACAGAAGATTTGGAGCAAGATCAGTTAGTAGTCGTAGAGGAAAGGATGAGGAGAAGAATAGTGGATAGATCTGGAGATGTCGATTGACATTACATTTGAATAGTTGGAGATTATAGCTCTCAGGGAAACAGGAATAGTGAAGGGAGTTCCACGAGCGAGATATACGAGATATGAAGCTATTGGAGTAGAAGAGACGGCTACATTTAATAGTTTCGACAGTGAAAGGGTGAGAGCGGGATGCCAGCCTCGTAGGGCGCTTGAATTCATGAAGTCTGGGAACCAGCGAATGCAGCTCCCTGGAGCAATTACCATGAAAGTATTTGTAAAAAAAAAACAGAGAGAGGCGACGGTGCGTCTGTGAGAGAGAGCGACTGTAGACGAGATGCCAGAACAGGGCCAATTATATTGCATATCCGCCTCTGGATCTTATCGAGAACCCCGAGGCAAACAGAAGGGGCTCCAGACCATATATGGTAGCAATACTCCATGCAAGGGCGAATGGTTGATTTGTAGATTTGTAGGATCGATTCCGGAGAAAAGTTTCCTGGCGCGGCACAGGAAGCCAACTTTTCTTGCGGTGGACGAAGCAATTGACTCAATGTATTTGTTCCATCTCAGGTCAGCAGTCAACGTGAGACCGGCCAGCCGCATAGAGGTGCTCTCGAGAAGTTGAGCGTCAGACATTCTAATGAAGATGCTATTTGCATGAAGTCTTGGTTTTTAAATTTGTTTCATTATTTCATGTGGCTCATAAGAAACAATTAATACTCACGATAATAACGTCTGAAATAATAATAATAATAATAATAATAATAATAATAATAATAATAATAAGAAGAAGAAGAAGAAGAAGAAGAATACATCTTTATTTGCCTATTTCCAAAGGAGGCAAAGGATTAGTTCAACTAGAACTGACTTACAAAACTACAGCAATCGGCCTTCAAAGATATCTGGGAAGTACAGGAGACTGGATAAGGATCTGCGTCAAAGAATACGTTAAGAAGTGAGAAATTGTTTTCAATAATAAAGGAAGCCAACAATTTTAAAATAGAATTTCAAGTGGGTGATAAAATGAAAATAAAAGATAATACACCGACTACAGCGGCAAAAAAAGCTTAAATAAGATAAATGCTATGGACCAGATACAGAAACGGTGTCAAGACGAACCTCTTTGCTATCAATACTCTGCCTGTACCAAACAAGCTGATGTTATAAACCCCATGTCATTCTGTAGCTAAATGCTGAAACCGAATGTTTTATAATTGTTGCAGATGACCAATGCTCGCTAACTTGAGATTACCAAGTACACATAGTGGAAAATTGTTTGCCGATAATGTAGATTATGTGATAAATACCCTGAAAAATTTCTTCTATCAGGTGGTACAGTAGTGGAAAATAAATTTATACCATCTAGGTTTAAATAGGAATTTAGGCATCCTCGATGAATATAGTTTACGCAAAGAGACTTTTCTAAATTCTCCACAACGCTAATTCTTCTTAAAAACTAACCCCAAACTGCTAGATATCATTAGTAATGTAACACATAGGCAAAAATATATCATCCCCAAAAGTCCATTTTCATTTTATTTCTCGCTGAAAACGGATACAGGCGTGTCTGAAAATTCCGATTCCAACTTTTCTCATCATACATCTGTTTGGCCTAAAGGTCTGCTTTTATATACAACAAATATCATTATTTTTTCTGGAATTCTTATTATTGTTGAATTACTTTCATTTATCTATCTATCTATCTATCTATCTATCTATTTCAATCTGTTCATATCTATCTATCTATCTATCTATTTCACTCTGTTCATATCTATCTATCTATCTATCTATCTATCTATTCCAATCTGTTCATATCTATCTATCTATCTATCTATCTATCTATCTATCTATCTATCTATCTATCTATCTATCTATTCCAATCTGTTCATATCTATCTATCTATCTATCTATCTATCTATTTCAATCTGTTCATATCTGTCTATCTATCTATCTATCTATCTATCTATCTATCTATTCCAATCTGTTCATATCTATCTATCTATCTCTTCCAATCTGTTTATATATATATATGAAGATGAAGAAATCTACTTATAAGGTGTGCTATATTTATGGGATAAAGTGCTCAATATCGGAGGATACATACATACATACATACATACATATATATATATATATATATATATATATATATATATATATATATATATATATTAAATAGAATAGAAATCCAGAATCGCCTCAACTAGTTTTCAAGTCCTACAAGTAAAATCTTGTGGATTGAAAAAGCTATTCTGAATGAGGTGATTTTGGGTTTCTATTCTATTCATTATTCTATTGGGTTTTCTATTCATATGTAATATATATGCTCTGTTATAATAAATACATTGACGTCTTTTTTGTGGATCAGTTTTAATATTTTATATTATTAGTATTATATACCAACGAATTATTGCCTATATATATATATATATATATATATATATATATATATATATATATATATATATATATATGTATATATATATATATATATATATATATATATATATATGTATATATATCAACAGACAGGTTGGAAAATTAAAAAAAAATTAATTCAATATATAGTAGATTTTTATCAATATTTATATACAAGAAACAACGTAACTCACAAAAGAAGAAAAAATAAAGTTATATTTAGATCTATACAGAAAAAAAAAGAAAGAAAATATTTGATAGTATGATCTTTGTGTGTCCGTCTGTTGATGAGTGCGTGAATGCACCACCGGCATGCCCACTGAAAGACCTTTTCTACGGCGGACACAAGTCCCCTGTTGTTGGTGTAACATCCCTGAGCAAAAAGAAAAAAAACGGAAAGTGAGAGCGGATCCTTTATTTTATACCGCTGATTGCCACACATATCGACGTTAAGCAAACTCCCTTGGCTGACAAGTTGAGATAATAGCACAATATAAATTGATGATTCAAAAATAAGGCCAAAAGAAAGGAAGAAAGAAAGAAAGAAAGAAAGAAAAAAGAAAATAAAGATCACGAAGAAAGCAGTAAATAAGAAATTAGCGAAAAATCAGAAATCATTTCAGAGGAATGGTCACTGACTTCCAACTAAGTCATTCTAGTTAATCGTAATTGCAACTTCAATTAAAATTGGGGTGAAAGAAACTTCCATTTATCCGGGAGGCAAAAAGAGTCACCATCTGATAAATGTGGTTACGGCTTTCCAAAAACAACCCAGTTCATCCCTCGACCCGACAACGTCAGCAGTGAGTCGATTTCCGTCCTTTCTCGGGTCTGAGTTCTTATCAATTCTCTTCGTGCCGACGTAAATATATGTCTTTTTCATGTCGTTCTATCTTCCATCATTACAGCCAATCTGTCGCGAAATGGGACTTTCGAATTCTTTCAATTTCAGAGCGAGAGGCCATAACTATTCGTAAGACTAACAAAAGTGGTGAGGGTTGGAGACATGAGAGCCGAGACAGGGTTGGTTAGAAGTGATTGCAGAAGACAAGTGTCAGATGGCCCAGCCGGTCGACTGCTGGACGGCCCTTTCGACAAGTACATTGCTCGACGGTTACATATCATTTCTTGTCCCTTTCGCTGTATTTTAGAACTTTGTTTTCTCTTTTGTTCTTTTGGTATTTTTTGATGTTTTGTCATATTTTCCCGATGAACAGTCAAGACAGAAGAGCAAGAAAAGTGTCTTTGTTTCAGACTAATTTTGTCCTGGCGGAACATGTGCTGATACAGAAAGGAAAATAAGAAATTTTTAAACTAAAACGAAGAAGAAATATGAGAGGTGGATCAACCAATTGAAAAAGAAAGAATACAGTAAGTAAGGCGTAATAAAGAGAGGAAAGAAAGAAAGAGAGGAAAGAAAAAAGAAGAAAAGAAAGAAGGAAAAAGAATACAAAGAAAGAAAAAAAAAGTAAGAAAGAAAGAGAGGAAAAAAAAGAAAGAAAGAAAGAAAAAAGAATAAAAAGAAAGCGAGGAAAGAAAGAAAGAGAGGAAAGAAAAAAGAAGGAAAGAAAGAAGGAAAAAAGAATAAAGAGAAAGAGAGTAAAGAAAGTAAAAAAGGAAAGAAAAAGAAGGAAAGAAAGTAGGAAAAAGAATAAAACGGAAGAGACGAAAGAAAGAAACAGAGGAAAGAAAAAGAACGAAAGAAAGAAGGAAAAAGAATAAAAACAAAGAGATGAAAGAAAGAAAGAAAGAGAGGAAAGAAAAAGCAAGGAAAGAAAGAAGGAAAAAGAATAAAAACAAAGAGAGGAAAGAAAGAAAGAAAGAAAGAAAGAGAAGAAAGAAAAAGCAAGGAAAGAAAGAAGGAAAAAGAATAAAAAGAAAGATAGGAAATAAAGAAAGAATGAGAAGAAAGAAAAAGAAGGAAATAAAGAAGGAAAAGGAATAAAAAGAAAGAGAGGAAATAAAGAAAGAATGAGAGGAAAGAAAATAAGGAAATAAAGAAGAAAAAAGAATAAAAAGAAAGAGAAGAAATAAAGAGAGGAAAGGAAAAGAAGGAAAGAAAGAAGGAAAAAGAATAAAAAGAAAGATAGGAAAGAAAAAAAGAAAGAAAGGGAAGAAAAATGAAGGAAAGGAAGAAGGAAAAAGAATAAAAGAAAAAGAGGAAAGAAAGAGAGGAAAGAAAAAACAAGGAAAGAAAGAAGGAAAAATAATAAAAAAAGCGAGCAAAGAAAGAAAGAGAGAGAGGAAAGAAAAAAGAAGAAAAGAAAGAAGGAAAAAGAATAGAAAGAAAGAAAGAAAAGAAAGAAAGAAAGAAAGAAAGAGAGGAAAAAAGAAAGAAAGAAAGAAAAAAGAATAAAAAGAAAGAGAGGAAAAAAAGAAAGTGAGGAAAGAAAACCAAGGAAAGAAAGAAGTAAAAAAGAATAACGAGAAAGAGAGGAAAGAAAGAAAGAGAGGAAAGAAAAAGCAAGGAAAGAAAGAAGGAAAAAGAATAAAAAGAAAGCGAGCAAAGAAAGAAAGAGTGGAAAGAAAAAGAAGGAAAGAAAGAAGGAAAGAGAATAAAAAGAAAGAGACGAAAGAAAGAAAGAGAGGAAAGAAAAAAGAAAGAAAGAAGGAAAAAGAATAAAAACAAAGAGAGGAAAGAAAGAAAGAGAGGAAAGAAAAAGAAGGAAAGAAAGAAGGAAAAAGAATAAAAACAAAGAGAGGAAAGAAAGAAAGAGAGGAAAGAAAAAGAAGGAAAGAAAGAAGGAAAAAGAATAAAAGAAAGAGAGGAAAGAAAGAAAGAAAGAAAGAGAGGAAAGAAAAAGCAAGGAAAGAAAGAAGGAAAAAGAATAAAATGAAAGATAGGAAATGAAGAAAGAATGAGAGGAAAGAAAAAGAAGGAAATAAAGAAGGAAAATAATAAAAAGAAAGAGAGGAAATAAAGAGAGGAAAGGAAAAGAAGGAAAGAAAGAAGGAAAAAGAATAAAAAGAAAGATAGGAAAGAAAGAAAGAGAGGAAAGAAAAATGAAGGAAAGAAAGAAGGAAAAAGAATAAAAGAAAGAGAGGAAAGAAAGAAAGAGAGGAAAGAAAAAACAAGGAAAGAAAGAGGGAAAAAGAATAAAAAGAAAGCGAGCAAAGAAAGAAAGAGAGAGATGAAAGAAAAAAGAAGAAAAGAAAGAAGGAAAAAGAATAGAAAGAAAGAAAGAAATGAAAAAAAAGAAAGAAAGAAAAGTGGAAAAAAAAAGAAAGAAAAAAGAATAAAAAGAAAGAGAGTAAAGAAAGGGAGAGAGGAAAGGAAAAGCAAGGAAAGAAAGAAGGAAAAAGAATAAAAAGAAAGCGAGCAAAGAAAGAAAGAGTGGAAAGAAAAAAGAAGAAAAGAAAGAAGGAAAAAGAATAGAAAGAAAGAAAGGAAAAAAGAAAGAAACAAAGAAAGAGAGGGAAAAAAGAAAGAAAGAAAGAAAGAAAGAAAAAAGAATAAAAAGAAAGAGAGGAAAGAAAGAAAGAGAGGAAAGAAAAAGCAAGGACAGAAAGAAGGAAAAAGAATAAAAAGAAAGCGAGCGAAGAAAGACAGAAAGAAAGAGAGGAAAGACAAAAGAAGGAAAGAAAGAAGGAAAAAGAATAAAAGAAAGAGAAGAAAGAAAGAAAGAGAGGAAAGAAAAAAGAAAGAAAGAAAGAAAGAAAATGAATAAAAAGAAACTAAAACTAAAAAAAAATTAGCCACAATAGTGAATGTACTTGAAGTATTAAAGAGAGACATCACACGTCTATCCAAGATATTAAAGAACTGAGTTTCTTCTTTTCTGATTGCTTCCTTTATGGTAATGACGCCGTTGACGATGAACGTGATATAGCCGTAAACCCGTCATCTAAAAATACAGCACGCTATTTTGAGAGTATATGATTTTTTTGAAATAATAATCATTTAGTAATACAAGCTTTACTAATTAACCCATAGCTGGGAGGAGAAGAGGTAGATTCATACCAATCCCAACGGTAATTGTGCATAGGCAAATATAACGGACCAGATTGGAATTTGAACTCGAGTCTCCGATTAACAATTGTGAGGCATTACCCATTACACCATTCGCACATCAAAGCAATACGGTACCAGGTATTCCCAAGCGACCACCTGCCAATGTACTGACCAGGTTTGATGTTGCTTAACTTCACTGATCGTACGAGAACCGGAATTTCAACGTGATATGGCCGTAAGCCCATTGAATTTGGATGGATTGTTGATTGCTCTTTGCATGACAATATCCGTTACAGAAGCCGCTATTTTGATATACAAATTTTTCCAATGAAATTTCGCGAATATTCACGCCTTTGGAGGAAGATAATTCAAAATAGTGTTTAATAACTAAACATAGCGTCTACTCAAATATGGGCATTCATTAAAAATAACGTTTAAGTGATAAAATATTCTGGATTAATGAGTAAAAACTCGATCCCTAAATTGCTTTGTTTACCTCAGTATGCGAAACTGAGCCGATGTGTATATGTCAAGAATCAGAAAAAAAAATGTGTTTTTAAAATCGCTAGTCGGGCTTAGCTTTGCTATCCAGCATTCCGTAACCGAGAGGTCAAAGCTCGTCAGATCTAATAACAGTTTCCCCTAGAGGAATGGAAATTCGAATCCTGCTGGAGTGCACATACTTTTCTTTAAAATTTTCTTTTCTGAATAATCAGGCCGGGTGAGTAAAATAAATAAATATACCGTTTATTAAAATGTATTTGAGTGCCTACTAAAATATGGGTAACCACTAAAAAAAACGTTATGATAAATATAATAGTTGACCACTCGTATTCGAGTCTACCCATTTATTAGGGTGGCTGGCCAATCCCTATGCATACCCCATCGCTCAAGAATATTTGTTTTTGTTCAACACCCACAGAACCAATCTGTGGTTTATACTGCAACTTAGACCTTAGTTTCTGGGAGAGAGCGTGTTATCTAGCGTGATCAACAATCTGAACAAAGTCAGCACATTCAAGCCCTCGGTCACGATGACTTAGGACTTCGTGCTAGCACAGCTATAGATGCATCCGCTACCAAGGGTTCCGTTTAATTTCACCCACAAGACTTGGGTCAACCCCTGGCATGGTTTTCAGACACTTTCCAAAGGTGCCGTATGCTGGGAGCGTCTCCGTCCAGACTGATAACATCAAGTTTCCTTCCTGACAAATCAGCAATGGTGAGGTTCGAACCCGGGTATCATGGTCAGAAAGCGAATTTTCTAACCACTCAGCTACGAGTGTTAATATACATGTCTGTCATTTTACAAGGTGTTATCGGAAGGATATGGGAGTGGTATCATATGACAAATTTCTAATTTTATTCATGTGAAAGTGTCCTAATTGTTCAGCAATAATCATGGATAAATTCTTTAATTTCTTTCCACATTTTCGGATTTGTTTCTGGTGATTAGTCACCCTAAATGAGGGTCAAACATATCTGTCTCCGTTCATGTCTCTCACTCTCTGGGCTGATCTGCCTGCATTAATAAAGTTCTCTTATCTCGCTCCAGTCAGTGTTAATTAACATGACACTGGCCACGATACAAAGACAGTCACCAGTTTTATCAGAAAACTCTCTAACTACACACGACACTTACCTTGGAATAAATTTTGTCCGCCCAGGAAAGCCACTAGCCTCCTTGACAATCGGTGTTCTAGATTGCAATGTCAAAAGCCTAACGAATTATTGTGAAAGTTTAGGAAGAGTGGACATATAAATTGACTCAGGAGAGCTTGCAACAATGCAAAATCAATCTTCATCTCGGCCAATATATAAATAAAGAAAGCATGCCTTCATAGAGAATTAACCTCCGGAATCCTGGCTTTGAACTAAATTCGAACACAAAATTGAAATCTCTACCTCTTTCTGTATCTATGCAAGTCTGGATCTCTCTCTCTCTCTCTCTCTCTCTCTCATTCATATATATATATATATATATATATATATATATATATATATATATATATATATATATCTTACTTATTATAAAACCCAGGTTGTGCGTGTGTGTATCTGTTCGTTTATATATTGGCTCGGATTTCCTACATTTTTCAATCGATTTCAACAAAACTTCACAGGACTGCGTAAAATTACCTTGCGGTTGTTCTGACGACACCAAAAATTGGAAAAACACAAATGTTTTTGCACGAAATCAATTTGTCGCCAGAATGAAAGGGGGACAACTCATATCGAGTTATACTTATTATAAAACCCAGGTTGGTTGTGTGTGTGTGTTCGTTTATATATGGGATCGGATTTCCTACATTTTTCAACCGATTTCAAGAAAACTCCACTTTTTTTTTGGCAGGTAGTGTTTCTTATTGTCTTGCACACTTTTTTCTTTATTTTTACATTCAGAATGCTTTTAAAAATTCCATTTACACGACAATTGTTTATAATAAAATAACGATTGAAAACAATGTTTTTGTTTGAGTTTGGGTTTGACCAATTCGTAAAAAAACAACAAAAACAAAAAACTAATTAAGACATGCGTGTCCGTCAACCTGAAACAATAATCTTTGTCAATTTTATTTTTCAGTCTTTATGATGGTCGATACTTGATCTATCCTCCTAATATATATATATTTATATATATATATATATATATATATATATATATATACTTGTATATAATTGGTGTATACGAAATGAATTCCAATAACCAACAATTACTATTCTTCAAAGAGTGCTCAATACAAATTAGAGCAGATATAATTATTTATTTAGAAAATTTATAACATAAACATTTCATAAAATCACTACAAAAATAAGCATTTTGTTTCAACACTCCCGGTGTCTTATCAAGTGATGATGTTGAATGCATTCAAACAAAAAGTGATTTATAACATGTTTATGTTATAAATTTTCTAGATAAATAATTATACATACATACATTAGCTCCTGAATTAAATTTAATTCTAGTTGAGCACTCTCGGGCTGAGGTATGGGTTTGTAAACAGTGACTATTATAGCTATATAGCGAGACTCTTCGCAAGCCGAATTGAGTCACTGTCGGTCACTGGGCGTGTTTCCAAAAAAATACGCTAAAAATCCACCTTCGTCCCGACCGTGCGCCGACAGCTTAGTGGTAGAATATCCGCCTGATACCAATTCAGTCGGGTTTCGATCCTAGCTAGAGGCAACCGGATGTCTAGCCGCACTGATGAGCTGTGATACAGCGAAACAGTCTGTCTGTGGATGACATTATATATATATATATATATATATATATATATATGTATATATAAAAGTGAACATTGAAGTCAAGACTCAGAGGCGACAGGCTGTTTCATGCAGGACGCAATCGTCAGGCCGCGAATGCTGGATATTTTATCGGCTATTTATACTTTTGGGTCAGTGGAGCATTGTGGGTAATCTATCCTGGCGGTTATTTTTGCGGGAGTGGCTTGTTTATTTATTTATTTGTTTGGGTTAATTTCTTTTACTTGTTTTTCATTTTCATTTTGTTTTCCTTGAGTGTAGTGTTATTTCGAAGGTCCTGGTTTAAAAAGAAATGGACTCTCCATCTTATTCTTTTTAAGAAGCTTTCTGTTTTTACAATTATTTTTAGCTTATACGTAGATGGGGATGGGATGAGTATGTTTTTTAGGAAGTCGTCGAGGCTACATATATGTATATGGGTATGTTTTTTAGGGAGTAGTCGAGTCTCTCTCTCTCTCTCTCTCTATATATATATATATATATATATATATATATATATATATATATATATATATATATTATAATGAATCATTCATACAAAAAGTAGATTAGTAAAGTTAATTATATAAAATGGCGAAAACTCTTCGTAAACAAAATTTTAAAGTTGCATTAACCTACGAACCACTCGATCAATGTTATGATCCTTGTTTTTAATAACTACAAGCTGTAAAATGTATTTTTTTTTAATCTGCAAGTACTTTCAACTCTAGATTCAGTCCTCCTCAGGCATGAAATTTATTTTGC
>OZ010611.1:34063121-34090621 GCA_963932145.1 Acanthosepion lycidas
AACATTTTTATTCATTAACCGAGCAGACACCACTGATTTCAGTTGAAATTTATAAAATCTTTCTCTTAAAACAATTTTCTTAAGGAAAACAGGTTTCTCAAATTGACTATCTTTTATTGCTCTTTCAAGTATTAATGGAGGTGCCTTTCCTAACTTTCTGTTTGAAGTGGCGTGGAATGGTAAAATCTTCGAGTTACACGTGCTATCCATTTTAGTTGTTGCCGCTGTTGGCAGTCCACAGGTGATGTGGCTTTTTGCTATTTAGTACAGTTCTTTGTCATTCAGTAGTGGAAGTTCACAATGTTCATTGAGGGTTGACGTTTCGGCCGTTGTACGCTCCGGCCTTCTTCAGGTGGTTGGAATGTCGAACTGAATGACTTATTTCGACCGCTGGGGTAGACTGTTCTAGTTCCACGTGCCATGTCTAATGGATATAAGTTATCATTTATCTCCTGTTAATTCCTCTCTCCAAGTTCTCCACCACCTTACGCAGATATTAAACTCGCACTGTTTGGGTCCTGTCACTGGATCTAACTAACGCCTTTATCTACTTTATCTTCAAGGACACATGGTCTTCATCTCTGTTGCTATATTTATCACAAAGTTCCGGTCATTGTCCACCCCGGCCTTCTTCAGGTAGTTGGAATGTCGAACTGAACCCTTTATTTTGCACACTGGGGTAGACTGTTCTAGTTCCACGTGCCGTGTTTAATGGATGTCAGTTATCAGTTATCTCCTGTTAATTCCCCTCTCCAAGTTCTCCACTGCCTTAACCGGGTATTGAACTCACACTCTTCGGGTCCTGTCGCTGGATCTAACTAGCGCCTTTATCCATTTTATCCTCAAGGACACATGGCACATGGTCCTCATTTTTGTTGCCATATTTATCAAAACGTTTCGGCCTTCTTCAGCTGGTTGGAATGTCGAACTGAAACCTTTATTTCGCTCACTGTTCTAGTTCCACGTGCCATGTATGTCAGTTATCAGTTATCTCCTATCACTGGATCCTCAGGGACACATGGCACAGTGGATAAAGGCGTTAGTTAGATCCAGTGACAGGTCCTAAAGTGTGTGAGTTCAATACTTGGTTCAGGCAGTGGGTAACTTGGAGAGGGGAATTAGCAGGAGATAACAGATAACTGACATCCATTAGACATGGCACGTGGAACTAGAACAGTCGACCACAGCGAGCGAAATAAAGGGTTCAGTTAGACATTCTAACCACCTGAAGAATCCCGGAGCTTACAACGGCCGAAACGTTGTGATAAATATGGCAACAAAGATTCGGACAATAGTCCGAATAATGTAAATAGTGTAAATGATAAGTAGTTAGTGAGAACCAGAATTACTCATATCGTGAATGTCCGTGGAACCTAAAAGCCGTTTGAAATATTGCTTGATATCAGAAACTCTCATTTTATTTCATCATAACCATCTGGGCGTTGTCAAAGAATTGGACCCGTGTCGGAGTTAAATCCCGATGCTTTCCATCAACAAACGCTCCCATGATCGCTGCTTTTCTTTATTAAACTGAACAATTTGATTGATTGCTATTCGTCGCTAAATGGATTTAAAGAAGAAAAATATTCGCCAAAGAAAGAGGGGAACTAAAATCATCAAAATGGCTGTAAAATGATGACCTTTCGGGTGAATCGACCAATCATCGCTTCGTATTTCAATTATTTTATCATTTGTCAGCCATTTTTACATTTTGATTTTTTTCTTCTCGCAACATTCCATTATATACCGGGCAAACAGGGTGAAATATGATTTTCGTGACCCCATTCAATAACAAGATCACTAAACCCACACATCAAAATAAAGAGAAATAAATATAGAAACTGATTGCGCCTTATTTGCTTGAACTTAATGAAAGTCATTATACATTTGCAAACCTTATAATGGCCCCCATGAAAAATCTCACACGCTCTCTTTCTTTCTTTCTCTCTCTCTCTCCCTTTTCTAGAAGCTATGTGAGTAAATTTTTCCATTTTATACTCACTTGGAATGGTTTACATTAGATTTTTGCTTATATATTTCTCCCAATCGTTTTTATTAATAAGTTTTATTTTTTTTAAAAATTGTATTTAGTCATGGTGCCTTTCTTTCTTTTCTTATATTTTGTCGCAGTTGGAAATTTTGTTTTTTATGGTCATTTATTATTTACCAACACAATCTTCTGAGGATGTATTGGTCGAAAGGGAACCTTTAAGAATGCGCCCCTGCACTTTTAAATATATATATGTATGTTATGGGATCTTACCCATAATAATTATAATGGACTGTTCCATACTTAATAAATACTGCGCCTCAGGAATAGGGAAAGATTCAGTCAGTAGTTCACTACTGACTGTTCGGTTGTACGCTCTTCCTACGGACGGGAGGAACCCGAAGGAGGCTACGCCGAAGGGCGGAGTCTCCTTCGGGGAGGTAGACCGGCCCTGAAGCGGTTTATGCGGGTTCAATGGGCTATTTTTTGGCCGAGCCTACGGGCTCGGAATACCCACGTTAAAAAGGCCTTGTGCCACATGACACCCTCGTGGGGGGGTGACTGAATATCTTCAGTCCGTAGTTCACTACCGACTGTACGGTTGTACTCTCTTCCTACGGACGGGAGGAACCCGAAGGAGGCTACGCCGAAGGGCGGAGTCTCCTTCGGGGAGGTAGACCGGCCCTGAAGCCGTTTATGCGGGTTCAATGGGCTATTTTTTGGCCGAGCCTACGGGCTCGGAATACCCACGTTAAAAAGGCCTTGTGCCACATGACACCCTCGTGGGGGGGTGACTGAATATCTTCAGTCCGTAGTTCACTACCGACTGTACGGTTGTACTCTCTTCCTACGGACGGGAGGAACCCGAAGGAGGCTACGCCGAAGGGCGGAGTCTCCTTCGGGGAGGTAGACCGGCCCTGAACCCGTTTATGCGGGTTCAATGGGCTATTTTTTGGCCGAGCCTACGGGCTCGGAATACCCACGTTAAAAAGGCCTTGTGCCACATGACACCCTCGTGGGGGGGTGACTGAATATCTTCAGTCCGTAGTTCACTACTGACTGTTCGGTTGTACTCTCTTCCTACGGAACGGTAGGAACCCGAAGGCGGCTACGCCGAAGGGCGGAGTCTCCTTCGGGGAGGTAGACCGGCCCTGAACCCGTTTATACGGGTTCAATGGGCTATTTTTTGGCCGAGCCTACGGGCTCGGAATACCCACGTTAAAAAGGCCTTGTGCCACATGACACCCTCGTGGGGGGGGTGACTGAATATCTTCAGTCCGTAGTTCACTACTGACTGTTCGGTTGTACTCTCTTCCTACGGAACGGTAGGAACCCGAAGGCGGCTACGCCGAAGGGCGGAGTCTCCTTCGGGGAGGTAGACCGGCCCTGAACCCGTTTATACGGGTTCAATGGGCTATTTTTTGGCCGAGCCTACGGGCTCGGAATACCTACGTTAAAAAGGCCTTGTGCCACATGACACCCTCGTGGGGGGGGGGTGACTGAATATCTTCAGTCAGTAGTTCAAGTTTTGACCTACTGTTCGGTTATACTCTCATCCTATTGACGGGAGGAACCCGAAAGAGGCTACGCCGAAGGGCGGAGTCTCCTTCGGGGACGTAGACCGGCCCTGAACCCGTTTATACCGGTTAAATGGGCATATTTTTGGCCGAGCCCACGGGCTCGGAATGCCCACGGGCTCAGAATGCCCACGTTAAAAAGGCCTTGTGCCACATGACACCCTCGTGGGGGGGTGACTGAATATCTTCAGTCAGTAGTTCAAGTAGAGTCAGTAGTTCAAGTGAAGTCAAGAGTCGAGTCAGAGGCAGTCGGAAACAGAGTCGCGATCAGACAATTACTGCAAGACATTGGAATAGTGATACTGGTCGAGACTACATTGTTCTCTCTACTAAACCTGATTGTTCATACTAACACTTCTACTTCTCTGTATATATTCCTGTTTGTAATATTTCTATGTTATTCTATACCTGTGTTCGAGTTCTTCTTTATTGATTCTACCTTGGACTATCACCGTGGTACAAGGAACCGGACTATAACAATATATAAGTCATAGAAATTAGGAGGATTTGAGATAATTATAGTTAAGTAATACATCGAATCTAGAAGAAAACTCAACAGAATGCAGAAAGCACTAGACGCCCGTTTCGTCCTATATTTGGGACTCATCAGCAGTGCGCATCCACTACGGAGAATTGAAAACCGGAGAGTTACGTTATCTTACAAACGTCATACCAACTGTCCCAACGGGGCTCGGTGACGAAGAAATAGAGAATTAGACTCGATATAGTAGTCGTGGCTCGTCGTGCACAGTCCTATAGGCAAAAGAAAAACTCGGTTGAGTTCTACCACGGAATATGTGATCGAGCAGCGCTGTTGAGGTTTCTTCTAGGCTCGATGAATTACGTATATATATATATATATATATATATATATATATATATATATATATATATTGTGTATATTTAGGCAGCAATTTTTCATTAATGCATGTTTCATTAAATAATATAGACAAGGTTTGTCTATTTATTTTGAGTAAGTTCCTTTCATATTGTCTGATAAGCTTAATAACATTATCATTGAAAGACGAAAGGAAATGACCATATTGGTACGTGTATTGGTTGATATATTGAAAAATAATTGTCATCTTTGATAATAGCTTATGTAAGCCGAAAGCTTAGATTAGATTTAAACATGTATCAATATGGTCATCTCCTTTATATATATATATATATACATATATATATATATATATATATATATATATATATATATATATATATAAGTGTGAATATAAACCATATAATTAGATATTAGCAACTGTATATACGTGCGTTGGAGTGCATACACAGATACATGAATAAATATTTCTTTAAATTAATATACAGTGTAAACAAACAGTGTTCAATGTAGTTAAACTGAGTTAAGAAGTATATATTACTAAACATACGTTTACCTACATTTGTCGTGCAGCAGAAAGTTTCATGGTTCTCACAAGTCGTCAGCCACGAACTGGGGAATTCACCACCTCACTAAGAGAATATCACCTGTAATAAGCCCCGTTGTCAATCTGTAGACATATCATCACTGATAGCAGTTTCATACACCCATGCACTTACGCAAGTTTTAGACCACCGCCTCTGAACTATGACAATTAAAATCTTATACATTTGCTTTACTGCCACAGTGCAAAAATTGAAATTATATTGGAGAAACTGAAACGGAATTCCCTCTTCGGTTCAATAACCATAGAAAAACCATCAGGGAAAATTACAACAAACCTGTCGCAGCACACTTCAACCAACACTGTCATAGCGTCGATGACATCAGATGAGTGGTTTTAGCAGCCGAGAAAAAAGACGCAGGTCTGTGTTGAAATTTATTTTCAAAATAAATTCAAACATTGAAGGATTAAACAGGGTTTTGGTTATATATATATGTATGTATGTATGTATGTATATATAAATAAAAAGAAAGAACAGTGAGATATATAATCCGGTGTTCTTATAGATATTTTTATTTTTACAAAATAGTGCTCAATGTAAATTTACAGAGCATTAATATTATAAATTAATTGATTTAAAATATGGTTATTTTCGCTACACAGTGTGGCGAAAATAACCATATTTTAAATCAATTAATATATATATATATATGTGTGTGTGTGTGTGTGTGTGTGTGTGCGTGTGTGTTTGTAGTTATTTATTTTTGGATATTACATCTAAAAGGTCAAAATCGCAACACAATTGCAGTCGTGTTTCGATGCATATCAATGCATCTCATGAGGCAATTGTAAATTACTCGCGAGTGAATTATTCAGCGTCTTTTTACGAAAAAAAAGCGGGGCTTATAAGTTTACTTTGATTAACTATATATATATATATATATATATATATGCATGTGTGTGTGTGTGTGTGTGTGTGTGTGTATACGTGTAAATTTTTACGCATACCTTCGTACAAACTCGTGCTCGCGGGCGAACATTCACACACACAAACATGCACATGACAAATTCAAAAACATCTCAAAAATAGCAATTATATACAATTTGCCTCCAAACGATAAACGTGACCATATGCTTGCAAAATACTCGGTAATATCCTTACAGATGAAGAGGAGATATGAAGCAACAGAGTGTTTCTACAGAACAATGCTGAAAATGCCATGAAAATGGCATGTGAACAATGACGAAATTTTAAGGAAAATGTGTGCAATTAATAGCCCTTGTACTTAAAATCAGAAATAGAGAGTTGGTATTTCTGTATAACATAATGAGGAAAGTGGACTTGGAGAATTAAACACCTACGTGATATACTGAATTCATAAACAAATAGAGAGAAACCTTGTGTTACCAACTTAATGATTTAGATGGATCGTAGATCTTTGACAGAAGGACGGGAAAACTGCAAATTCTTTTAAAGCTGCAAGTAACAGGATGATGTGGAGACACATGCTCGTAAGTTGCACGGTTTATGAAAGAAGAAGAGATGTTATATGGTATGTATACGTACCGAATAACTTATTGTATATAACTAAACCACGCACGTGTTCTTTATAACTAGCAGTAATTGTTTCTGTGAGGTGCAAATAATTATTTAAAAAATAAAATAAAAAGTAAGAAAAAAAAAAAAAATAAACAAAAGAAAAGAATCTCCTGACAAAAGTAATTCTGTGATTAATCATTTTATTCTATATACTTTTCTTAAAAAGAAAAAAACATTCTGCCCGCTCGCCTACTCAAAACTCTCTATCGTAACTCTTCGGTTACATCTTGAAGACCACACACATTAGCGCTCATTGGATTATCCCTACCGATTTGCGCGTGACTGTCAGGACCGGAAATGACGTAAAAAGTTCTCCGACAACTCAAAGGAAAAAAATTATTTTATTGCTCGGTGAAGTTTATAATCTTAAGTATTTCTAAAATCCGTGATATTCCTTGATTCCAATTAAAACAGGACTAAAGTTTGAGCAAAAGTTGTGATATCACTTAAAAGACTGACATTTGGAGGTTTTAGACACACGTCTAGACATTCTTAGCATTTAGCACTTTGCATTATTCAGAATATATTACTCCCCGCCTTTTACTGTGTATGGAACCCCGTTTCAGTATATAATGTTTTATATATTAGTTCTATGTATTTGAAATTGCAGTAGTCTGGCTCTTAATTTTAGTCAAGATTGTTTTATGTGTTGCCATAGAAGGATATGACTACACAACCAAGAAAATCAAATTCAACTTGTATTGGTAGGACTAGCATTTTATTAGGCCAAAATAGTCACTTAAAGTTCTAAAGATTAAAAGTTGTCATTTTAATACTTACGCTGAGTTTTCTCTTGACTGATCAATGCTAATGAGATCTTTGCATTGTGGATGATAGAAAAGATTGGTTCACAGACAGTGGAAGATTTTTTTACCAATATCAGCTTGTCTTTACCTATGTAAATAAAAATCAACATGCTTCTAATATTATTAACGTGTTAGAAGTTTTCATCATGGAAAATTTATACTTATTAGCATATATTTCTTTCTTAGGCTACACTTAACATTTAGTCCTCGGAATCATTTATAAATATTACTTCCCCGGGCTTTTTACTGTATATGGATCCCCAGCAAAATATAGTGTTTTATATATTAGTTTTATATATTTGAAATTAGGTAGCCTGGTTCTTAATATCAGTCAAGATTGTTTTAGGTGTTGCCATAGAAGGATATGACTGCACAGCCAAGAAATTCAAATTCAATTTGCATTGGTGAAAATAGTCTCCTAAAAAGTGCTAAAAGTTTTAACAGTCTCCGCTCGTTAAGACAACTTATGTGGTAATAAAATAAACACATTCCATCTCCCCTCTCGCTTGTACCCATCCATCACGATAAAATAAACTGTTTTCAGGACTAAAGCTGAATGAGGCAAATAAAACTTAATAAGACTTATTACATCTTCTTAATATTTCATATAAAGTTACTTTTTTTCTCTCAAAATATAACAGGCACCAGCGTATAAAACCCACCTATAATTTAGCAAGGAAAATGTATATATATAAAAAGAGAACGTGTGTGTAGGTATCCTCTTGCATCGGGATTATCATCCTCTATCCTAATTCCTTGTCTCTCTGCTGGTGGAGGAGATCGCTGAATCAAAGCACTTTAAAGAGGCTTATCGCATGAATTCGCTTTTGAGTGCAACTCGACGGAGAAGCCCACATACTTGGCCAAAAGTTCCTTCCTCGCAGATCAAAGATGATTGAAACAAGCAAGATCCGACAAATCTGGTTGAATCGGGCTGTCGGATGCTTTGTTGGTCAAGATCCGCCGTTGTTACTCCAGCCCAACTAGCGCTGACCTCTTTCGTCGGTTTGGCCTTTGAAATCGTGTAGATGTTTGACTAGTCTGCAGTTTACGGTTCGAAAAGGAAAAAAAAAAAAAAAGTATATTTATTTAATTATTAGGTTGGTGCAGAAATAATGACGTAATAATGTCGTTTTTTTACTTATTTTTTAACGTCAAAAAACGACATTATTACGTCTTTATTTTTGCACCAACCTAATATATATCGACTTTCTCATTTGATTTGAGTTAATCCTTTTTTACGGTTTATCAACCCTTTGAAGGTTATTTAAAGCCAGAACATATTTTTAGATTGTAAGAATTTTTTTTGAGATATTAACGTTTTATTAAGGCTTATTAATTAACCCATAGCTGGGGAGAGAAGAGGGGGATTTATAAATTTGCCAACAATATTTACGCGTAACTGACTATAATTAACCCAACGAGAATTGGAACTCGGCTCCCGATTAATAATTCCGAGCCATTATTAATTACACCACCCGCACATCCAAGCTTAAAACACCTGAAATTCCCACCCATCGAGGTACTGATTTACCCATTATTTAAATATATGCGATATTTGTTTATTTTTGTGTATATATCTAGGTTTTTAGACCCATAAATTTTTGTCTTTGATACTCTCCGGTCATCATCGTGTGTTTATCGTGCTATGGTAAATTTCTCGGAATATTGAACATAAACTTTTATTAAATTTAGTGGGTGTTAATTGTTCATTTTTCGCACTACTACGCAGAGGAATTGAAACCACAATTTTTAGGAAGACAGATATATTTCAACTTACGCGTTATTCCACGAGTCCAGGGGTAGGCAAACTTTGTGTGGGTGCGTGCTAAAATCGGCCAAACCATTGACACCAAATTTTTCCACGAGCTAACAAAAAGTTTTTGAACATCAAAACTAGCAGCAACTAAGTTGGAACTGTGCCCACCTGAAATAAGGTTCATAAAAGTATCAGCCTGTTTTTTTATCTTGCTCAGTTCACGAGAAATTAATAATCTTTATTCCTCCTCAGTTTTCTTTTGGCCGAACCCTGTTCTACCATCAATTTACTCAACCTCATCACGTATGTTTCGAGCTGCTTTACTCTGTCCCTCTTTCCTTCATTCTGCCCTTTGAGTATCAAATTTTCCAAGCCCTCCTTCCTCATTACGTATCCCTGAATTTTCAACTGCCTCTTCCTGATGTTAAGTATAATTTTCCTAACAAATTCATATATTTCAATGAATCTTTATACACAGGCATATATAAGGTACAAAAATCACTTATGGTTGCCACAATCGGCGGCCACCAATTTCTCCAGACGAGACCGGAAGCGGTCCCTGGTGGCTGCCTTGAGAGCGTTCTTGGCGTTGTAGGGCTTGCTCTCACCTTCCTCGCCCCACAAGAGAGGATTGCAGTCTGGCGATGAGGTGGAGGTATAATTCTGGCGTCCAGCAGTACGCTGAGCAAGTGGTACCTCTTGAGTACATTTATAATTCAAGTTCCACTTGACAATAGACCCGACTGTTCACTTGCAGGTGCCCATTTACCTAGCGATTTTCTTGGGGTCTTCTAGTAAAGAAAATAGACATAGGTGTGTTCTGCATTTGAGTCAAAAAGGTAGTCACTGGTTGCATTTGCTCAAGAGTCAAAAAGTGAGACATAGGTTCAATTTGGATGACCTAAAAATATAGACAACTTGCACAAGATTTAAAAAAATGTAGACTGATTGATATTTTACGGTCTATAAACCATTTGCATTTTTATTTTTAAGTCAGAAAATATTTTTAGATTGCGATAGTTGTTAGGAGAATCAGCTATTTAATCCATAGCTGGGTGAGAAGATGTAGATTAATACCAAAATCCCAAAGATATTTTCGCGTAAGTGAATATAACGAACCCGAATGAAATTGGAACTCGGCTCTCCGATTTTCAATTCTGAGCCGTCATCCATGACGCCATCGCTCACCTAAGCTTACAGCATCTGGTATTCTGAAGTGGTCACACATCTAGGTAATGACCTGGCTCGACGTTGCTTAACTTAGGTAACTGTGATACAACCGGTGTTTCAATGTCAATATGGCTGTAAGCCTAAAGAAGGTAGATAACGGTTGGTGTGTATTAAAGCCAAAATGATAGACATAGGGCCATTTTGCACGAGATCACAGTGGTCCGGTTTGCACCGTGGACCGTAAAGGATCGATAGACGTTTGGTTTACACTAGAGTGAAAAAGGTAGGAACAGGTCCTCTTTGCACAACAATTTAAAAAGTCACGCACTATTCAGGTTCGCAAATGTATTAATAAGTTAGATATATGTCCTGTTTGCCGTAAGGAAATAAGATAACATTGGCCAAATATATAGTGATTTTCTAAGCCCGGCTTAGATGTGGCACAAGGCCGAAAGCATGAGGCACCCAGTGAGGATCGAACTCACTACTCAGTCGTAATTAATCTAGCAAGACAAGCTTTCAAATCATTACACCACGTCGAGGTGCCCAAATTGGCCAAATATATACACGAATCTCGGAATATGCACCCAGAAGGTAGACTCTATTTTATGGACTCTTGCCCTCCGCAGGAGATCATGCTGGACTATTTGAAACTTCACCGACATAGCAAATACCGTAATTACCCATGTATAATACGCCTTCATCCATAATACGCACACCTAAAATTGTTCTGAAAGTGTGGGAACATGTTTCTGCTCACGCATAATGCGCACCCGTCGTTTGGTAATTAACCCCATAAATTGTACTTCTCCAATTTCATTTCTTATTTTTTTTTTAAAAATGGTTTTAAACGTAGAAGTATATTATTCTAATTTAGTTTTATGATAATTCTTATTTTATTTTAAGGCATTTTTTTAAAGTTTTTTTTTTTGTAGCTGTGCATAATACGCGCCCCCGATTTTGCTTATTATTGTTTAGAAAAAAAATGCGCGTTATACATGGGGAATTACGGTAATTTCCCGGGCGTAACAGCAAAATTGTCAAAATCGTGTAACAGCATGGGTTAGTTATCCATCCTACATAATGTTTAATATCTAAAAAAAAAATCAAACAAAAAAAAATACTAGACTAATTGAGTTTTTCCAGGTTTTCAGATAAGACGTTTAGCCATCTTGACACCATTTGTCGTAAGAATCACTGAAAAACCCTTTGAGTTATTCAGCTTTCTTCTCAACTGAGCAATGGTGAAAGGAAAAAGATAATTCAGGCCTTCAGTAATGGTAGAAATACTCTGGATTCCATCTTCAAAGTACATTCAAGAACAATCAAAAGAACAGTGAATAAGTTTAAAAAATGACAACAGTAGAGAGAAAACTTGGATCAAGAAGTCACAACAGAAAGAGGGATCATCGTTTCAACTTACAGCTATATTCTTATTGTTCAAAGTAGAGTTCAATAGGGTTGTAAAAACCTCGGTGAACTCCAGTAAGATATGTTTAATCATTTCTAAGATACAACGTTTTAAAGTTTAATCTAACAACTGGACAATTTTGTTTTTACACCTGGTTGAAGTAACTGTTTTTTTTTCTTTGTAGACTTAAATAGTTAAGTGTACAAAAACAGTTAGTATACGATATATTGATTAAGCTGTCAAGGGGGGACGAATAGACGAAAAAGTTTTGTCCAATATGTATCTATTTTTCTATCAGATTATCATCTTAGACTAATCGAAAACGCCATCTTATTAAACATTGTGGCGTTCTTGGTCATGATATTTCTTTCGTCTTGATTCAATTTGTTATTGGTTGTGTCTCTCGAAGCTTCTCACTGGTTTAGAAGTCGGAGCGGTATATATTTTGATAGAAATATTTTCATTGACAAAGAATTCAGTATTTAAAATTTAGGCTTGTGCGCACGGCCGGGAAAGGGATTTGAAAATTAGAAAAATATATTAAATAAAAAAAACACTACGAACAGTGGACGTAAAACTTTCTCTAGTCTTGGGTATGACGATAAACTACATCCGGCAGTAAGGTTTCTGATCGGGAGTTTGGAGCTTTTGAGGAACGTTGAACCACCTCATGACTGCAGTTGTTCCAAGATTCATCTTAACCTGGGGTGGTAGCTAATGTTAGGGTCCAAGCGATGGGAGAATAATGACCTCCTTAAAAAAACAAGAAACAAAAAAAAACAAAAAAAAAAACAAACAAACAAAAAAACAAAAAAAAAACATTTTATAGTAAAAATATGAGTAATACATGTTTATATAAAAAATTACCAACGACACCTATTTATAGAAAAATTACCAACAATATATTTTATCTGTAGTGTAACCATAAAAATGTGTTCAAAATATTTAAAATTCGGCATTAAATAACCCATAGAGATGTTGATATGCCGCTAAAGAGAATCAGTCAACCAAATCTTTCCTTCCTTCTTTTCTTTATGCCCTCCTTTTTTTCTCTTTGTAATTGTTTCTTTAGAGTGTTCTCTCTTATACCTTCCTATTTTTCTTATATTTATTGGATCTCCTAATATAAAAAAATACCTTTTCATAGCAAAATGGCAATCAATACAAGGTATAAACATAAATTATTATTTAGCAAAATTACCAGCAATACTTTTTATCATCTACGAACTGTACAATCATCTACAAACTATAAAAACATCTACAAACTATACAATCATCTACGAACTATACCATCATCTACAAACTATACAATCATCTACAAACTATACAGACATCTGCAAACTATATAAAGATCTACAAGCTATACAATCATCTACAACCTATACAATCATCTACAAACTATACATACGTTTGTCCTGAAAGTATAAGATTATGTACAAAATCTCTGAAGTTGAAAGCATAAAATTACGTACAAAATATTTAGATTTCGTCATTAAATAACCCACAGAGGTTGATATGCCGCTAAACAAAATCAACCAACGAAAACTTTCCTATACATCTAATGAAACAGAAATGCAGACACACGCAAACATTCGTTTAATCTGCATGTCTTTAAATTTTTCTTTTAACTTTCTTCTTTCTATTCTTTTACCTTTTTGTCTTTCTTTTTATTTTATTTTCCTTCCATACATTTTTGATTTTAATTCTTAATTACGTAATCAACTTACGTCTAAATTTTTGTATTTTTGCAAAAGTTCTCCAGACATTTTTTAATTCAAAATTCTCGCTTATTTATTTTACATTTCCTCACTTTTTTTTTTATTTTCATTCGTCTTTCTATATTTGTTCCACAATTATATGCAGTTCTGTTTAACGTTTACTCTTTCTTTCTTTCTTCCTTTCTTTCTTTCGTTTCCATTTAAATTTCCTCTTTACATAGTCTTCCTTTTTTGTGTTTTTTGTTTTATTTCTTCCAGATGATTTTTTTTTTTTGCTTATACACTTATCTCTGTTTCTATTCACGCTTTTATTTTCGCATCTCGCTCCTTTTTATTTGTTAAGCTTATTTTTGTTTTTCATTGCCATTTTCTTCTTTTTTCGGCTTTGTTCCTTTTTCATACATTTTGTCAAAATCGATTTATTTTCTATTTTCTCTTTCTACATTTTTTATTCTATACCATCATCATCATCATCATCATCATCATCATCGTCGTCGTCTTTTTCTCCTTCTTCTTCTTCTTCTTCTTCTTCTTATTATTATTATTAGTAGTAGTAGTAGTATTTTCTTCTTCTTCTTTTTCTTCTTCTTCTTCTTCTTCTTCTTCTTCTTATTATTATTATTATTATTATTATTATTATTATTATTGTAATTCTACAAATGTGTTTCCTTCCACCATTTTCTTTTCGTTTTATTCTCACATTTGTAGATCTTCGATTTCTTCTTCTTCTTCTTCTTCTTCTTCTTATTATTATTATTATTATTATTATTATTATTATTATTATTATTATTATTTTTCTTCTTCAAATTCGTCATTGACCTTTTTCTTACATTCTTACATTTAGCATTTCATTTTCTTATCATCATCATTATCATCTTCATCATCATCATCTTCTTCTTCTTCTTCTTCTTCAAATTCGTTTTATTCTTCTCAACGTTTGTATTCGATTCCATCATCATCGTCTTCTTTTTCTTCTTCTTCTTCTTTTTCTTTTTCTTCTTCTTCTTCTTCTTCTTTAAATTCTTCATTGACCCTTTTCTTAGATTCATTATTCTTATTTCATTTTATCATCATCATCATCATCATCATCATCATCATCATCATCATCATCATCATCATCTTCTTCTTCTTCATCTTGAATTTCTTCAAACTCATTTCCTTCTACCTTTTCCTTTCGTTTTATTCTCCCATTTTCTTCTTCCTCTTCTTCTTCTTCTTCTTCTTCTCTACGTTTCGTATTTCATTTCATCATCATCAGCATCAGCAGCATTTTTCTTCTTGGATTTGTATTTTCCTATTACTTTTTTTTTTTTTTTTAGTTTTCTTCTTCCTCTTGGAATTTCTTCTTCTATTTCACACAGATGCATTTATCAACATAATTAATATTTTTATAATAAATTCATTATATTTAAAGCATTTTTGTTTTATCCTAATTCGATTTTCTACCTTAACGAAATCATTTTCAAATTCCGATTCTCCAAGAATTCATTTCAAATTGAGTCATGCTTTTGGATTTTGACAACGTATTCAAATATTTCTAAATATCAGAGCATTCCCAAATATCCACCTGTGTTTCTCTTTCACTTTACAGAATTCCTTCTTCTTATATTTTTTGCAATTATTCACAGAACTATTTCTTTTTTTTACCATTCCATCAGCATGTGTGCAACTCATCGCGCCTTCTAACGTCTGATATGAATTGGAAGAATTCTAACGAATCAATTGCAGCTTCTGCTGCAAGGGAAGTTCCTTCATTGTGTCGTGCTTGAGAAAGTTTCCTACCCGAATCTCGGTGGCGCCTCTGTAAGCCTAGCATTCATTCTTGCATCGCACAGTGTTGTCGTATCTGGTTTTGTGCTTCTATCATGTATCTAGATATTCCTGGCTTCTGCTCTCATCACCTTTAAAACTCCCGTAGGATCACCGAAGTTAAGCATCCGAGAGCCTGGCCAATACTAGTATGGGTGCCCGCTTGTGAATACCAGGTGCTGTAAGCTTGGATGTGCGGGTGGTGTAATGGATAATTAATGGCTCGGAATTTTCACTCGGAGAGCCGAGTTCCAATTCTGGTTTGGTTCTTCCACTAATGCGCGAAAATACACCTTGGAAAGGTATAAATCCACCCCTTCTCCCCCAGCAATGGTTTAATTAGTAAAACTTGTATCAGTAAATCCTTATTATCTTCAAAACAAATCTTACAATCTTAAATATAATCTGGCTTTCTATAACCTGCAAAGGGTTTATAAGCTGTGGGAAATGGAACGATCAATACTAATTTACTCATACCAATCATACAATTCGTAAGTTTTGTGCTGTCAACGAACTCTCGTCGCCACTTTTATAATGCTAATGAATACTTGTCACATTCGTAATGCTCGTTGTAGTAGAGACTTTATAATTGCAGATACAACTATAGTAACGCCGTTGAACAATACTGGTGTCAAACGCCTTCGAGTAGTACTTTCAATAATAGTACTTGCTCGATAATACCCGCTCGAATAGTAATCAGTATAGTGATCAGAATAGAGAAATAGTATAGTGAATAGAGTAGAGAATAGCGGTCCGTCTAGTAGCAGATGATAGAAGTGCAGATCAATTAGACACACGCTACCTCCCATATATATGGTTACGTGGTCTACTTAATTCATATCTATGGTCACGTGGTCTACTTAATTCAATAATGGGATCGCTTGTGTTTCCTCACTGGTGATCTATGTTCAAACTCAAGTGTCGGTGGTAACACTGTTTCCATATAACAACTCTCCACATTTTCCTCTCCTCCGTAAAGCTTATATTTTTCTTATCTCTCTTCTGTTCTGCCAACAATTTACACAAGCTTGTTTGGTATGTTACGTACTGTTTGTCTCTGGCCCTCTTGTAGTCAATATGTCATGTGACTATCAAATATTCTAAGCCTCCTTTCCTCATTTAATACTGTAGAAAATTCAACGCACTTTCTAATACTAAATATTAGAGTTCTTCTTGTTACTATTTTCTCAAAAACTTCGTCGTTGTTCACATGGTATTCTCAGCATCTTTCTGTAGAACGGCATCACTTGTTCATCTGTGAGGAGATCGCTGCCATACAGGAGGGCTGATATTACGTACCAGATCAATAAACTTTTCTTTGTGTCTAACGAAATTTTCCTGTTTCTTAATACTTCACTTATATTTTGGAAGGCGTCTTTCGAAAGAGCCTTCGGGTTTTAGTATCGCACCTTCCGTCAATTGATAAATAACTTCCTAGATATTTAAGTTGTCATACTTGATTTTGATATCTCCGCTGTGTAGTTTGCATGTCGGGTTGGCCCTTTTGCTGACAACCAAACATTCGATCTTAGTGCGATTCTATCGATTCCCATTTTCAATCTACTTGTTTTTGCATACACGTGTTATATTTTCTCTGTGTTGGACATGTGTAAATGTTTGTATATAATTTTATGTATGACTTAGAATTATAAAACTGTCTATGAGAACAAAATATGTTTCTAATTACTTTTCTTTCCGCTATTCCGTTCCGTCTGTGTATTAAGGTGTTTAGTTCCTTTTTTTTCAGTTTCCTTCATTACCTTATGTAGGAGTCTTGTATTTTATTTTCTGTGTCTGTTATCAACACTGTGTCGTCTGCATATATTATTGTGACCACCAACAATGAATCCTAGATTACACTTTTTTTATATTTTCCTTGAGCGTTGAAATCAATTGAAGACAAAGCGCTGCGTGGAGAAATATTTTTAAATAATTTCCCCCGAAAGAAGGCGATAAAGCCACTAAGATTCAATGGGTAAACGTGAGTGAAAGAAAATGAGAAAACGTTACTGAAGAGAAACGACGATAAAGAAACAGAGTTCAAGTAGACAGGTGATAACGATTGACGCTGTATTCACATTTTTGAAGATCCTAATTAACAGGTGAAGAACGAAGCCGGAAGGCAGTTTCCAAGCGAGAAATACGAAAGAAGAAAATATAAAACTTACGATTACCTGTAACTATTTCAACAGTAACGTGATAAAACCTAACTGCCAATATATTTCTCCGCTCAAATTCATGAACTCGAGGCATCAGGTAGAAAACCATATCAGAACAATTGCTATGAAAATACTCATAGGAAAGTCACAAATATAACTATATTATTGCGGTGAGAAACATAATATACCAGCTTCTTCTTTCGATTTTCAGTAGAATCTAGTTGATTGATTCGTTTTTTTATGGCTTATCAACCCTTTGCAGGGTATTTAAACCCAGAAATGATACCTTAAGATCCAAGCATACAACCCCTGGTATTCCCAAGCGCGAATCCATCCAGGCACAAATCAGGCTTGAGATTGCTTAATTTTGGTGATCTTACGGGAACTGCGGTTTCAACATGATATAGTCGTAAGTCGTTCATTAGTAGGACTTATGTCATTAAATCAGTGCTATCTTCAAAATATTAGGTTGGTGCAAAAATAATGTCGTTTTCTCGCATAGTAACATATGTGAGAAAACGACATTATTTTTGCACCATTCTAATAACATTTAATATATATTGAATATAATTTCTGCATTTAAAAAATCTGCGGAAGGTTATCAGCTTTCTATTTTTCTTTTATCGCTCATCCCTCCTCCCAAGACTCTATTAGACGCTGATAGTATAGAAAAGTCACTTTCTCGCCATCCATCTCCGAACGTCTTCGCCTTCGGTGAATTCAATGACCAGGAGGCTGAAACCTTCAAAAGGTACCACTGTTGCCGGTATACAGACATTAAATTTTTCGATTGCCCAATCATCCACTCAAATCGTGGACATCCATACCCGTTTACTTAGCCAAACCTAGCAACATACTTCTCTATTAGTCCTGTTTCTTACCTCCTCTTCTCGCTCTTGCCGAACTTCAAAATATTGCCGTCTCGGTAATTCGGACCACTCTGTGGTAACTATCGATATCTCTTTTCAAGCATCTATTAAACAGGAACTCCCTATCTATAAGAACTCTTTCCGTTACCAGTACGATGATTTTCTTCGTGACACCTTTTGAACCGACATCTTCAACTTCCCAATTGAAAATTGTGCCACTGAGTTTTCTTTTGGGGTCAAAGCGGGCATAGGCGCTTTCATTCCTTCTCTGAAATACCAGGTGAAACCGCAATCTACTCTATGGTTCCTACCAGTATGCTCAGCCGCTATAGCTCACAGGAACAACTATTTCCGGCTATACCAGCGTGACAGCTCTCATCATAACAGGTGGCTATTTGCTACTGCTCGTAACAAATGTAAGCGGTTCCACGAAAAAGCTAAATCCCTTGTTGCAGAGAGAATGTGGCACTGCATAGCCTATAAAAAATTGTTACAGTTGACCTAGCTAGATGTAGTCGTAAATTCTATGCTAAATTTTTTTCTCGCACTTCTCACTTGGGAAATCGCTCCCGGCTCCATGCTTTCCTACCAACTTAAATTTGCAAAAATTTAAATGCAATGTCAGTCGCCAACTACTGCCCTCTTGATTTATTTTACTCTTTCCCTTATTAATAATGTTTCTGTTCCTAATTCAACCACGCACGATAACTTCTTGCGTTTTAGTGGCTGTACTGCCCTGCTTGGGGTGACACAGATTAAAAAAAAAAGAAACTAGAAAAATTTATTAAGCCAACCCCCATCATCACTCTAAATATTCACCATCACTATCACTACTGCCTGCTTTAACCATCACCTTTATAACCACTCAAATTAAACTTTACCGCTACCATCATAAACCTTCACCGCCACTAGTGGTATCAGCTAACCCAGTCACCACCTTCATCATTACTAGAATCCATTGTCCCTATGACCATCTGTAAGCCTCCACCACCACTATTGTCAATAAACCCCATCACCACCGCTGTCACTACTATAAACCTTTACTGCTGCCACCATAAACTATACAACTTTACCACTGGCAACACCATTACCATCAGATAGCACCACCTTGACCAGTACCACTCTAAACCTTTACCACTAGCTCCACACTACTACCACCACTCTAAACCTTTTCCATCACCATTGTCGTTGAGATCTCATCATTTTACATTTGAGCTGGATTAGCCGTAAGCTAACAGTTTCTTTTCTCGCACTTCTCTCTTGTGGAACACCCTTCTGACTCCATGCTTTCCAGCCGACATTAATCTGCAAAAATTTAAATGCAATGTCAATCACTATCTACTGCCCTACTCATTGCTCTTTTCTCTTTCTCCTTATTATCTAATGTTTCTGTTCCTAATTCACCCACACCCTGTCACCCCTTGCATTTTCGTGGCTGTACTGCCTTGCTTGGGGTGATACCGAGTAAAAAAATTATTAAAACAAATGATGTTAACTTCTCATCCCGGAAAATCATAGTTATTTTTTACAAATATATTTTACCGAAATTTATTAATATTCTTGGTTTACGCATGACCGGCGTGTTTCATGGCACGTACGTTTTAAATAATGAAAAACATATTTGTAGCTGAAAGAGAAAACGTATTTTTCTATATAAATCTAATTTCTTAGAAATTTAGCGGAAGACTTTTGTTTGAAAAAATATGTCATGTTTGCATTATTTCCTTTTGAATTAATTTTTTTCTATTTCGGAATGGGTCCCTTTTCATTTAAATTTTTTTTTTTTTTTTTTTTGCTGATGTGAAAATGAATTTTACACGTGACAATTTACATTAACGTTTCTTTCCGAAATAAAAACAAAGTGACATCATTATTTATTAACGTCTCATTATAAAAACACACAGTTCTTATATTCATTTTGTTTTATTAGGTTGGTGCAAAAATAATTTCGTTTTCTCACATAGTAACATATGTTAGAAAACGAAATTATTTTTGCACCAACCTAATACAATGATGTTCAACCTATACAAGGGCCCGAGGGCCACTTGGGATAGAGACTTACATAATATCAGTTTCTTTTTTTTTAAATTACTATTGGATTAATTTGAATCTCACTGACGAGACTTTCCATGTAAAGACCAAAAGATTTGATAACATTTTTTCTGGTTGAATCTGTCAGTTATGTGCAATGCGTGACACACGATTAGGCGATCATGTATCTTTCGATACATAACTAACAAGACAGATTTGTTTCCCGCAGTAGGTGACATTTTTTCTACGGTAGCCATCCAAAGCTATAGAACCAGTTCTGTCTTGCTATTTACCCATAGCTAGCGGGAGAAGAATAGGATTCATACCTTTCCCAAGGGTATTAGCACGTCAGTGAATGCAATGGATTCGAGTGGAATTCGAACTCGGCTCCCCGATTTCTCAATCCGAGCCACTAATCATGGGTAGAAAGAGGAGTTAAATAACAGGTTGTTTGGACATGATTGTAATTTGGTATAATAGTGAAGTGTTAACTTATAGGCTTCAGTATATAAGCTTTTTACTGGGAAAGTTTTAAAGTCTCCAGAAGGAGAAAAGGGAAAATAGACAGGACCTTGATTAGCTGCGATGTTCTTCATGGCCGAGTGGTAAAGCACCCCGGATCAAACAGATGTATTTTGCCTAGAAAATGAGACGATTAAAATCAGTCAGTCAGTTATGTGTCATGTGTGATACACGCTTAGGCAATCATGCATCTTTCGATACATGACTGTCGAGGCAGATTTTTCCCGCAGTAGGTTGCCATTTCTTTTTGCGGTAAAGGCTATAGAATCCGGTCTGTCCTGCTATTTTCCTATTGCAGGGGGTGGGGAGAATAGGATTCATACCTTTCCCAAGAGTATTTGCACGTAAGTGACTCTAATGGATCTCAGTGGAATTCGAACACGGCTCTCCGATTCATCAATCCCAGCCGCTATCCATTATTCCACCGGGCCTCCATAATACTGGATTCAATGATGTAACGTCTGATTTTTAGACTTTGATGTTTTGAGCTTTTCTGTGTTTAGAACAATATGTATTAACTTCTAAAGTATCACATAGAATTCTTTTTTCAATAGAAATATATTTGTTCAATAATATTTCAAATAGGACGATAATTTAATTTTCCGAAACTTATCACTCACTCATCACTCCCCCGATCCAGGTAGGTCTTTCCACCTGTCAGCTCCTAAGAACTTCTACCTATCGATGCCTTCTGCTAGAAGCAGAAGTAGCGAGATTGTAAGCAATCGCCGGCTGTTGCGTTCTGTGTCGTCTCCTGATCCACACACTAATACATAAAATAGTAAAAACGAAAAGAAGCGTTTCTTTTTCTCATTCGTTTTATTAAGAGAGAGTGGCGGCAGATTAGTTTTCTACGAGGCAATGGGAAGAATGGCATCACAAGAACGCATGTCACACATTAGCTCAGTGTCTGTGCGCAGATGGTCTTAGTCAATCGCTAACATGGGTGTGGGAGACGTATCGACACTGCAGAATCTTTGAGGCTCTCTGTTGAATTCTCGCCGTTTTGAACATAGGCAAAACCCAGTCAAAGTCATTCCATCACTGTCAGAATACCACGCACACGAAGCATTCAGCATAATCGCTGAGCATTCAGGCCCTGGCCTTCGCATTCTGTAATACTAAGACTTTCGCGTAGCTGACAGCAGCTATAATTTTACGAAATTGTCTTCAAAATCCTGATGCTTTTTATATATCAGTGTGCCTTATATTCCGAAAAAATACGACACACACACACAGATATATATATATATATATATATATATATATATATATATATATATATATATATATATATATATATATATATTATTTATAATCAAATCTCAGTGATTCGTCACTGTGAATAGTTTCTGTTAATGCGTTTACACTTCTGTATATCTCATGTTTGGAGCCTTGGCTAATGTGTGACGTCAAGCGGAGAGTTTACGAATCGATAATCCACTCACAGAGCAACAGACGTGGACAAAACAAACAAGACAATATTTACCATGATGGATCTTTCCAAATAGTGCAAGTCGATCGAGTGAATCCCATGGCGCTCAACAGAGTTGATATTATCTTAACCTCTTCGGCATGGTTAATGCGTCAGCACAGATATATATATATATATATATATATATATATATATATATATATATATATATATATATATATACGTGCATAGATGTTTTTTCCGCGTTTAAATTTAGCCAATTGTTTGGATATATAGGTATAGTTCTATTTTATACATCTGTATATATATTTTAAACAAGTGTCCCAGTTACAGAAAATCTGTTCTGAATCGCAAAATAAAACATGAAATAAAATTAAGACATAATTTAATTAGGAAAGCTTTCGATTTCTGTTATGAATAAGATAGATTATGGATAATATTATCTTAAGAAATATATTATTTCAAAGAATAATGAATTTTTACAAGGATCGTTTTCAATTTTTAAAGATTATAATAATTTTTGAAATTTTCAAGGATCTCTATAACTTTGTATTGATTGGATACTGTTTTTAAGTTAAAAATTAATTTACTAGTTATAAATGGAAAACCTTACTACAGTTCAGCGACCCCTGTATTTTATTTATATATATTATGATTTTTAGAAGCATAACCGTTCCGACTTTTGTAAATACAAACGTCCTTTTACGATATTATTGGAAAATAAGAGCGATAACTACATTAAATTGTACCTTAAATTAAATAAAACATTTAGATTATTTATAATAAATTACTCGGTTGTTAAAGTATATATATATAAAAAGGTGCTTACGTTATTTTCCTCAAGGGATTTTAAGGATATGCACCCGTAGAAAAAAAGAATAAAGTTTGCCAACATGAGGATTTCAATAAAACTGGCAATATCCCATAAATAAAAATGTTATAAATTCTTTACTCTGAAATCTTAAACTATAAGTGTTGTGGTGTTCTCTCTCTAATGAGGCTATTGTAGACTCTTCCACTTACTATAAAGTTAGTAGAAAAAGTAAGTCTCGGGGAAACATAGATATAGACTGTTCAACTGTCGAACTCTCTGCTTTGAGCAGAGAGGAACCCGAACGAGGCTTTGCCGCAGGGTAAAGTTTTGTTCAGGGACGTAGACAGTTCCTGAACCCGTTTAGATGGGTTCAAAGGGAATATTTTTGGCCAAGCCTACGGGCTCTTAGTACCTACAATAAACTAGCTTTGTGCCACATACACGATCGTGGCGGGGCTGTTAAATGTTAGCAGTGATATAAACTATCACACTGTCAAACTCTCTGCCTCGACAAAGAGGAAGCCTGTCGAGGCTTTGCTGAAGGGCAAAGTTTCGTCCGGGGAGGTAGACAGGCCCTAAACCCGTTTATGCGGGTTCAAATGGAATATTTTTGGCCGAGCCTACAGGCTCAGAGAAACCACGATAAACCCGGCCTTATGCCACATACATCCCTTGTGGCGGGGCTGTTAAATATTAACAGTGATATAAATTGTTCAACTGTCAAACTTTTTGCCACGGCAGAGAGGAACATGGTCGAGGATCTGCCGAAGGGTAAAGTTTCGTCCAGGGAGGTAGAGAGGCCTTGAACCCGTTTATGTGGGTTCAAAGGGAATATTTTTGGCCGAGACTACGGGCTCAGAGAAACCACGATAAACCCATGTGGTGGGGCCGTTAAATATGACAATGATATGACTGTTCGCACTTCCTGTCCAACTCTCTGCTTTGGGCGGAGAGGAACCCGGACGAGGCTGTGCCAAAGGGCAGATATTCGTCCAGGGAGGTAGAGAGAACCGAACCCGTTTATGCAAGTTCTACGGGGATTTTTTGGGCCGAGTCTACGGGCTCGGATGATCCACGTTAAACTCGGCCTTGTGCCATATATATCCATCGAGGAGGGGGTTCTGTTAAATATTAACTACTGTTCTACCGAGGCTGTGACTGCTCGCCTTTCCTGTCGAACTCTCTGCCTTGGGCAGATAGGAACCCGGACGAGGCTGTGACGAACACGTTTATGCGGGTTGTACGAGAATTTTTTGGCCAAGCATACGAGCTCGGATGGCCCACGTTAAACTCGGCCTTGTGCCACATGTACCCACGTGAGGTGGTCCCTGAATATAACAATGATATAGACTGAACGCTGGTCAACCAACACACACTCCTAAGTCGTGTAACTCACTTCTGTTGTATTTACTGTTCAATACCCAATATCTGTAACCTCTTGTTTTGTTATTTCTTAACCAATTACTTGGTCACAACAGTTAATGTGTTCGTCGAAATGTTCCTTCTATCTATTATGTATTGAAAGTAATAGTTTTTTCCAAAAAGTATTGTCGGGAACAATGTATAACAAGTAATATTTTTTTGTTCAAAAATTCATTTCTGGTAATAATTTTTACAAAAATGTATTGCCGGCATTAAAATATATTTTTATACTTTCATAGATCAGACCAGAAATTGAATATTAATATAATATCTGAGGTGGATCTGCTCTATCGTCACTTACCATCCTTCACAGAGTTCAAGAATATCTACATGGCCTTATAGGCGATGAATTTTTTTCCCCCACAGACGACATTTTGCAAGCCTCTTGATAATCTCTGAACATTTCAACTGTAGCGAACCATAATCGCATTCCATTGACGAGATGTAATTTTCACACGAGCATCTTCTTTGGGAAACCGACTGCCAAGAGAATGCTTACCCGATCAGTATAATTTTAACTTATTGTCGGGGTGTCTTCCATCTAATGAGGCTATTGTGGACTCTTCCACTTACTATAAAGTTAGTAGGAAAAGTAAGCTTCCAGGGAACGGTGATTTAGCCCGAACCCTGGTCAGCCGACACTCCCAAGTCGTGTAACACTCTTCTGATGTATCTACTGTTCAATACACAATTAATCTGAATTTTTTTGTTTTGTTATTTCTTCAGCATATACTTGGTCACAACAATAAGTAAGCAATTGTTTCAAATCATATAAATTAAACTTTAAATCAGCTAATCTTCCACAAATAAAGTTTCAGGAAAGTACGTTTTATTTTCCAAAGATTTTTTTTAATCAAGTGAATTACGTTTGGTTTAGAGACTTGTACATATGGTCAAAATCACTGATTCTTAGCGATTTAAAAATAAATTCAATAAATTAAACCTTTTGGAATACAGGAAAGTAACTTACTTATTGGAAATATTACATTTAAAGTATTAGTTTGAAATTAAAACTAAAATAAGTTTTAAGAAAGATTCAAAAAAAGTTGAATGCGCGTTATACATGATTAATGAAAGTCAAGGAACACAAAATTAAAAATGCCAGAATTTTTTTTCTTTTTCTCCATATCCCAGTCCATGACGAAAATTTGTATTTTCTGCTTTGTTCTTTATATAAAATAAAGCAAAAGGCGGAAAATAAAATAAAAAAATCGTCATAGACTGAGATATGGGGAAAAAGAAAAAATTCTGGCATTTTTAATTTTGTCTTGATTGATTTTCATTACTTAATCATGTATTACGCGCATTCATTTTTTTGAAGAATCAGCGTTGAGTGAATATTATGGAAATATAGTAGATAATTAAGTTAAATCTATATTATAGAAATTTGAATTTGTTATTAATTATATATATATATATAAATATTATTGTTTTATATTATATTATTATATTGTAATTATATATATATATATATGTATGTATGTATGTATATATATATTTATATATATTAAATCAATTTTTTTTTTTAAAATTAACACTTGACGACAGTACATAGAACTTGGAATTTTCGTATATAATTGATCATAGGCAAAATACAGCACAATGTTATTTATTATATATATATATATATATATGTATATTTATATATTATTTATTATATATATATTTATCTATCTATCTATATATATATCTTTATCTATATCTATATATTTATATATTATTTATTATATATATATATTTATATATCTATATCTATATCTATATATATATATATATATATATATATATATATATATATATATATATATATACTTCCTTACTTCGTTAATTAACATATGTTTAATACGGCCCGTCAAAAATGTGTAAATTTTCTTTTCATGTCTGATGATCCACAGTCCTTTAAAAGGGCTGTGGTGAAATAATTTATTACATGGAACCTTAAAGTGGTCTGCTTTTATTTAAATTATTTGTTCTGGATTTACATTGAGCTCTCTGGATTATATCCTCCTTGGGTTGACCCATATGGATTACCGAATTTTTCATAAACTAAATATATATATATATATATATATATATATATATATATATATATATATATATAGATACACCTAGTGAGCCAAACAAACCTACCTAGGTTTCACCTAAACGTATCGTCAGGGAAAGTATGGCTAACGAGGTAAAGAGAAACACATATTTATAGGCGATAATTAAAACCATACCACGTGACCGAAGAACCACAAACTAAGTAGATGGGGGGGGGGTAAAATTTATTCAACAAAAATGCGGAGGGGGGTGTAAAAAAAATGTCTAAGGTGGAAACAGTCTAAATAAGTAATCAAGATTTTTTGTGTCTACATACGTTAAGGATTTCAGTTTTAGAGTTTAATAATTGGCTAGGTTGATCAATTAAAGCTATGGCTAATTTCTCCTCTGCATATAATTTACAAAATTTATGGCCTGCTTTATATCTGGGGCATTTTTTTAATATTTCTCATTTAAGGATGGGGTCTACATTATCTTCTTGTTTGGCTCTCTCTCTCTCTCTCTCTCTCTCTCTCTCTATATATATATATATATATATATATATATATATATATATATATATATATATATATATATATATATTTCAGATGGAGTATATCTTTAAAAAGACAATATGAAAAAAGACAAAAGAAAAACGCGTTTTACTTCGTCCTTTTCCATATATATGTGTATATATAGAGAGAGATAGATAGATAGATAGATAGATAGATAGATAGATAGATAGATATTCCACAACCGTAAAAAATAGGAGTAAAAGAATTTGAAAATGCAATTGGTGATTATCACAACATTTATATATAGTACGCACCTCCTATTTTTATTTGGATTGTTCATTTATCTGGACTTAGATGTCTGAATTAACGAAAGTCGGAGCAAAATCTGAATTCACATAAGTGCCCGATATTTGTTTTTAAATGTTGTTATTGAAATAATTGTTTCTTAGTATGAATTGTAATCTGTCAGTGACAACGTCATTTTTTATT
>OZ010611.1:34093121-34175621 GCA_963932145.1 Acanthosepion lycidas
TAAAATTGATTCACCAAAAGAGCTCAATGTATTTATTATTATTACAGAGCAAATAATTAATAAACAATAAAATCCCTAATCACCTCATATGGGGAATAGACTATTTCGGCAGACGAAGATATCGGTTGTCTGTCTTATCAACCCCAGTGTGGACTGAGTTTGTGTCAGAAATAGAAATTTAACTGCGAAAGTTAAAAATCACCCTCACGAAAAACTAATACAGAATTTGTCAATTTCAATGTTTCTGTCTGACGAAAGGCATGAGGCAGGGATCAGGGAGATTGGAATGTATTTGTCTTAAACGGAAGAAGTTTTATAAAATGAAACCTGGATATTAACTTTATGGCATTAATTTGGGGTTGTATGAAGAATGAAAGATTAATTAAAAATTAAAAGGGGAATACAAAGGGTTTTTACAAATAACCTTCAAATACATAGGATTTTTACAAATAACCTTCAAATACAAAGGATGTAAATGATTAATGGAAAGAGAGTTGGCAGATCTTAGAGTAGGGGAAAGTTTATAAATTATGATTAATATATTGAAAACAGATTATAGAGCGGGGATTTATTGAAATTAGAATTAGTTATAGATATACATTTGAAGAGTTAGAGGAGAGTGAATATTATGGAAATATAGTAGCTAATTAAGTTAAACATGTATTATGGAAATTTGAATTTGTTTTTATGTCGACATTTTAACACTAATTCATTAATCTGATTCAATAGCTGATTTTGAATATTGTATCTTATTATTCAAATTTTTTCTTCTAAACATAAATGTTACCTATTTCTAAGAATATTAGGAGTCTGTGCGGAACCTATAGTTTGGAAAATTATATTTTATTTGTACTTAACCTTTTTATGAATAATACTTCGACATATATATTACCTACTACTCTTATATATATATATAATATATATATATATATATATATATATATATATATATATATATATATATATAACATTTGAATATATTAGAAGTTCTTCTAATAAAAAATATATCAACAGATCATCAAATAATATCGTAAGCACATGGCCGTAATGTTCTGACCGTGTTTGTCAATTAATTAAAACTATAGCAAAACCAAGATTAATGTTACAAAAATGTTTCTCACACAGTAAATAGAGTAAACAAAAATATATCGTTAATCCTCGTAATCGGGAAAATTACTCTACACTTTAATAAAGAATAGTCGACAGGACTCGTGTAAATCAAAACTGTAGACAATTTATCCACGTACTATGTCTTCAAAAAAACAATCTTATGGTTACAAGAAATATTAGGGTGATTGATGAGACAAAGTGGAAAATTTTATAAATAATGCGTTTCGCCGATGCCTGTCGGACTCGGATTCTTCTGGCCGGAATGAAAGAAAAAACTATAGTTAAAAAGTTATCGTATACACATGAGTATACTGAGATTTTTTATGATCAGTTTTTACGTAGAAAATATGGCGTCGCACGAAACACACAATAGTCATGCACACTGGGTTGGGAAAGTAGTTATTCTTTACATATATATATATATATATATATATATATATATATATATATATATATATATATATATATATATATTACTAGTTATATTCAAACATTCTTTTACAACATTTACTATGAATTCTAATTCTTTACATTTTCTTATTAATTGCAAAGTAAAGTAATTTCAATTTTATTGAAAACGCGTACCCAGTTATAACGTTATTTTGTTCCGTTTTTGCTACATGTCAATTTGTTTTATTATTTATCTTCCTTTTTTTTAAACACCAAAAACAACAACAACAATATTAATATAATAATAATAATAATAAAATTTTCTCGTATACTTTATAATAATTTATACTTTGTAGCAATATATTGCACATTGATGACAATCTATTTACTGCGACATTCAGTGTCTGTTTTATACGTGTAGGTGGCCGTGGGTAGAAGTAGTAACATTGTTACTCGGCTGCTGCACTTATATTTAAGAAGGACGGGCAACACTAGTCTTCATTCATCCCCTAAATCTCCACGCGCCAAATGCTGTAAACCGCAATTACAATCGAATGGCGGTGTACTCTTCTGGGCACTGGTATTACCGGAGATAATAAATCCTGAGGGGTGTTGGTCATTGTGTTGGTGGCAAATATTTGCACCAACTCCTTGTTATCTGCACTTCTAATAAGTGTGGCTGGTTCTACACAGGACTTCACCAATCTAAACAAATCTTTTGATGGTTTTGTCTACATGATAACATTACAATAAATAAATAATTATCAGTCTACTATCGGTATCGAGCCCTCTTTTGGATTAACACTGTGAAAGTTGGAATTTATATATTTCTTTCGTTCTCATCGTATCGGGTATATATATATATATATATATATATATATATATATATATATATATATATATATATATATATATATGCTGGCAGTATAGTTCCATGACCACTAATATTTGCAAATATATATAATCATAAAATGTGTTTTGAGTTGAGAAATCTCCACATATGCTTTGGAATTTGGTGTATGATCGGATTTCTGTGCTGCCCACTTAAAAGAAACGGAAGAATCTCAAATCGAGAGAGTTTTGATGACATGAGATGAAAGATTTGATTAAGAATCGCACCCTTCTTTACATGAAACAAACAGCGTACATAATAGCTTCAAAGGTACTTAAAGAGTAATTACCGGATGTACTTATCCTCCCCTCCTCTCCGCCGAAAAATTCTCCCCGTGGGTGGCAGGTCAAACAGTAGACTACTGATATGTATTAAACATCAGCGATTTTTGCTTTGTCGACATTTTGACAGCGCCCGTGCTAAAGATTTTAATAATATCTTGTTACGTTTTGAACATCAAGGTTAGCTTTTGTTCCAAACTAAATCGGTTCGAGTCTATACGTTGCGGTCAGAGATATGACTCGGTTGCCGACTTTACTGAGCAAATTGAGCGAAATCGGTCGGAGAATATTGTGTTACGTCACATTTTCAAGGAGATTGAAGCTTGTCTTTCGCTTCTTGTTTTGAAATTCCACGACCGCTGCAATGTGACGTTATAATGAACTTTGATACACGAAGGTAACACGAAGAATAACGTTAAAATATAAAGTCATGATCTAAAGTCAAGATATATATATATATATATATATATATATATATATATATATATTTGATTTTAAAAATTCGGCCTGTTCTATCACAAAGATTTTAGGTTTTTCTATACTTTTATTTATTCAATATTACTTCCCAATATTTATTGGATTTCTTTATAAATTTAATAATAATTTATCAGACTTTATTGTGTTAATAAATAATGTATTTATTCATATGTATTACTTTAATAATCACACCATATAATAATTGTCTATATTCATTACATATATACAGTGTAACCCGGGTATAAGAGAGTTGTCGGGACCGGAGAAGAAGTATCTTATATCCGGGTTTGGTCTATTTTATATACATTAACACAGGCTCTAATTTGGGGGCCAGAGAAAATCTCTCTTATATCCGGGTTTCTCTTATATCCGAGTATCTTATATCCGGGTCTCTTATATCCGGGTTACACTGTATGTATGTATATATATATATATATATATATATATATGATTCAAGTATGCTATATTTATGGGCAAAGTATAAAAGTAATATATATATATATATATACATACAGTGTAACCCGGATATAAGAGACCCGGATATAAGAGAAACTCGGATATAAGAGAGATTTTCTCTGGTCCCAAATTAGAGCCTGTGATATATATATATATATATATATATATATATATATATGTGTTTGTGTGTGTGTGTGTGTGTGTGCATGTGCGTGTGCTTGGGTGCGTGCGTGTGTATGTCTCTATGTCCGTGTGTGTGCATGTATGCATGCGTGCGTGTGTGTGCGTTTGTATGTGTGTGTATGTGTGTGTGTTCACGCGTATGCGTTCGTGCATGTGTGCGCGTGTGTATATGTGTGTAAGTGCGTGCGTGTGTGCATGTGTGTATGTGGTGTGCGCATGTGTGTATGTGCTTGTGTGTGCGTTTGTGTGTGCGTGCACGTGTGTATGTGCGTGTGTGCGTGCGTGTGCATGCGTGTGTATGTGCATGTGTGTGTGTGCGTGCTTGCGTGCGTGTGTGTGTGTAAAAGTATCCGAAGCAAAAGTGAAGATGATGAGATAAATCAGGAAATTTATCAAGGACACGTTTCACCGGATGGCTGTCTATGTACACGTGTTTTCAAGTTTTTATATATATATATATATATTATATATATATATATATATATATATATATATATATATATATATATATATATATATATATATATATATAATAAATATCCCTGATTTAAAATCCAAAAATAGCAAGCCGCTATTATAAAGATATAGCTATATATATTTAGAAATTTTTTTAATTCCTTTTATAAATAAAATATAACATGGCCACTATTGTCTCATGACAAACATCGATGGATAATGAATTTCTACAAGAACTGTTTAAAGTTTTACAAAGATATAATTAAAAGAATTTATAAACTTTCGTCTTTAAAAATTCTGTATTAATTTGTATCGACAAAGTGACATTAATATTAAGTAAAAACTATGACTAATAAACATAAATAGAAAAGTTTACTACAATTCAGCGACCCCCTGTATTTTAAAAATAATTTTGACTTTTTTTTGTAGTGTTCCGGTTTTTTAATAATACCGGCGTCCATAGATGATATTATCAGAAAATATGATAGTAACTATACCAAACTTAATGCAAAAGTACCTTTCAATAAAACTTTAATTAAGAAATATTATTAAAAAGGCGTGTTAGTTGTATCCGTCATTTAATTTTATAATATTTATCACCTCCTTAGATGAAATTTCCAAAAACAGGCTGTAGATATGTGTGTCAACACCTCATAAAAATACCCATCACGGTGTTGAAATATAATTTTCTCTGATATTTTAAAATAAAATTAGGTAATAGGTGTTTCAGTTCAGATGGATTAAACATTAAATCAGCCTGTCCTGGGTAAGACGAGAAACAACATCCAACGCTGTCCTGGGTATGATGAAAAACTACATCAGCGTCCTAGGTAAGACGATAACTTACATCCGACAGGAAGGTCTCTGTTTCGAGAAGAGTCAAACTACCTCTTAATTGCTGGTGTTCCAAGGTTCACCCTGACCCAGGCCGGTAGCACCTGTTAGGGTCACAGCTATGGACAAATAGTTAATTCCCAAACTGGGGTCAAAACACTATGAAAGTGCAGAGATAGTATTTAATACCAGTAATATTTTTTTGTAAAAAAGTATTACCAGCACCAAATTTTAGGAAAAAATTACAAGCAATACATTACTACCAGCAATGCATTTAAAAATAATATTAACATCAATAAAATTCTTGTCGGGAATTGCTAATCCATTTAGGTTGAAATGCCGTAAAACAAACCAAACGATTGAATCAGCTAATCTTTCTAAAATAACATTTATGAAAAGTATATTATATTTTTGAAAGATTTTTCTGAAGAGAATTATGTTGTGTTGACAGATTTGTCAATATAGAAAATTTTAGCGGTTTTAATGATGATAAAAAAATTAACTAATTCCAAACAATATAAATTCAATTTGATATGGAAAAAAATATATTTGGAAATATTAATTTCAATCTCTTAGCTTGCAATAATAACGAAAATAAAAGTACCAAGATAGAGTTTTTCATAATTAAAACCTCTTTTGGGGAGGTATTTATATATATATATATATATATATATATATATATATATATATATATATGGGGTGCGATGGGTAAATTGTCACCATTTAATATATTTTTAATTTCACTCATGCGCTTTGTTTGTTTTTGATTTTGTAAACTGCAGAGTATACTAGGGTCAGTGGGACAACATCTGTGAGAAAAAGAACACCATGACCATGACAACACGCCCGAAATTTGGAAACAGCACGCTACACTTCTTGGCATTTGAGCTGGAAGTTCCAATACGAACATTTCAGAGTGTTTGTGAGTCAATCTGACGACACCGTAGAGGATACAGAACACGTTGGATTAGTCTAATAGTAATTACGAATATACAGCTGCTAGGAACACTAACACTGATTGTTCTGATTAGAAAACGACACCTGAATTTGTTGGGGAGCACCTCAGAGTCGACACGGCCTTGGCGAGGTAATGCAGACCTTGGTCAAAGAGGTGTCTGCCGGAAGACTCTATATCTGCCTACAAGAATCAGAACTATGCCACACAATCAGGTTAAGCCCAGTCATGGGTCTCAGACAATTTCGGAGACCACCCCACACCTTATATCTGTCCACATAGCACCACAGACTGCAATCCCCTTGATTATTATGTGCGGGATGCAGTTGAGCAGGACACCAACAAAACTCTTTTTAACACAAAAGATGAATTAAAGGAAAGGTCTACGGTAGCATTCAACAACTTAAACAAGGAGATGCAGGAGATTCTGAAGATGTTTGGAGTACGTAGTCGAAGCCAATGGCGATTTTATTCAATAAATTAATTCATTCGTATAACGTGATAGTTTTGTGTAATGTTGGTAAATATATCAGTTAAAATAAGATATCAATGTTATTTTCATTTTTGCTTCATATATATGACAATTTAGTAATCGCACCCAGTCTCAATCACTGTGATTTTATCTAAAACTAAACACGCTTAAATTTACCTTCATCCCTGCCATGCGCTAAAGGGTTAGGGACAGAATCACCGACTGACGACAAATCCTAGATGTTAGCTAGAGGCAAAGCCACACTGATGGACTGTGACACAGCTAAAGAGTCTATCTGTGGATGTCAATATATATATATATATATATATATATATATATATATATATATATATATAAGAAGAAAGAACAGTAAGATATATAATCCGGTGTTCTTATAGATATTTTTATTTTTACAAAATAGTGCTCAATGGAAATTTACAGAGCATTAATATTACAAATTAATTGATTTAAAATATGTTTTTTTTTACTCTACACAGTTCTATCCATGTTTCAAAAATTACAAAATTAAATTCGGAGCTTTCAGCTTCCATTTTTGAAACATGGTTAGAACTATGTAGCGAGAAACCATATTTAAATCAATTAAATTATAATACATACATACATACATATATATATATATATATATATATATATATATATATATATATATGTATGTATATATATATATATATATATATGTATATATGTATGTATGTATGTATGCATGTATGTATGTATATATGTATGTATGTATGTATGTATGTATGTATGTGTGTGTGTGTATTTACGTTTTACACTTTTATGCATTAACGAAGCGAGAAAAAGACAGGTACACCCATGCATACACACAGGCAGTGATCCCCACACGGGCTCCCGTTTAGACATTGAAACACTTCGTCGCCGCCTCGCACGTCCTCCGTTGCCTATCTGCTTGCTTAGCCGATAGGAACACGTATCCACTTACTAGCGACGCTAGAACAAATAAACAAAGTGTATGTGGCAATTAAAATACGACAACTGTTTCCGTTGTCATAGTAACGGGCCGCATGGAGGTTTTGGAAGAAAAATAAGCAAGGTGCGACAAAATGCGTCCATTTTTATTCCTTTTCAAACTCCTTTCTAATTCGCACTAATCGAGTGGCGTGCCGCGGACCGCGGGCGACTTGCAGAGAGGAAAAACTGCAGGAAGCTAATGATGTTGTAATTATGAGCGTCCATCTTGTTTTAGCAAAGACAATAACCGCAGCATCAATTATTTTCCCTCGATTCTATTCAGTTTTCTGATTTTCTTCTTTTCAAACTTCCAATATTTACGTAGTGCTTTATCTATGTTACTCTTCATAAATCTCTATCTATCTATCTATCTATCTATCTATCTATCTATCTATCTATCTCTCTCTCTCTCTATATATATATATATATATATATATATATATATATTTAAATATATATATATATATATATATATATATATATATATATATATATATATATATATGTGTATTTATATATATATATATATATATATATATATAGTAGATGTAATTGTGAGTCCAATGCTAAGTTTCTTCTATCGCACTTTCAGCGCGTGGTATTTTCTAATATATATATATATATATATATATATATATATATATATATATATATATATATATATAAATGTCAACTGTTATCTTCTGTCTTCTTAATTCTTGTTCTTTTATTGTGTTCCCTCCTTAATAGAAATTTTTCACATTCTCTAACACTAACGTAACCCCTTGCGTCCTAGTGGTATTATTGCCTAGCTTGGGGTGAAATGGTTAAACGCGCGCGCATACAGACACACAGAGACACACACGCATACATATACATATACATATATATATATATATATATATATATATATATATATATATATATATATATAAAATGATCCACAGACAGACTGCATCCGAATGTTTCAGGCCGTAATCGAGACCCGACCAATTTGTCAGAGATTCTACCCACAAGCTATCTTCGCTCGGCAGAGTGAAGGGGAAAATTTAACGTCTTTACTATACGGAAGTAGTTAGGAGAGCTACATACCAGTAGAATTGCATTGCATTAGTAGCATGAGCAACCACTGTTTATATTCCAATATACTAACGATTTTTGGTTTTGTAAGAGTAAGGTAATGCTGAAATTTTCCATAACATACATACATACATACATACATACATACATACATATATATATATATATATATATATATATATATATATATATATATATATATATATATATATTAGGCTGGTGCAAAAATATTGTCGTTTTTTGACGTATTTTTTAACGTCAAAAAACGACAAGTAAATTCGACCTAGCCAACCGGACGCTCCTTTGTGACGAATCGGTTAGGCACGCCCTGATAAATGGCGGTTCCGTATAGGATGCAGGTTCGAATCCTGTCAAAGGACGAATATTTTCTATGAAAATTTCTCGGACATTCAGGCCGGTAAATGTTATTTAATACTGTTTATTATAAACAGAGCATTTACTTAAATACTTGTATCTATAAAAAGAACGTTAAACATAAAAAATGTATTTAATAAATCTCTCTCTCTCTCTCTCTCTATATATATATATATATATATATATATATATATAGTGCTGTCACTCTCTCTATATCTATCTACTAAACTTTCCTTCTTTCTTTCCCTATCTATCTATCTGTTTGTCTGTCTATCTACTGATGTCTCTCTTTCTTTTGTTATCGTCTTTTCTTTTTCAGTCTTGCAGGGCCGTGGCAACAAATCGTCATATTTTTTATTGGGTTTTATTTTAACAAAATACAACAATGAAAGAACTACAAGAAAAAAAAAGCAAAAATGAAAGCAAAGATGAATATAAATTTCATAAAACACCGACGAAAGAAGGTCTTTCATTTGTAACACAGACTGTCCCCTATTATTTCAAAGATGATTTCTGCGACTCCATAGATACTGGAAACTTTAAACATTAACCACGTTGGGGGCCATTGATAACTTAAGGCTAAATTTGAAATTTTTACGCCCCCGCCCAAAAAAAAAAAAACAACAACAAAAAAAAAACAACAAAAAAAACAACAGCTTTTTTCTCTGCTACGGCGCTCGTCTTGAGTAATTTTTTGTTTGCAAATATCTGTTTAACTATTCTTCACTTCAGCTGTCATGAATATATTTTTGGAAATATGTTAGTCTCCCAGTTCGTATATGAGTGAATATATATGTGTATATATATAAGTATACAAGTATATAATCATGTCTATTAGGTAATGTATGTTTCTTTATCTTCATATTCTAAAATACTCTCTATCAAATAAATTGCATGAATTAAATATGACTTTGTTTTGAATATGCGTAGACTCAGAAATACAACAAGAAAATCTGTTTAATTATACATATAATGGTGATATTCTGGTATTATTTTGGAAAAGTTTACTGCCTACTGTTAAACGGTTACGAAATAAAGAATAATCTCCAGGTGAGATAGTCAGACACATGTCTTTTATCTTAGGAACCCAGCCGATGTCCGGCAGCTGCTCCAGAAGAATGCAGCATTTTCAGTTCTTACGTACAAAGCTCACATCATATTCAGTGTTTATTACCTTATATAGACTGAGAGACTAAGTGCGGTTACAACAGAAAGCAATCAGATATATTAGGATGGAAGATGACCAAGTCGAAAATTAATTATAACTGAAAATGATTTATCTGATAAGGCTAACCAGAAGGAGTCATTCAAATTTAGCCATATAGCTATATTCTCTACTTCTACTTCTTATGGATGGGAGTTGTAATAAAAACCAAGAGATATTGAAGATGAAAGAAATACTAATGAAAAATGAATAATAATTGACAATGCTTCATCTAAGAAGGCTAACCAGCAGGAGTCATTCAAATTTAGCCATATAGCTATATTCTCTACTTTTTTTTATGGAAGGGAGTTGCAATAAAAAGTAAGTTAAATAACGATGTTAGAAATACTATTGAAAAATGAATAAAAATTGAAAATTCTTCATGTTAGTGTTTTAGTCAGTAAACGTACTAAAATTAGAACTCAACCCAGAAATAAAATTAGAAAAATACTATTAAAAAATAATAATTGACTATGGTTAAGGAAAGGAATCTTAATTTGCATGATGCCATTACCAATATCCACCCAGTATAAATTTCGTGTTTTAAAAAAAAAGGAAGAAATAAAATAATCCTTTCTGTTTTAATGACGCCAGGCAAAATGGTGAAGGCGTCTAATAAAGACAAAATCTGTGAAAACAAAATGGAAATTAATAAAATCTTGGCAGCAACGGTAATTTCGGAGCGATGGGAATTAAAACGAATCAATTAAGATTCTTCATCCGGATAATAAGATGTTTTATTATTAAGTCGATTACAATAACTTTAATAAAGAATAAACTTACTAATCATTTCGATGCTCATATAGATGAGTTAATTGTCACAATGAATATCATAATTTTATCATTGATGGCAATATTGGAAGTTTCAAATAAACGCTATATCTCGTCTTTAAGCTCAGATATGCGTTGGATCAACTACGTTTGACGCATCGAAGTGTTTGTTTTTTTTTAATAATTTCACTCCAAGCAAGGGAATGAAGCCACTATCACGCAGGGATTCACAGGGTGCTAGAGTATCTGATAAAAAATACTATTAAAGAGAGAGAAAAAGAAAAGACAATGAATTAAGCCGACAGAAGATAAAGATTTACATTGCCTTTAAATTTTTGAAGATCAAAGTTGACTGGCAAACAAGAAACCGGAAAAGATATAGGAATAAACTTAGAAGGCTTGTAAATGCTGTGCCTAAATTTTTGACCGTTTTTATCGACAAGGAATTTCTCCAAACTAACAAACACTTTAACATCTATCAACAAGCACCATTGTTTCACTCCGTCACGTTTTTGCTTTATATATATATATATATATATATACACATAAATATATATATATATATATATATATATATTTCCAGCAATCAAACAGTTTTCTGTTTTTCACAGGTTAAAGAATATAGGAATTATCAACTAGTTAAATTATTCGGGCCATTGTTCTCATCTTTGTCGCCATATTTATTACAACGTTTCGGCCATTGTACGTTCTGGCCTTCTTCAGGTGGTTGGAATGTCGAACTGAACCCTTTATTTCACTCACTGGGGTAGACTGTTCTAGATTCACGTACCATGTTTAATATATTTCAGTTATCAGGTGTTAATTTCCTTCTCGAAGTTCTCCACTGCCTTAACCGGGTATTGAACTCACACTCTTTGGGTCTTGTCACCTGATGTAACCAACGCCTTTATCCACTTTGCTATATATTCTTGAGAACATATGGCACAGTGGATAAAGGGGATGGTTAGATCCCGGTTAAGGCAGTGGGGAATATATATATATATATATATATATATATATATATATATATATATATATATATATATATATATATATATATATATATATATATATATATATATATATATATATATATTTCTCAAAATGGAAGAAAGGAAATGACGTTTCACATTTCACATACGGCTTGCTTACAAGTAGAATTGTTCATAACCAATTTTGGTTCTCACCAGTCGAGGTGCAATTGAAATGCACCGAAACGAAGTTGCATCTTTGTAGTGAATAAACTGTTTTTTCCTATATGAAAAAATTATAATAAATAATTATTGGTCTACTATCAGTATCGAACCCTCTTTTGGATTAATGCTGTGAACGTTAGAATATATATATTATTTTGTTCTCATTGCAACGGATATATATATATATATATATATATATATATATATATATATATATATATATATATATATATATATATATATATATATATATATTTTTTTTTTTTTTTTTTTTTTTTTCTACCATTTCTCCTTGCTTTGAATATTGCCACCATATCAGGTTTGGAGCTCTTCTATATATTTAGAGGATACGTCTACTCCTATTTAATCTTGTTCAAAAGACTGAGGAGTAGTGTTAACTGGACAGTTGGTGAACCTATCTACTGCTATTGGGGGTTGATTTGAAAAGTATGCCCCCATCTTCACCCGATATGTGAACAACACCCTGTGCTGGGTATGACGATAAAATACATCCGCGTCCAGGGTATAACGATAAACTACGTCCAACAGCAAGGCCTCTGATCAGGAGGTTGTGAGGAGTGTGGAACCATCTCTTAATTGCTGGTGTTCCTAGGTCCACCCTCACCCGGGGTGGTAGCACCTGTTTGAGTACCAGTTATGGGCAAATAGTTAACCCCAAAAATGAGGTAAAAAGCATTATGAAAGTGTAAGCATAGGTTTTAATACCAGAAATACTTTTTGAAAAATTATTACCAGAAATATTATCAGAAATACGTTAAAAGAAACAAAAAAATATATTTTTGAGGAAATTAATATTACTAGCTATATATTTTTGAGGAAATTATTATTACTAGCTATATATTTTTGAGGAAATTATTATTACTAGCTATATATTTTTGAGGAAAATAATATTACTAGCTATATATTTTTGAGGAAATTATTATTACTAGCTATATATTTTTGAGGAAATTATTATTACTAGCTATATATTTTTGAGGAAATTATTATTACTAGCTATATATTTTTGAGGAAATTATTATTACTAGCTATATATTTTTGAGGAAATTATTATTACTAGCTATATATTTTTGAGGAAATTAATATTACTAGCTATATATTTTTGAGGAAATTAATATTACTAGCTATATATTTTTGAGGAAATGAATATTACTAGCTATATATTTTTGAGGAAAATAATATTACTAGCTATATATTTTTGAGGAAATTAATATTACTAGCTATATATTTTTGAGGAAATTAATATTACTAGCTATATATTTTTGAGGAAATTAATATTACTAGCTATATATTTTTGAGGAAATTAATATTACTAGCTATATATTTTTGAGGAAATGAATATTACTAGCTATATATTTTTGAGGAAAATAATATTACTAGCTATATATTTTTGAGGAAATTAATATTACTAGCTATATATTTTTGAGGAAATTAATATTACTAGCTATATATTTTTGAGGAAATGAATATTACTAGCTATATATTTTTGAGGAAATTAATATTACCAGCTATATATTTTTGAGGAAATGAATATTACTAGCTATATATTTTTGAGGAAAATAATATTACTAGCTATATATTTTTGAGGAAATTAATATTACCAGCTATATATTTTTGAGGAAATTAATATTACCAGCTATATATTTTTGAGGAAAATAATATTACTAGCTATATATTTTTGAGGAAATTAATATTACCAGCTATATATTTTTGAGGAAATTAATATTACCAGCTATATATTTCTGAGGAAAATAATATTACTAGCTATATATTTTTGAGGAAATCAATATTACTAGCTATATATTTTTGAGGAAATTAATATTACTAGCTATATATTTTTGAGGAAATTAATATTACCAGCTATATATTTTTGAGGAAAATAATATTACTAGCTATATATTTTTGAGGAAATTAATATTACTAGCTATATATTTTTGAGGAAATTAATATTACCAGCTATATATTTTTGAGGAAAATAATATTACTAGCTATATATTTTTGAGGAAATTAATATTACCAGCTATATATTTTTGAGGAAATTAATATTACTAGCTATATATTTTTGAGGAAATTAATATTACTAGCTATATATTTTGAGGAAATTAATATTACTAGCTATATATTTTTGAGGAAATTAATATTACTAGCTATATATTTTGAGGAAATTAATATTACTAGCTATATATTTTTGAGGAAATCAATATTACTAGCTATATATTTTTGAGGAAAAATATTAACAGAAATAGATTTTTGGCAAAACAAAAATATTACCAGGAAAAAAAATTGTCGGCATTAAATGACCCATTGAGGTTGATATGCCGTAAAACAAAACGAACAAAACCAAACCAATCTTACGCTAACGAAGCTTCTTGTACCACTGCACCAAGTACCTGCTGTTTGCATGCTCGCTATTTAGGAGAAACTGGTCAAACCCATACTGGAGTATTGCAGCCACGTTTGCACAATCCATAGTTTTCACTGCCGATCTCAAAAGTGTTTTTGCGCCCTTGTGCGTCATGAATTATTTTCCAAACTTCCCAACAGACGAAACGTTGCTAGCTTCTCCATATTGTACAGCAAAGTCCTGTCTATGACAATAAACTACATCCAGCAGCAAGGACTCTGATCGGGAGATTGAAAGTTTTGTGGAGCGCGAAGCCACCTTTTAATTGCTGTTGTTCCCAGATCCACCCTGACCCGCGGTGGTAGCACCCGTTATGGCAAATAGTGACCCCGACCCCAAACAAAAATATTATGAAAGTATAAAAATACATTTTAATAGTATTAATACCAGCAATATATTTTTATATTAAAACAAAAACAATATATAGAATAAAGTGGCCAAAATCAATTTGACCAGTGCTGCCCACAGCAGAAGTGAGCGAAAACAGTATTTTGAACCCTTTATTTCACTCACTGGGGTAGAATGTTCTAAATTCATGTACCATGTTTAATATATTTCAGTTATCAGTTATCTCGTGTTAATTTCTTTCTCGCAGTTCTCCACTGCCTTAACCGGGTATTGAACTCACACTCTTTGGATCTTGTCACTGGATGTAACCAACGCCTTTATCCACTTATCTATATATTCTTGAGGACACTGAAAGTGAGATATCTAGAAAAGGCACACGTGGAACTAGAACAATATACCCCAGTGAACGAAATAAAGGGTTCAGTTTGAAATTTCAATGCATATCACCTGAAGAAGGCCGGAGCTTATAACACTCGAAGCGTCGTGAATGTAGAAATAAAGACGAGAACAATGTAAATAGTTATGATACCGCAACTTAGAAATAAAGGCACATGTTAAAAAAGCAATTGTGAAGGCAATGGATTGAATTACTTGGGGAGAAACTACATCTGGGAAATTTAGATAGCAGGAATATTTTTTTTTAAATTTCTTCTTATATTTCTTGCAGACTTATGAAAGTCCAAATCATATTATCATAATAATTAATTGAAACACGGGGAAAATGTGTCATGAAACCAAATGCTCATTGTAATGGAAATTCTTGTAAAAAAAGACATGAAATTATGAGAGACATGGAGAAAGAGAAAGAGATGAAAAAAAAAAAAAAAAAAGTAACTCACAGAAAGAAATGAAAATATCCGTTTATGTAGAGCGAACAGCCCTTGAATTTATCCGTAGTTTGTGAATGAGTACAAATTGTATGCATGAGGAAACTTTGTAAAACGTAAAAAAATAAAGATTAAATCCGCTCTGACCATAATCCAGAACGGTAAAGATATGCAGCCGATCGTTCGTGTATCTAAGATGACGCGCCCAAAAATTCAAATAAAGGACATTTTAAAACGAACAATAAATATCTCTCATAAGCATTCAAAATTAGGAAAAAAAACATCTTTATCATGAAAATTTTATTGCCGAAATGATAAAAAAAAAAAAAAAAAATTCTATAAATTAATGAAAAGAAAAGCGGGAATCGAAAGTGAAGCAGACGTCATTTGATGATAAAGGCGTCTGCCGGAGATAAAGGAAAGTATTATTATTATTATTATTATTATTATTATTATTATTATTATTTATTGATGTTGTTGTTGTTGTTTAGTTAGAAAGCAGCACGCTAACAAATTGACACTGAGTTAAAAAATATACGAAGATTAATATTCATTTCAAGAAAACCAGTCTTAGGAGTGTATGCCCCAGACATACGAGGAGACGAAACTACTACTACTACTACTACTACTACTACTACTACTAATAATAATAATAATAATAATAATGGCTAATGAAGAGTGTGGGAGTTGTCTATGTTATTGTTGGGACGCTGGGCACAAGCGGGTGGAGAAAATTGTGGTTAATGTCAAGATTGAACACTTGCAGAAGACTGCACCTCTTTGGAACAGCGTGTATACTACGAAGGGTTCTGGAATCCGGATGAAAACGCGGTTGTGGACGGCCGATAGTTTGGTTGCATCTTCAGCAAAATTTGCAAGAATTGTAGATCAAACAACAACAACAAAGACTACAAATAATATTGTCGCTATAAGAATACGACTCAAGGTTAAATTTTGCCATTTCAAAACTAAATCGATGAGATTTAGCAACCAATTTAGTACTACGCTTATATTACTGAAGTCAAGTTAACACAGTTGAAAGCTCATTAGAACAATTGCTATGAAAATCTCCATAGAGATTAGTATTTATATATTTCTCCCAGAATTTACATTCTAGTAAGTATGCTTGGTAATTTCTAGTTAAGAAGAATTGCTCCTGTGCAGGAAGGATAAAACCTTCGGTTTCAGCTTTTAAGCCTGCGCTACTTAACGACTGCTGGGTACGGGGTTTGTCTACACCAACTTGTTTTTTTGCGGGCAGAGCATCTTGCCATCTTTTTCGTATCTGGTCTGTTGCATTTGTCCCTGCTTTCTTTTTTTAAGCACTTTGCAGCTTCAGTCGGTGTATAGTGATTTACTTGTATTTCTACACTCATTTCAAATTACATTTTGAACTTGTTGCCATTCTTTATTACGGAATAGAACCGCTTACTTTGTAGGCCAATTTTTGTAGTCTTGTAAGACAGTTCTAGTTGAATTCATCGTCTGCCTCCTTCTGATCTGGGCAAATACAGACGATCAATATCAGCTTTGGGATGATTCATGCGGTAGCAAGGTAGAAGCGTTACCGTTTGGACGTCCATTCGCTTAATGTTAGCTATGGTCCAGTTAAGGATGTTGAAACTGCATGGCACCACAAGGACAGCCATGGTGTTTATGGCTGATATTGTTTTTTGAGTTTAGCTCGGTATTCAGTACCAGACGCACACACGCATATAGTACTCTTTTCTTACCATCTCCTTCATTTGGGTATGCTGTACGCCATCTCCTTCGCTAAATCGTAAATCATTATAGGCTTCATCATCTTCTTCTTCATCATCTTCTTCTTCTTCTTCTTCTTCTTCTTCTTCTTCTCATTATTATTATTATTATTATTATTATTATTATTATTAAACGACGGCAAGAGTAAGAAATAAGCAGTAATAATAATAGCTAGAAATATGCTTAAAAATTTCACGATTTTCTTTTAATATTGGTGATGAATCAAAATTATTAAGTAAAGAATTGAATAAACTCATTGCTAGAAGCACAACTAATAATACATTCTCCTGTTACCTCGGTAAACGTTAGCGCTTAAGAAGTGTAACAAATCATTCCATTAATAATCATGAAATAAAACGCAGGCCATTGTTTAAAGAAGTAAGAGGGTACAAATGAAAAGATTCAAAATAGCTAAGGTTTTCAATTTCACTAAAGTGGGCGTTAGTAACATTAGAATATTATCGCTTCCGCTTTGTTTGTATGTTTGTTTGTTTGTTTGTTTGCTTGCTTCTTTGTTTGTTTGTTTCTTTCTTTCCCCTTCCTTTCGCTAAAACCAAACATCTCTTTTGATTTAATTTCTTTCGTTTATGAGAGGGAGGAAGCATGCTATTTCAAGTCTATTCTATGACCCATTATTTATCTGAGGTTGGAGTACTGATTTTGTTTCGCGGCATATCAACCTCTATGGGTTACTTACTGCCGAATTCTAAATATTTTGAAGACACTTTTATGGCTTGAACTGCATATATAATTTCAGCGCGTTTCAACTACAGGTAAAATGTTCATTTTGCCATAGAAAGTTTTGTTGGTAATTCTACTTAAATTTGTATTGTTGGTAATCTTTGATATATAAAAAGTATTTCTGGTATTTTTACTTCCATATTTTTTTCTTTAGAGTTCATTAATCGCCCATAGCTCGGACCGAAACAGGTGCTACTAAAGTGGGTCAGTGTGGACCTGGGAACAATAGCAATTTAGAGGTGGTTCCACGCTCCTCAAAAACCCCCAATCAGAGTCCGGAGTGTATTTTGGTGGATTCTGTGCACACGCACACACATACACACACACATACACACACACACACACATATATAATTATTTATTAGAAAATTATTAGGCTGGTGCAAAAATAATGACGTAATAATGTCGTTTTTTGACGTATTTTTTAACATCAAAAAACGACATTATTACGTCATTATTTTTGCACCAACCTACTATAACATATTTTTGTAGTGATTTTATAACATATTTATATTATAATTTTCGAATAAGTAATTATATATATATATATATATATATATATATATATATATATATATATATATATATATAATATTATATGAAAAGATTATTTATCTAATTGAATATCAATTTTTATCCATACAACGATATTTCGTTGTAAAATTTCCAGTCATCAGGGGTAATGATTCTCAACGCTATTCCTAATTTTTTCACTGAAAATTAAAAGAATTGAAACAAAAAAAAACAAAAAATAATAATAAAATAAAATAAAATTCGTTCATGTCGTGATAATTATCAGTTGTTTTAAATTTTTTTAATAATATATGATGAGGTTAACTTGTTTATTATTAGGTTTAATAATTCTACCTATTATGTTTTTGACTGTTGTTTCATCGTGTTTGTAATTATTATTCATTTGGTTACAATAGTATAAGTTAATATTATTAAGCTTATTTCGACACACACTATTATTATTAGTATTATCAATTTTGTTAGAGGTATTATTAATAATAATAAGCAAGTTAAGCTTATTATATATTATAACAAAAATTAAAACAATTGACCTCATAGTTTCTAATAACCCTACCAATTAAATCCTCTACAAAAAAACAAACAAACCAAAAAACAATGCAGTGTATCAATTTACATGGCCATTCAGAGATTGTATCTCAGATGTTAATAAGAAAACCGCTACATATATTGGTTTTACTACAACAACACTGTCCCGTAGACTTATCTGTCACCTTTCTGATCTTAGTTCTATTAAAGAACATTTCTTAGAAAAAACATAGACATGTACATAATATAAGTTGATAACAATACTCAATCATACACACAGAAAAATGAAGCTTCAGATTATTGGAGGCCATCTACCTTAAAACGAAGCAACAGACAGCCATCAAAATTTATATTTCAAACGAGTCACAACACATTACATTGCATCTAGACATTGGTTCTGTTGTAATACTTCGGTCTCTCGCATTGTATGACATCATAGAATCGCATCTTGAACTTACGATCTGCGTCTGCTATTCCGTGACCGTTAACATCGCATAGCAATTTTCTATTTCAAAATAACAAAATATTATCTTTGTTTCATGTCTGTATAACCACTCTGAGGATGGCTCATGTGAGGCGAATGCTTACGAACAAGTTAATAAAAAAATCCCAATGTTGGACAATTTTTGTCTGTATTTTCACCAGTAATTAAAGCAAACATTCGAACATTAGAACGGCTCATGATCAGACGTAATAGACATTCATTGTCTGTTATATTTAATAATATATGTTTAAATAATGATCTGCTGCCTCAATACACTATATATATATATATATATATATATATATATATATATATATATATATATATATATATATAGGACAGGTTTGAAGAAAAATATACGGAAAAAAACAAACAAAAATCCTTATATGCAATAATGCTGTTTTAATGTTAATATGCCAACGTCGGACGTTTCGGTTTAATAAACCATCTTCTGGACATATTCATAAAATATAATATACATAATTAACATCAATTGAACATGACAAAGACGATGGACACAGGTTTGTATGTAGATGAGTATACAAATTGATATAACAGTATATACATATACACATATATAGAGATAGATAGATAGATGGATAGATAGATAGAGAGAGAGAGAGAGAGAGAGAGAGAGAGAGAGAGAGAGAGAGAGAGAGAGAGAGAGAGAGAAACAGACAGACAGACAGATACATAAAGAAAGAGAAGTTGGTAGAATTTCAGACAGTAAGAAAAAAATCAGACGAAGAGACTAAACAAATAATAAATGAACACGTGGCTGGAAACAATGCTAACATTCGGCGTCATTAATATTATTCCCGGGGAAAACATTTCAAAAGATTTAGCGTCAGCGCGAATTTTTGATATTTCCCGCCCTTATCGTGGACTTCTTTTGACGACTCCATCTTTTTGCATATGAATCCAGTCGAAATCACTCGGCTTCATATGAATTGTAGACGGTAAAACGTTCAAAACCTGATAAGTTAGATCAAAATTCTATAAATAACAAGAACAAATAGACGCTTTGTTCTCTTCAGAAAATTTTCCTTTCAATATCTGTTTATTTGTTTTGAAAAATTCTCTTTTCGGAATTCGGCGAATTTCATTTTGTTATCTGTTCTCTTTGTCTAGATTCACTTTTTTTTTTCTTTTCAGCGCATTTATAGGAATTTTAATTTTCATTTGCAAACAGTTTCTTCTATTGCACATTTTGTTATTGATATTTGTTCACTAATTGTTTGCCTCTAAAAAAACGACAGCATATTATGATTGGTGTTTTTATTAGTCGTTCACGAAGTCCACTTTCTTTCTTTACTTCTTTCATTCATATAACATAGTGTTTTCTTTCTTTCGTTTTTTTTTTCTTTCGTTTTTCTTTCTTTTCTTTATCATAGTCATATATCGTAGCGGTTTTCTTTCATTTTCTTTCTTTCTTTTTCCTTTTTTCTTTCTTTTTTCTTTCTTTTTTCTTTCTTCTTTATATCGTGCAGTCATTCTTTTTTCTTTCAGTCTTACATCATGCAGTTTTTCTTTCTTTCTTTCTTTCTTTCTTTCTTTCTTTCTTTCTTTCTTTCTTTCTTTCTCCGAGACATATATCATAGCACATTTCTTTTTTCTTTCTTCCTTTCCTTCTTTTATGCTTTCGTCTTGATATCATGCTGTCTTCTTTCTTTCTTAATAAACCATGTCATCTATTTCATTCTTTCTTTTTCCTTCCTTACTTTCTCATCGCTTTTATAATATTCTTTGTTTGTTTGTTTGTTTGTTTGTTTGTTTCATTCTTTCTTTCTTTCTTTTAGCCTTATATCACTTCTTTCTTTCTTTCTTTCTTTTAGCCTTATATCACATATTTCTTTTTTTCTTTCTTTCTCCTAGCGTTATATCACATCTTTCTTTCTTTCTTTCTTTTTTTCTTTCTTTCTTTCTTCTAGCCTTATATCACATCTTTCTTTCTTTCTTTCTTTCTTTCTTTCTTTCTTTTAGCCTTATATCACATATTTCTTTCTTTCTTTCTTTCTTTCTTTCTTTCTTTCTTTCTTTCTTTCTCCTAGCCTTACATCACATATTTCTTTCTTTCGTTCTTTCTTTCTTTCTTTCTTTCTTTCTTTCTTTCTTTCTTTCTTTCTTTCTCCTAGCCTTATATCACATATTTCTTTCTTTCTTTCTTTCTTTCTTTCTTTCTTTCTTTCTTTCTTTCTTTCTTTCTTTCTCCTAGCTTTATATCACATCATTCTTTCTTTCTTTCTCATAGTCATATACCATAGCGTTTTTCTTTCATTTTCCTTCCTCCTTTGTTTTTTCTTTCTTTCTTGTTTGTTTCTTCTTTATATGACGCAGTCTTTCTTTTTCTTTCTTTCAGTCTTACATCACAATGTTTTTCTTTCTTTCTTTTTCCTTAATGATGTATATATCATGTATTTCATTCTTTCTTTCCTCCTTCTTTTCTTTCTCCTAGTTTTATATCATTGTTCTTTTCTTTCTTTCTTCCTTTCTTCCTTTCTTTGTTTATCATAGTCATATATCATAGCTCATATCTTTCATTTTCCTTCTTCCTTTCTTTTTTCCTTCTTTCTTTCATTTTTCTTTCTTCTTTATATCATGAAGTCTTTCTTTTTCTTTCATTTTTTCAGCCTTATTTTCTTTCTCATCTCTGTATCATGACGTCTTTCCCCGCTTTCTTTAATTCTCCTAATTTTATATCATTGTTCTTGTTTCTTGCTTTCTTTCATTCTTTCTTTCGTAATAACCTGTATATCGTGGTGTATTTCCTTCTTTCCTTATTTCTTTCTTTCTTTCTTTCTTTCTTTCTTCTAGTTTTATGTCAAGCCGTGTTTCTTTCTTTCAAAATCAATGCATCATGCACCTGGTGCATTTCCATTCTGCATTCATTCATGAAAAACTCATTATATAAACGCAAACTGCATTTTTAAAACGTAGCTTCGCAACATCATTAAAATGTCGATTGGAAATTTTCTTTGTCTTGACAAATAACAAAACCTTTATTCCAGAGTGCATTTTCTCGGCTTATTTGACGAAACTATTTTAATGCATAGATTTTTGTTTTTTGCTTAACCACACCGACAACTCTTTTCATCATATATTTCAAATTTATAACTAATATTCTGGTATATACGAATTGTTTATTTTTAATACAATCAAATATATTCAAATGTGACTAAATATTAATTAGTCATACTAATGATATCAATGTGGCTTAAGCAACTAAAAAGACGTAGAAAAAAGTACACTTTAATAGGACATATTTATTTAATATGCTATTCGTTTGCACTATATTTACGCAAAGTTTATTAAACTGTTAGCAACTTACTTACGCCCATGTTGCCTTAGAAACAAGAAGGGGGAAAAAAACAGAAAAAAATGAAAAATTAAACAAAAATTGTCTTACAGAAATACTTTATTTATATAGTACTAACTTAAATACCGCCCTATCAGGCTTTTAAGCTAGCTCCTGCGGAGGGGTCTTGATTGAGCCTTCAGCTTGTTCAGGAGTTTTAGAGTCCCTAAGTCTTTGCATATTCTCAGCATTGGAAGCTCTCCTGGCTGCCGTTTGTTATATATATATATATATATATATATATATATATATATATATATATATATGTTGAGTGGAATTTAAGCTGCTGCAGACAGCTCTTGATTGGGCCTTCATCACAATAGTTATGGATCAGTAGATGTGATAGACAACAATAAACTATAGAAGAACTCAAAATTGATCACTGTATTTAAGTATTGCATTATATTTAAGCTTATCTTTTAAAGGTTCAGTCATAATTATTCTGCCGCCACTTAATTTAAAGACAATTTGATGTACGTAGGTCCTTATTTTCCATTAAAAAAGATTTATTTTTATTTCATGAGTGACTTCCGCTGGATTTCACAATTAATTTCGATTATTCCCAAGTTTATTTCCAAGATATAAAAATTGATATCGTACAAAAAGATTCACGTAACAATATCGCCGAAAACAAGCGTAGTAATGAAAAATTAGTAATCCAGAATTTCAGGCGTATGGTCCAGGAATGATTTTAATTTGCTCACGGAGTCGGGCTGATTCCAAAATGGAATATCTTCGGCTACGGTCTCTAGGAGTAAAGTTTAAAAAAAGTGTAAAACAGCGACTCACAGATATTTGCGTTTATTATATGCATTAAAAACATGCTGTAACATAACAAAAAGAAAATTTGACCAAAGTAACAAAAGAAATTGATTTTTTTAAATTTCTATCCATTCACCCAAGAAAGGTGATAAAGTCACTGAGACGCAAAGGGATACTGGAGTTGAAAGATAAGAAAAAGCACTTTAGAATGAATCGCAAACCAAATTATAGTATAAATTTCTGAATTTAGGTGGAGACGTTAGTCCTAAACAGGAAACAAGGGATAAACCTCTACTTCTGTTCAAAAGATCGGAGAGATGTGTGAACCGGGCGATAGGTGAACTTGTCTAATCCTGTTAATGTGAGAGCGAATTAATATTTGAATGTACTAATTTTTTCAGTGCATATCGGAAAAAACGGATATACTTTTCTTTGTTTTTGGCTGTACCATTCATTGGCAATGATGACTGCTTGCAATTATTTTTCTCGTAGGCATCACTTTAACTTTCTCAGCTGGTATTTTCACCAAGACATTTTCAATTGTTTTCAGTTCTTGAACGTGTTCAGGGCACCTTTCCCTAATGTAATTTTCAGACAACCCCATAGATTTTAAATGGGATAAAAATAATACTCTTTGTCGGCTAGTTTAAAGCAGTCCATTCCTTCCTTTTTCAACCATTCGTCTGTACTTTTCGATATGTAACTTTTATTGTCATCTTGCTGGAGAACTAATGACCTTACATTCGAACCTAATTTTCATACACTTGGTAACGTCATTTTTCTCTAAAATATCTTGGTAATCCTCACATTTCATGACTACTGCGATATGACCAAGGCCTCCCGTAACAGATGCGGGAAAAAAAGCCCTTTAACATTATAGATCCTCGCCCAAGCATAACTGCTGATAAGATGTTTTTTTTTCTTTATACGTACCCTTTCGCCGTTTGTAAACATTGATTGATGTGCATAGCCAAAAAACATCAATGTGTATTTTTGTTTCATCTGTGCATAGAACATTTTAAAAAGGATTGTGGTTTATCCAGCTACTCATGGGAAAAGTTGAATAATTTCTTTTTATGCATTTTCTTACGTAATATTTTCCTTGACATTCTCCCATAAAGACCTGCTTGTGCCCGCTGTATTGTACATGATGAAGCAATTATTTCAAATCGTTCCAGGACGGCTTTCAGGCCTATCTAATTTTATGTGGTGTTCGCACTAACCTTTAATGACATCAATTTTCCTCTAGAGTTTTATACTCTTTAGACGCTTTGCGCTTACTATTAACTGCACATCTCATATTCTCGTGTAGCTCTCTTGGCGTCACCAATGGCAAAGGAACAGCGCGTAACGTTTGGCGTTTTAAAGAAATAAAGTTGTAATTCAATGAGTAATTCCTGTCATGTGGGTACTGAAGATTTACCAAGACTGATTCTAGTTTCCAATTTTTCCAGAGGTCAGTTAAAATGGTTTTTAACCTGATTTTTGACTTTTTTAATGGGGTCAATACAAGTGTTGCAGTAATCTTTCAAGTTTTCTAATTTTTCTTTCTATTATTTATTTTAGCCCCGGGGCACATCGGCGTGGTGTAATGGTTAGTAAGCTTGTCTCGCTAGATCAGTTACGAGTGAAAAGTGAGTTCGATCCTCACTAAGTGCCACATACTTCCGGCCTTTTGTCACATCTAAGCGACGATTAGAAAATAACCAGGGTACCTCGGCTTGGTGTAATTATTTAGCTTGTCTCGCTAAAACAGAATAGTGAGTTCGATCATTGCTGGGTGCCTCCTACTTTCGGTCTTGTGCCATATCTAAGCTACGCGTAAGATAATCATGGCACCTCGAGGCGGTGTAATAGCGGGCTTGTCTCTATAGAATAATTACGACTGACTTGTGAGTTCGATTCTCACTGGGGGGGTACTTCGGCTTTGTGCCACATCTAAGCTACGCATTGTAAAATCATTTTATTTTAGCTTGTATAACTTTTATTAACCTGTATTATTTTAGCTCCTATATTGTCAATAGACCAAAGTTGTTTTACTAGGTTTGTTTTTTCATGAAATATAATACATTATGCCATTAAATATCATGGGTGTCAATAATTGTAAACGTGACTATCTATCTCTTTATATATATATATATATATATATATATATATATATATATATATATATATATGAAAGAAGGCTTACACAGAAACGATCCCTTTTTAATAATTTGAATTTAAAGTAACCGAAAAATAAATTCGCATTTAAACTTGCCTTGATGAGGTCAGATTGACGAAACGCGTCGGTACTGAGTAAGAAATATATTTGCCAATTGTTTTCTTTTTTATCCAAATTTCTTATTTACAGAATTATTGTGAGAAATTTAACGATATATATATATATGTTTAACGTTCTTTTTATAGAGAATTAGTTATTAACAGAGATTTTTATCGTGGGGCTGTCAGAGTTTGAGTGTGTGTGCGAATTAATGCATACATAAAAATATTTGTGTGTATATATGTACATGTGTAATAATTACGTGTGTAAATATATATGTACGTGTGTAATTATATATGTACGTGTGTACTGAATATATATATATATATATATATATATATATATATATATATATTAAGAAATGGACAAAGTCCGACAATTTATTTATTAAAGACATTTTTTATGTTTAACGTTCTTTCTATAGATACAAGTATTTAAGTAAATGCTCTGTTTATAATAAACAGTATTAAATAACATTTACCGGCCTGAATGTCCGAGAAATTTTCATAGAAAATATTCGTCCTTTGACAGGATTCGAACCTGCATCCTATACAGAACCGTCATTTACCTTGACGTGCCTAACCGCTCGGCCATTTAGTTAAATGACCTACATCAAGGTAGTGCTGCCATGCATCAAGAGGTTGGATACTGGATGAACCTATGTCTGGCAACAGGTCAATTCACCATGCCCACAGAAGCAGGAGAACCGAATTTCTGCGTCCACATCACCCCTTAGATTTAGCCACCTAACTCCCCAGACTGCAACCTCCTTGATTTTTATGTGTGCACGCAGTTGAGCTAGATGCCAACAAAACACCTTGTAACACCAAAGATGAGCTGAAATCAATGATTATGGAACCATTCACCAAATTAAACGAGGAGACCATCCACAAGAGATGCAGGGAATTCCGAAGTTATGTGGAGATCGTGTAAGAAAACAATAACGAGTTTATTGAGTAAATTTACTCTTTAGTATTTCAAGATATTTTTGTGTAATTTTGGTAAATATATATTTTAAAATGAGATATCAGTTCCATTTTCATTTTTGTGTAATTTATAGGACAATTTATCCATCGCTCTCTCTTTCTGTATATATATATATATATATATATATATATATATATATATATATATATAATGTGTATTATGAAATGGCGTATGCCCGACAATTATTTTAATATATTTATTGTTTTTTACGTTATTTTTATAGATACAAATATTTCTGTAAATGCTCTGTTTATAATAAACAGTATTAACAACATTTACTGGCCTGAATGTCCGAGAAATTTCCTAAAAAATATATGTCCTTCGACAGGAATAGAACCTGTATCATACACGGAACCATCATATGGCCTGACGTGCTATACCATTAAGCTACAGAGGATGCGTTTGTTTTGAAAGGTCGAATTACTGCTTTTAAGCTATAAATTTCCCATGATTTTTCTCGAACTCTCATATCTACACGAAGTGTATCTTAATGTAAACAATTGACGCCATATATTATGAAATAGACAAACAGAGCATTTGCTTAAATAATTGTATAGTCTCTATAAAAATAACGTATAAACAATAATTTATATATATATATATATATATATATATATATATATATATATATATATATGATGTCCGATCAAGAAATATCGAGAATGGTGCTATGGTAATGGTGCTAAAGTATGCAGATTAAAGCTGTTTAGCACGGAATCTACCAATTCCCTATTCAAAAATATAGGATTTCAATGCGTCGATTGAATTCAAGGGAAGGTGACGAGGCAACTGATAGCTATCCCCAATAATGGATTCCAGGACTGCTTCAATCAATGGAAATGACGCTAGATAAAGTCTGTGACTTCAGAAAGGAGACTACTTCGAAGGTGATTAAATAGCGAATTGTTATGTGCTGTAGTTTGTTTTTTTTTTCGCATCAAAACAGATATATTTTAATCAAACCTCGTATATATGATGGGTCAAAATCGTAACTTCGATCTTATTTCAAGGAACTATTTACTTTTTTCCTCAGGCATTTCCAAACTGCCTGCATCTCAAATCTTGGATGTTATTATATGAAACCAGACAAAGCGAAACCACGGAACCTATGTAGAATATAATCTCGCTATTCGCCCTAATGGTGGTTCCCTCTCATTGAGAAGTTACAGAAAAATAGCATATAGTTTTCACGGCAAATAATTGATACATTGATAAGACGTCGTCTTAGAAATTTAGACATAAATCATTGCCTTCATTTTACTATATAATATACAGGGTGTCCATAAAGTTCGTGTTCACTTTAAAAAATATAACTTTATTAAATTTGTATTTGCGATAGAAATAATCTGTAAAAAATGTTATAAAGTTTAATGTATCTAGCTTTAAGTATAGCTAAAATAACTAATGTGATTTCAGGCATTACTGTAAATCAGTTGGCAAATGTTTTCCGTGAACTGCAAAATCGTATTACCCTTTGTACTGCTAATGACGGAGGACAGGCGGAAGCTTCACTAAAATTTCAATGAAACCTTAAAATATATAGATTTACTTCTTTCTAATCCTTTTTATAAATTATTTCTATCGCAAATACAATTAAAGGTACAAGATTTTTAAAGTGAGCACAAACTTTATGGACAGGCTGTATATTACTTTACAAAATATTTGTGTACAGATAACTCTCTGTATCACGTGTTATTGACATTCGAATTATCTCGTGAAAAGATCTTCTTTCTCTAGCAATGGATCGTATAGATATTCAAAGCGATTTTTAGGTGCTGATGAAGTCGGTAAATGAAGTGATTGTCTCGAAGCGGTTGATAAGATAACTTGTAAATAATGTTTTTTTTTGTGATGCGTGTTCTTCTTAATTTGAACTAAATGAGTAGTGATTCAAGAGATTCGTGTACTGTGAGCATGTTACGAAAAACAATTCTTTTCTTGGAATGACTGAATAACCGTGTAAATGATGCATTCTTTATCTTGGAGTTTTCTTTTTCCGTCAATAGATCTGATGGTTCTTCAATACAATCTTTAGACAATAATGAAGACAATGGTTCTTTGCGAGTAGCTCAACAAATCTGCTCAATAGAAAGCTCTTGCTGTATGATTTTCTTAGCCATGTTGATTCAAGAGGATTTTTAGATCGTGAGGAATAATAATTTCCCTTGAGCCCTTGTCAAGATATTTCAAAATAGTATCACAATATAATGACCCATTCTGAAGCGTTTGATAATCAGACTAAATTTACTCATTATTTTGTCATTTCGTTTGCAAATTCTATATGGTATTTTCCTAAGTATAAACAGATCTGAAGTACAAACTGTGAATGAAACTTCAACGGGGACAACATAAATTATATCTACATATTATTAAGTAAAACTTAACATATATGCATAGCAAATGCCACATCTTACTCAGATAAGAGCTACTTCCTCACCTCTCGTATTACTTGGATCTAGTTTTGGCTTCCATAGCCCCGCTAAAATGACAATCTGGTGACCAACATTCGATCCATAGGGATCAGGCTTATATAACGTATAAACCTTCTATTCTTGATTGGGTTGATTGAACATGCATATGGCCTACAATTAAACTGTGCACCAACCTCCCTAAGTCCAGATGATAATCTCCAAACATTGCCCACACGACGATGGGACAGTTTTTTACGGCTTATCACCCTTTGCAGAAAAAAGTCAGAAAAAGTTTAGTTTTTAGAAAAAAGTCAGAAAAATGTTTATTTTTTAGAAAAAAGCCAGAAAATCGTTTATTTTTTAGTTTGGAAGAATGTTTTGGAGACAACAATGATTTGCTGAGAGAAGACCTACTAATTAACCCATAGCTGGGGGATAAGAGGTGGATTCATACCGTTCGCAAGGAGATTTGCGCGTAACTATGCGCGTCCTCAGTCCAGATAATAATTTGAAAACCTAAAAACAGGTATGGCCAGCAAGACGATGAGGCAGATTTTATTACGTCTTATCAACTTTTGCAGTTCATTTAAAGCCAGAAAAACGTTTATTTTTAGATTGTAAGAATATTTTGGTGATAGCAAAGCTTTCCAGACAGAAATTAATCTATAGCTGGCAGAAGAAGTGGATTCATCTCTTCTCCTGAGGGTATTTGTGAGTAAGTACATGTAACGAACCCAACTGAAATTAGAACCCGGCTCTCCAATTAACAATTCCGAGCCGTTACACATTAAACCATCCGCACATCCAAGCCTACAGCACCCAGTATTCTTAAACGGTCGCACAAAAAAAAATGCATAATCTTTTTGTAAGTGACATCTCCCTTCAAGACTGATAAGCTTCCCACAACTTTCTCTCCTTTATAGCACTCACGAAGATCTGTCTTCAGTTATCTCTCCCAATCCCCGTTCTACCATCAATTGTAATTGAGTCATCAAAAAAAAACAAAAAACAAAAAAAACAAATAAATGTAGAAAACCGGAAATGGTTTAACAACAAATTTATTACCTTTTGGTACAGGTAAACATAATGTAGAATACAAACTAAGGAAGAGAATGTTTAAACGTGAATGACTGTTTTCATCAAAAGGTAGTGCCGCTACAGCTACTCCTGCTGCTACTCCTCTTGATGTAGGAATATTTTTATGTCTTTTGTTCAATCGCCGAATCCAAACTTGTAGGAAAATATTCTCCCTCACAACACATAGATAGATATGAATAGAATTAGATAGATAGATAGATAGATAGATATGATTAGAATAAGCGAAATAGATATGATTAGCATGAGATAGATAGAAATTAATTTGTTAACATAGCGTTGTAACTGAGTTATAAAAAAACAATAATAATAAGTTTATCACCTATTGGTACAGGTAAACATAATATAGAATAGAAACTAAGGAAGAGAATGTTTAGACGTGAATGACTGTTTTCATCAAAAGGTAGTGATGCTACAGCTACTCCTGCTGCTACTCCTCTTGATGTAGGAATATTTTTATGTCTTTTGTTCAACCGCCGAATCCAAACTTACTCGCTGGGATCCTCTGTCTTTCCAGCATTTAAGATGCTTTGTGAGTGTCAAATTCATTAGGCTTGTTTTTCTTAATTTGCCCCTCTTGGTGTTTGTTTGTCGGTTTTACAGCATAGCAACTCCTTATGAGTCACTTAATGCCGAAATTTAATTTTATTGGGAGTTTGATTATTATTTTATTTGTTAACAAAGATCTGTTGCCCATAGCTAGAACCCTAACAGGTGCTACCACCTCGGATCAGGGTAGCCCTGGGAACAACAGTAATTAAAATTTTTCTGTTAAAAAAAAAACAAAACTTTGGAATTTATCTCCTAATCGAAATTTATAAATTAAGATTTACCACACATATGTATAAGACAAATATAAGATGTACTTATGATGTTATATGCGGTTCCAGACTTCCTGTTGTTGATTTTCAAGCACATCCTCTGTGGATGAGGAGTCTATTGCATGAATAAATAATTACAGGCTATACACACCAAAAAGAAAAAACAAAACAAAAGACAAACATATCGCTTGTACGAAACGAAACCTAAGTTGTTCGAACTGAAGCCAGCGCTTGAGTGTCGAAGGTCAGAGAAAAGTAATCAATCACGACAAGCAGTCGTCCACCCCGACCCGTTCTGTCTTAATCTGGTCTGTGCAGCCCAGCGATGCAGAGGGGTAGATAATCATCTGATCTCATCTGATCTGTTCCGTCCTCTTTTGATTCGATCGCTTGCGCATACAAGTTGTTCTATTGTGATGCACCATGAGGAATGAATTTATGCCTCTATCAATTGGTGAGCTGAACACAGTCCGATTTTACTAGCAAAATAGACCCACACTAGGCAAAAGGCATGAAACGTAACTGGCTGAAAAAAGTTATGTACTTCAAACTTGTAGTAAAATTCGGTCTTCCTCACCAGGTAAAAACAAAACAAGGCTTTCAATGTCGATTTTCAATGACATTATATATATATATATATATATATATATATATATATATATATATATATGTATATATATATATATATTTGTTTTTTTGTGTGAATGATTCATGAATTTATAAATTATAATTGCACCTTTTAATTGAAATTAAAATAACTGATCCAACGTGAAACTCTCGGATAATAAGTGTGACATTACTGTAATTATTGAACAATATAGTTCATGACATATTCACGGAAAATCTACCAGTAAAAAACACATTTCTCAGCATTTTTTCGGATTACATCTCTAATTTCGTTGTCCTCTTATTGCCGAGAAGTAAAAACAAGAACAAAATCTACTTCCATACCTGATGATGTCTGTAGGAACAGACGAAAGCTTGTAAAAACTAAAAAAAGACCTTATGCAACTGGAATTTATAAAAGGGGATCATATCATCCATATACAGGTTCGGGGTTGATGTATCTTATTTACATTGTTTGCGAAGATGTATTCTCGCCATTTAAATCATTAACCTCTATATTTGTTTTTTGTGTGAATGATTCATGAATTTATATATATATATATATATATATATATATATATATATATATATATATATATATATATATATATATATATATATTTCCAAGAGGATAGAATCCAGGTAGGGCTCAATGTCCAGGACAGAGCAAGAATATAATATAAAAGGGTCAAACACAAATATTCCTTGGTTATAATTTATTAGATTGGAATCGTAATTTGTAGGTCTGATGAATTGGATGGTGATTACGATTCCAATGTAATGAATTATAACCATGGAACATTATTATCTGAGCATATATATATATATATATATATATATATATATATATATATATATATATATATATAGGAAAATGTTATAATTGTTCCAACGAGAGAAAAATCTATATTAAAAAAAGAGGAAACTGCAAACGTTTTTAGTTATAACGTGTATTTGTTTTAGTGTATATATTATATTAAGAATAAAATCAAATAATAAAGAATAAAGGAAATCTACATTATAACCAAAAACGTTTGGCGTTTCTCTCTTTTTTTAAATATATATATATATATATATATATATATATATATATATATATATACTAATGAAAGAAAGAATAGATGGAATAAAAATTCACTGTTCGTAGCATTCACTTTTAAAAAATGCCCAATAAAAACTTTTGATATCGCTACACAAATTGTTTCATGTTTCAATACTATGATTGTATTTGTTCAGGCGATGTACAATTATAGTATTGAAGTACAATGAGAGTATTGAAATATGGAAGCTTTTGTGTAGCGATTTCAAAATGGTTCCATTATAAACTCTTATAATATATATATATATATATATATATATATATATATATGAAAATTTCAAATCGATTATATCTGTAAAACGAGAATATAAATAAAGTCAAAAAGAAAATAACCATCTCCTCTCGACTGCATCAGTAGGTTAAATAATAATACATCTATCTGCAAAATCATTGTTTTAGAAAATTGTTTGTGTAATATTCACACACCAAAAATATATTATCCTTAAAATTAAAAACATATTTCAATTTTAGATAAACCACAACGGGTTGATAAGCTGTAAGAAATAAACAAAACAATCAATCAACGCTAATTTTGGGACTGAACGGAACTAAATTAGATTATCTTATGACAATGTGATAATAATTTTTTATTCATTTCACTCCAAACGAAGCGATTATGCCGCTATAATTCAAGGGGTCACTGGGAAGATAATGAAAAGACCTTAAGAGAAAGGAACTGGAAACCCATTCCTAAACGGAAACTTTGGATAAACCCTGCTCCTGTTCAAAATTCGGGGAAGGAGTGTGAACCGTACGATGGGCGAACCTATCTACACCTATTGAAAACAAAGGATAATTAAGAGATTCATTTTTTTCAAAATAGTAAATAAAATTTCAGACATTAGGTGTAGACGTTGAAGTGGAAAGTTAAACTGAGACCAAGAGTGTTTCAATTTAGGGAAGAGCGAAAAATTATTTTATATATATATATTATTTTATATATATATATATATATATATATATATATATGGCTGTCAGAGTTAAATTTCTAAATCCGACACGAACGAACACAATCCATACACCAGAGTGTGTGTGTGTGTGTGTGTGTGTGTGTGTGTGTATATAAATAAAAAGAAAGAACAGTAAGATATATAATCCGGTGTTCTTATAGATATTTTTTATTTTTACAAAATAGTGCTCAATGTAAATTTATATATATATATATATATATATATATATATATATATATATATATATATATATATATATATTAATGTAAATTTATATAATGTAAATTTATATATATATATATATATATATATATATATATATATATATATCATAAGTACAGACGATCCTTAAAAAAGCCATTCCGATTATGATTTATTTCAGGAATCTAGACAGATTTCATTTATTAAAAAAAACGTAAAACTTGGATCTGAAGAGATAACTATTTGTATATTCATCAAATAAATTATAACTGAATGGATTTTTAAGGATCCTCTGTAATTATTATCATTATATTGCCCTGTTTCTTAAATTGATGTCAACTAATATATATATATATATACATATATATGTGCGTGTGTGTGTGTGTGTGTGTTAATTTACTATTGGAGTTGACCTGATTCTCAAATGGTCTATGTTGAGCTACGGGCTCTACGAGTAAAGTTGAAAACACGGATAATTTATTTTGAATCACTGTAATTTGTGAACAGTATTTTTTTTCTTTTGAACATGAGTTATTGAAAGTTACAGAGTTGTGTCCCTTTAATTGCATTTATCAGTAGAAGCCAAGATGGCGGAATCCGAAAACAATTGCTGTAATGAAAATTTCAGGATAACGAGTCCGAATCCGGCTCGGAATTTTTCTAATTTGTTCACATAATCGCCCTGATTTCAAAATTGTATACGTTGTGCTACGGCCTCTAGGGGTAAACATTAAAATGTGTGACAAAGTGACACAGTAGCACCTGCATTTATTATATAGGTTTATGAATATTGCATTAAAATTTTTTTTTAAACAATGTTTTTTCAGTTACAATTTAACCTCTTGATGGAGGCACTAGATGGATTCATATTTTCCCAATGTTATTTGTGTGTAAGTGAATGGAACTAAACCCTATGGAATTCGAACTAGGTTCTCCGATTTCTCCTTTCAAGACATTATCCGCACATCCACACCCAATAAAGTTCCCTCGACGGAATTACGAATCTATATTAGCATTAGACCTGCGTATAAATTGCTCTTAGATCAACTGACTCAAGGGACGCGTACGCGTAGGCAAGCAAAGGCGCGCACTGATGTAAAAGGTTCGAACAATTGACAGGCAAATTTACAGAAAAATATTTATGTTGTTGCTAAGTTTCGTGGCGAAATCCTTTAGCACGAAGTCAGCGAAAACCTGTAATTGGTTTCAAGGTTTAATCAAGTCTTGTTTACTCTTTAAGTACTGTTTGCAAGAAGCTTTTAATTTCTTCGATGTACACATTCACTTCACAGTTTCCTGTCCTTTGTAGCTCTTAGTAAATTTTGTCTTTTCGCTATTTCTCCTGAACACTGTTCTGCCACCCGTTTACCCAAATCAATTAGGTAAGCTATGCACTGTTTTCCTTTCTCCCTCTTGTCAGTGTCAAATTTTTCTAGCCCTCTTTCCTCGTTAAACATTGTAGAATTCTAAGCATCGCTAGAGAATGAAACTGGGCAATTGTTGCCATGGAACCATTTCTTAATTACTGTTGTTCCCAGGGCTACCCTGATCCGGGGTGGTAGCACCTGTTAGGGTTCTAGCTATGGGCAACAGATTTTTGAAATTAAACTTTAGGACTTGTGTTTCAGTTTCCAAGCATATTAGTTTCTGTGTAGCCATGGAAATATATATATTTTTTAAAAATTATAATTAAAGCTCTGCTTCTGTATCGAGCACTATTTTCTTTTTGTTTTTTTGTTTTTTTAAATATAAGCATAAATCATAAAGAACTTTGGATTATTAACCTGACTGTTCTTTCCTATTATATCAACACACACACACACACAAACACACACACACAAACACACTTAGACACACTTTCCTCGTTATTTATCTTGGAAATTTCAACTCTGTCTTTCAGTTAAGTCTAACGGTTCATTTTTGTTTCGATTTTCGCTGAAACTTCGCCGTTGCCTCCATTTTCAGTTCATGGTATCGTCAGAATACTTCTCTAGACCAACATTCCTGTTGTTTAAAATCTCTTCTTCATCTCTGAGGAGATTTTCCATCATTCACTACCAATATAGAAGGACCGATATCGCATAAGAGTCCAATACTCTTTTCTTTGTTTCCAGCGAGATTTTTTCTTTCTTGATCTTTTGCTTAATTTCTGGCAGGAATCTTTCGCCATCCCAATGTACCTTCGGAGTTCGGTGTCGCGCATTTCATCCTCAGCTAAAACATTTCCCAGATATTTAACATCTCCAGTTTGTAATTTGCATGCTGGGATGTTTCTTTTTGCTGACAAACATGGATTCTGTCTTCTTGCAATTGATATTTAGTCTTTTCTTCGGTCTTTCTTTCTCTGCCTTCTGTAGAAGTTCCTGTGGCGTTCTTTCTGTGTTTATTATTATCTGTGCTAATAAACTTGAGAAAAGTATGAATCCTCTTTTTCTTAGCAGAACAGATTCCATAGCCTTGGATGGAAACAGGTCTACCGCAAAAAGAAATGGCAATCTACTGCAGGCCAAAAATTTGCCTCGCTTGTCATGTATCGAAAGATACATGATCGCCTAAGTGTGTATCACGTATAGCACAAAAATGACTGCGCCATCCGCATATCTAATATTGTTAAGTTTGTGGCCGCCGATAATGAATCATGGTAGGAATTCTAATCAAATGTCATTTGAAACGAAACTTTCGAAAAACGTGAGCAGCAGAAACATGACAGAATAAAGCAGTAGCCGAGAACATTATTCGGGAATAATTTGCGACGATTCCAGAAATGAGATTTTATGTTCAAGAACAAAATTAATGCTCTGGAAGATTCCATAACATAAAGACTATCGTGTTGGAATAACTTTTGAAATTGCAGAATAAAGAAGACGAAGAATAAAGAAAAATTAGATTTCAATCATTCAATTCATGCGACTGTATATTCTTGTGGGGGTGGGATTAGGGGTTACAAGGAAATTTATTTTGGTTTGTGTTGAGGTTACTATGCTCTATGAAACTTTACTAATGTAGCTAATGTCGATTTTTTGTTGTTGTGGATTCCGAGATGAATTCGGTCTCCAAGGAATGACAAATGCAATAATTAAATATAAGAAATAAAATGTATTTACACAATCATACAAAGAGGAATACTGTTAGTAAGTCCAGGAACGTGGTTAGTAGCAAATACAGATAGATATATACAGTCTCGAAGTAGGACTTTCTTAGAGTCTACGCGCTTGTAACTGACTTCTACAAGAGGTTACCTCACACTATCTCCGTTCGTATATTCTCTCACTCTCCGACTATCCTCTCACTATCCGACTACCGACACTGACTGTAACTCTGGGTATTTAACGACAGCAGTCCAAGTAACACTGGTAGAGTCCACTTATATGAAAAAGGGATGGACCCCATAACAGTTTTATTATAGCTGCGCCCATGGGCAACACTTTTCCGTTTTCATTCTTACTACGGGTCAGAGTGGACCTGGGGACAACATCAATTAAGAGATGCTTTCACGATGGCCCTGTACATATCTGAGTCTGCAAGTAAACACTGCTCGTGTTTATACTTGAGTCTATATGTCAATAATTGTCCTTTTAAGCTTGAGTCTCTCGGTGAACATTAGCCGCGTTTATGCGTGTAAATGTAGACAAACAGTAGCCGTATTATACTTATGTTTATCGATAAATTCTGCTCCGTGCTTAAACATGAAACTGTAGACAAACTCTGGTGCCAGTTTATACTTGAGTCTATAGATAAACATCGCTCCTGATTGTATGTTTGTCTATAGGTAAGCGTTGATCTGATATATATTTGAGGTCATATGTAAACGTTGGTCACGTTCGTATTTGAGACTATATATAAACATTTGTCATGTTTATACTTGAGGCAATAGATAGACGTTGGTCTTGTTTATACTTTAGGCTATAAGAATAGGTTGGTCGTATTTATACTTGAGGCTGTGGGTAAACATTAATCGTGTTTATACTTGAGCCTATAAGTAAAAGTTTGTCTTTTTATACTTGAGTATATAGACATAAGTTGGTCGTGTGTATACACGAGTCTGTAGGTAACATTCGTCGTGTTTATACTTGAATCTATAAGTAAACGCATATTGGGTTTATACTTGAGTCTATAGGTAAGCATTGGTCCTTTTCATATTTGACTCAGTACGTAACCACTGGTTGTTTGTACTCGAGTCTATCCTTAAACGTAGACCGTGTTTATACTTGCATTTACAGGTAGAAACCGGTCATGTTATGAAATTGATTCTATAGAAAACACTAGTTATGTTTACCTTTGAGTATATGGGTAAACAATGGTCCTTAGACTAAAAGAAAATAATGCTGGACAGGTAGATAATTGACAATTTGGGGGATAAGGATGTTCACTGAGAGTGAGAACTAAATAAAAAACAATCAGAAAGAAAGAAATCAATTTTTTGATGCATAAAGATGAAAGAAGGCTCAGAGAATTTAAGGCACACAGGGCAACTTGTAGGCCAGTGAAGAGTCAGAATAAATGAGATCGAAACAATCCCATATAGATTGGATAGACGCATAAAAAGATAAGTTGTTTGGAGAGCCATGTCCTGAATGAATACGGCACCTAGAGAGAGAGAGAGAGAGAGAGAGAGAGCGAGAGAGAGAGAGAGAGAGTTGTGTAGTCAGTGATCTTAAGTGTGCTAGCCCCGGGGATACTAACACTGCGACAACACCTTCCTTGCATTAAGATAAGTGGCATTGATGTAATACCGGTGACAATGGTCGCGGGTGCTGGGGAAAACCACAAGTTTTGTTCTTGTCCCATGTGCATACGTCTGAGGATGGTCCTACCCACTTTAAAACGACTTGTGCCACGTCAGCCTTGGTGGAGTGGCCCGGTGAATATAGCTGGTTGAAAACAGAGTGAAAACCCAGTTTAATCAGATAAGACATTTTTTTCTTTTTCTTTTCTTTTCCCGCGTTTTTTTTTCTTTACATCCATCTTCATAACTGTCGGACAAGTTGACCCCAGTTTTGAACCCCGGTCTTTCATTTATCCCAAATTTTTATTTTATTTTTGTTTATTTTTTTTTTATCATGTGTCTCAACAGAAATCTGACAAGTGGTTTACAAAAGTATCCTATAATATTGAGAGACTGTTGCACCAGTGCGAGTAAACTGGTGTGGGGAGCGAAGGTAGTTTGATTCAAAGCAAGGGGTTATTCGTTCATCTTTGGACCAGAGAGAGAGAGGTGGATAGTAGACAGTGTTTGCTCGTATATTTCACGCTTTCTTAACATGCCCTTTAGATTGCGTTTGTTATAAATTCTGATCCGATTCTTTTTTTTTATTTCTAACAGTCGTTGTTTAAGTCTCTCTTTCTTCCACCCAGTCTCTTCATTTAAACCATTACTAGATTTCGTTAGGTTTTCCTCGACGTCTGCTATTGGAAAAGCCCGGTGTTGTATTAATCGAATCGGATTTTTTTTCCTACTAGCAGTTGCCCGGGGATGTAACAGTAAGAGATAGATCAAGTATCGACCATCATAAAGACTGAAAAATAAAATTGACAATGATTATTGTTTAAGGTTGACGGACACGCATGTCTTGATTAGTTATTTGTTTGTTTTGGTTTTTTGGGGTTTTTTTTTACAAATTGGTCAAACCCAAACTCAAACATAAATATTGTTTTCAATCGTTATGAGTCTACCGGTTGAATAGAATTTTTCAATTTTATTATAACCAATTGTCTTGTAAATGGAATTTTTAAAGCATTGTGAATGTAAAAATAAAGAAAAAAGGTGTGCAAGACAATAAGAAACACTACCTGCAAAAAAAAAAAAGTGAAGTTTTGTTGAAATCGGTTGAAAAATGTAAGAAATCCGATCCAATATATAAACGAACATGCACACACAACCTGGGTTTTATAATAAGTATGATGTACGCCTTTCTCTGTTTCTCTCTCTCTCTCTTTCTCTCACACACAAAAAAAACAACAACCTGGGTTTTATAATAAGTATAACTCGATATGAGTTGTTTCCCTTTCATTCTCGAAACAGCGATGCCTCTTAATCGTGTTTTCAAATTGATTTTGTGCAAAAACAATTGTGTTTTTCCAATTTTTGGCACTGTCAGAACCACCGCAAGGTAATTTTACATAGTCCTGTGAAGTTTTATTGAAATCGATTTAAAAATGTAGGAAATCCGATCCAATATATAAACGAACAGACACACACAACCTGGGTTTTATAACGAGTATGATGTACGCCTTTCTCTGTTTTTCATATCTATTTTTTCCTTTTTTATCGCGATTTCTTTCGGGTGACTATATGCCAGAGAGAATGCATAACTAAAACTAGTGGCAAGGAGACCAATGGTGTAAGAACGAAAAAAAGGAGGGAAAAATAGGAAAAACGAGGAAAGCAAACAGTAACTCGAAAAAAAAAGAACGGGAAACAAAACAGAAAATACCTAAATTATAGGGCTTACTGCCACATCACCTTGAAACACCGGTTCCCGTATGATTTAAGCAACGTCAAGCCTGGTCAGTACCGGATGGGTGACTGTTTATAAATACCAGGCGCTGTAAGCTTAGTGTGTGCATTGTATGGATAATGGCTCGAAATTAAAAATGGGAGAGACGGGTTCCAATTCCAGTTGGATTCGTTTTATTCACTTATGTGCTAATATTCTTGTGAAAGGTATGAACTCAACTATTTCCCCAGCTATGGGTTAATTAGTAAGACTTGTAATACTAAAAAATGTTATTGTCTCCGCCCAAAACAAAGACTTAGGCATTAAATAACTCATAGAGGTGTTGATATACCGCTAAACAAAAACAACTAACCAAAATTATAGGATATTGAACGAGCAACGAGATAAGAGAGGAGAAAATAGTGTAAGGAGTAAGAAACAGAGAAAATATTTCTTCTTGTTAATATTGTAGTAGTAGTAGTAGTAGTAGTAGTAGTAGTAGTGTATGTGTCACGTCCATTCGAGATAGACGATAATGACTCCCCACGATTTCCTATCTCGCGTGGCCTTTAGCAGTGTTTCTCCCTTTGCTAAAGCTTCCGTCCCCCAGTACCGCTAATAATTTACACAACTCCATCAGGTAAGTGGCTCGCAGCATTCCTTTATCTATCTTTCCCTCAATAGACCTCGTGAGGGTTAAGTTTTCCAAGCCTTCCTTCCTTATTATGAGTCCAATTTATTTTAGCTATGCTCCTCTGGTTTTGAGTATCGGGGATTTTTAGGCTACCATTTTTGGCAGACTTCATCGTTGCTTACAAGCTCAGTCCACAGAATTATCAGCATTTTCTGTAGAACCACATATCTGCTTGTCCAACATTCACTGCCATTTTAGTATATGTATATTTACACACATACGTATGCGTATATATATATATATATATATATATATATATATATATATATATATATATAATTACATGAATCATTCATACAAAAAAAATTCCGGAATTTCTAGGAATTAATGAGACAGGCGGCCCGTGTTTTCTCTTCTGCCGAAATAGGCTATTCCCCATATGAGGTGTTTTGGATTTTATTGTTCATCATATATATATATATATATATATATATATATATATATATATATATATATATATATATATCGATTATACGTGCTGTTCAACTTATAATTACATGAATCATTCATACAAAAAACAAATATAGAGATTAATGATTTAAATGGCGAGAATACATCTTCGCAAATAATTTCGATAAGTTACACTAACCCCGAACCTGTATATGAATGATATGATCCCTGTTTATAAATTCCAGTTGCATAAGGTCTTTTTTAGTTTTTACAAGCTTTCGTCTGTTCCTACAGACATCCTCAGGTATGGAAATAGATTAAGGTATGAATGATTCATGTAATTATAAGTTAAACAGCACCTAGAATCGAAATTAAAATAACTGATCCAACGTGCAACTTTTGGATAATAAGTGTTACATTTCTGTAATTATTGAACAATATAGTTCATGCCACATTGACGGAAAATCTACCAGTACAAAAGAATTCTCTTATTACTATATTTGTACAAAAACGCACAACCTTAAAATTTAAAATTCAAACTCAGCGTTGCGACCGCACGTTCCAAAACAATAACACATTTCTCATAGCATTTTTTCGGATTACATCTATATTTTCGTTGTCCTCTTATTACTGAGAAGTAAAAAAAACTAGAACAAATCTATTTCCATACCTGAGGTTTGAATTCAGACTTGTCCTTCTTCTAGACCACTTACCATCCAAGGCTATAGAACTCAGTTTGTAATGGATTCGACTAGAATTCGACTCTCCGATTCCTCAATCCAAGTGGCTATCCGTTACTCCACCGTGTATGTAAGCGCATGATATTAGTTTGTCAATATGCGCCTTTGGAGGTATATTTATATACGGACTCCTAATCCCAGAAATTCCGACAATAATAGTTATTATTTAGGTAAGAGTTACACAGTTTACATAGGGGACTTCCTTCAGTTCGGGATAATTTTCGTTTGTCCCTTTCCTTTATCTAGACCGAGTGCATTCAACGTCCAAATGTATCTCTACCAGTTCTAGGTTCGTTGTTTGTTTTTGTTTAGCGGCATATCAACATCTACGGTTTGGTTTGGTTTCATTTGTTTTACGGCATATCAACCACAATGGGTTTTTTTTTAATGCTGGCAGGATTTTTATTTCTGGTAATATTTTCTTTTTTCATATATTTATTGTTGATACTAATTTTTTTTAAAAGTATTTCTGGTATTAAAATCTATTTTTACACTTTCATAGTGTTTTGAGTCATGTTGTGAAGTCAACTATTTTCCCACAGCTGGGACCCTAACAGGTGCTACCACCCCGAGTCAGGGTGGACCTGGGAACACCAGCAATTAGGAGGTTCTTCTACGCTCCTCAAAACCTCAGAGGGCTTGCTGTTGGACGTAGTTTTATCGCCTTACCCAGGACGCGGATGTTGTTTATCGTCACACCCATGACGCTCAACATCTACGGGTTATTTAGTGCAGAAATTCAAATATTTTTACGCAATTTTTATTTAATTATTTTTTAGATACTAATGGTTTATTGATACAAGTCTTACTATTTAACCCATAGTTGGGGGATTCATACATTTTCCAAAAATATTTGCGCGTAAGTGAATATAATGAACTTGACTGGAATTGTAACTCGGCTCTCCCAGTAAAATTTCCGAGCCATTATACATTATAAAACCCACACATCCAAGCTTACAGCACCTGGTAATTCCAAGCGATCACCTATGTAGATACTGATCAGGATCACCGTTGCTTAACTTCGGTGATGGTACGGGAACCGGTGTTTCAACGAGATACTGTCGTAAGCCACTCATACTAACCGCACACATCCAAACTTACAACACCTGGTACTTCCAAGCGATCGCCTATCTAGTTAGTGACGAGTACAAACGTTGCTTAACTTAGGTGGTCGTACGGGAAACGGTGTTTCAACGACATATAGCCGTATGCTATTTATATCAACCATACGCATCCAAGCTTACAGTACACGGTATTTTCAAGCGATCACCAATCCAGGTAGTGACCAGGATCAACATTGCTTAACTTCGCTGATCGTGCGGGAACCCGTGTTTCAACGAGACACGACCGTAAGCCCCTTATACCAATCGCACACATACAAACCTACAACACCTGGTATTCCCAAGCGGTCACCCATCTAGGTAGTGACGGTGATCAACGTCGCTTAATCTCGTTGATCGTTCGGGTCTTTGAATGAGGTATGGCCGTAATTCCTTTATATCAACCGTACGCATCCAAGCTTACAGTACCTGGTATTCTCAAGCAATCCAGCTACTGACAGAATCAACGTTGTTAACTTCGGTGAAGGTAAGGGAACCCGTGTTTCATCGAGATACGACCGTAAGCTCCTTATACCAACGCCAGAGTTCCAAGCTTACAGCACCTGTTATTCCCAAGCGATCACCCATCTAGGTAATGAAAAGGATCAGCATTGCTTAACTTCGTTGATCGTACGTGAACCGCTGTTTCAACAAGATATGGCCATTAACATGAAGAAATATAGGTAGTAAAACTATTGTGTTAGTTGAATGTTTGGTCGTTTCTTTTAAGGGACATATCAATCTCTATGGATTATTTGATGCTGAAATCAATCTTAATATTTTTACGTTTAATTTATGCCTTCAACAACAGATATTTTCTTTAACATCTTATACGTTCTTGGTAAACGTATGTTTTTTAGATATATAATTTATAGCTGAGAAAATGACAATATTTTATTAAAAAAAGTATTGCTGGTAATTTTACTATAAAATATACTTTTATAATTGTTTGTGTTGTATTGATTGCTATTTTGCTCTGAAAGGTATTGCTAATCATTTTACAATAAAAATGTATTATTCGTTATTTTAGTAATTTAATTTATTGTTGTTCATTTTATTATAAAAATGAACTGTTGATAATTTTACTGTAAAAATTAGTAATTTTCTAATAAAAGGTACGGTTTACTTTTGTTTTGAGAGTTCACTATTTGCCCATAGCTGAGATCCTAACAGGTGCTACCACTCCAGTTCAGGTTGAAACTGGGAACAACAGCAGTTAAAAGGTGATTCATGTCTCTTTAAAACCTCTGATCTCCCCATCAGCAGACTTGATGCCGGGTGAAGTTTATCGTCATATCCATTCCGGCAGTTTTAAGTAAATATTGTGTTCACAGTCCAGTCTATAGGTAAACACTGGACGTAATTATACTATAGGTAGAGGCGCTCTTATTTATATTTGAGTCTATAGGTAAACAATCGTCGTTTTATAGTCGATTTCATACGTAAACGCCGGTGGGGTTTATATCGGTAAATACTGTCTGTTTACTCTTGAGTCTATCGATAAACACAAGCTTGGTTATAATTTAGTCTATCGGTAAATATTGGTTGTGTCCATACTTAAATCTCCTGGTTAAAAATGAACGTAATTATACTTGAGGCTATCGGTAGATTATCGTCGTGACTATATATGTGACTTTTTCATAATGTGTGTTATGTAGTGGTTTCAGTGGAGGCTTGTATTTGTACTGTCGGTCCTAAAATAGGTCCGACGTACAAAACGTTAGGAACTTGATATAATAGGTAATGACGCAGTTGGGATGGCTGATACCTTAATATCCGACTAACGGTTGTGCGACATCGACTGACTGACAAACGATATTCAATCACCCCCCCCCCCCACGAGGGTGTCATGTGGCACAAAGCCTTTTTAACCTGGGATCTTCGAGCCCGTGGGCTCGGCCAAAAATATGCCCATTGAACCCGTATAAACTGGTTCAGGGTCGGTTTACCTCCCCGAAAGAGAATCCGCCCTTCGGCGTAACCTCCCTCGGGTTCCTCCCGCCCGAAGGCAGAGAGTTCAACCGATCAGCCAGTCGACTGACTGACCGACTCACTGCTGACTGACTTGTTACGCTTACTACTACTTATTATAGGTGGGGAAGTTTATTAACTATAGACTAGATGTGTTTCACTTTAACGTGCCAACGCTTTTATGGAATATATATGAGATTTGTTATGCTGTGTCAAGATGTGGCACAGGGTCAGAAGTATGGAGTACCCAGTGAGGATCGATCTCTCTATTCAGCTGTAAATGATCTAGCAAGACAAGCTTGCTAACCATTACAACACGTCGAGGTGCCCACTTTTACGGAATATATTGTACTTAAATACATGTAAAAATTCATTGAAATAATGATAATAGTAATTTTAGTCGTGTGATGTCCGCGCGTGGATAAATAGAACCTGCTCGGTTGTGATATGGGAACTCTTCAGTATGCAGCAAAAGTCGTTTCCCTATAAGGAAACATTTGACATTCACTGACCGAACAGCCAGTACTGCTTTTGGTTGAAATTTATTTAATCATTCTCTTAAAATATGTAATTTTTTTTTTTTTGTGGAAACCGTTTCTCAAGTCCAGTAACTGTTATTTTATTATCTTTCAAGTAATGATGAGAGTTTCCTTCCTAATTTTTTCTTTGAAGTGTTGTGCAACTACTTACTCTAGTTACGTTGTTCGGACTGTTGTCCTCATATTCGTTGCCATATTCACGACGTTTCGGTCGTTGTGCACTCCGGCCTTCTTCAGGTGATTGGAATTTCGAACTGAACGCTTTATTTCGTACATCGGGATAGATTGTTCTAGTTCCACAGGCCATGCCTCTTCCGGATGTTTCAGAATCAGTTATCCCCTTTTAATTTAACTCACCAAGTTTTTGTTCACTTCTGCCGTGGCGTGAAATGTTAACATCTTGTTGATGTCATTGTTTTAAATGACATCTTCATTTCTCTCCCTCAACTTCTATTTTCGAAATGATTCTTCTTTCGTCCTTTATTCTTTCTTAGTTTCTTTCTTTCTTTCTTTCGTCCTTTTTTCTTTCTTTCTTTCTTTCTTTCTTTCTTTCGTCCTTCTTTCTTTCTTTCTTTCTTCCTTTCTTTCTTTCTTTCGTCCTTTTTTTCTTTCTTTCTTTCTTTCTTTCTTTATTTCTTTCTTTCGTCCTTTTTTCTTTCTTTCTATCTTTCTTTCTTTCGTCCTTTTTTTCTTTCTTTCTATCTTTCTTTCTTTCTTTCGTCCTTTTTTCTTTCTTTCTTTCTTTCGTCCTTTTTTCTTTCTTTCTTTCTTTCTTTCTTTCTTTCTTTCTTTCGTCCTTCTTTCTTTCTTTCTTTCTTTCGTCCTTTTTTCTTTCTTTCTTTCTTTCTTTCGTCCTTTTTTCTTTCTTTCTATCTTTCTTTCGTCCTTTTTTTCTTTCTTTCTATCTTTCTTTCTTTCTTTCGTCCTTTTTTCTTTCTTCCTTTCTTTCTTTCTTTCTTTCTTTCTTTCTTCGTTTCTTTCTTCGTTTCTTTCTTTCGTCCTTTCTTTCTTCCTTTCTTTATTTCTTCCTTTCTTTCGTCCTTTTTTCTTTCTTTCTTTCTTTCTCCTCTCAAATTCTACTTTCCTTATCATAGCATCTTTTCTCTTTCTGTTAACCATAATATTCAGTTGTTTATCTTTCATTCTTTTTTTCTTTCTTTCTTTCATCCTTTCAACCTTTCAACCTTTCATATATCATAGTGCATTTCTTTCATCTTTATATCATTCTTTCTTTCTTTCATTTTTCAATATTACATCATGTCACTTTTCTTCCTTCCTTCTTTCTTTCTTTTTTTCTTTCAACCTTTCATATATTATAGACCTTTTCTTTCTTCTTTATATCATGCTTTCTTTGTTTCGTTTTTCAATCTCACATCATGTCGATTTTCTTTTATTCTTTCTTTCTTTCTTTCCTTAGTTTTACATCATTTTCTTCTTTCTTTTTTTCTTGCTTTATTTCTCAAACGTCTATATATCATGTCCTTCATTTTTTATCCTAGTTTTTTTTTTATCATTGTTTTTCTTTTTTTCTTTCTCATTGTAACGTCTTTCTTTCTTTCTTTCTTTCTTTCTTTCTTAATGATGTATATCTCAGGAATTTCATTCTTTCTTTCTTCCTTTATTACTTTCCCTAGCTTTTAAATCATTTTTTTCCTCCTTTCTTTTTTTTTCTGGCGTTATTTCTCAATCGTCTATATATCATGTCTTTCTTCCACCATTTTTTATCCTAGGTTTATATCATGGTTTCCCTTTTTTCTTTCTCGTTTATACATCATAACGTCTTTCTTTCTTTCTTTCTTTCTTTCTTAATGATGTATATCTCATGAATTTCATTGTTTCTTTCTTCCTTTCTTACTTTGCCTAGTTTTAAATCATTTCCTTCTTTCTTTCTTTTATTTTCTGGCGTTATTTCTCAATCGTTTTTATATCATGTTTTTTTTCCTTCAGTTTTTATCGTAGTTTTATATCATTGTTTTTCTTTTTTCTTTCTCATTTATACATCATAACGTCTTTCTTTGTTTCTTTCTTTGTTTCTTTCTTTGTTTCTTTCTTAATGATGTATATCTCATGTATTTCATTCTTAATTTCTTTCCTTTCTTACTATATTTCCTTTCTTACTTTCTTTCCTTTCTTACTTTCCCTATCTTTTAAATCATTTTCTTCTTTCTTTCGTTTTTTTCTCATTGTTTTCCTTTTTCTTCCTCATCTATACAACATAACGTCTTTCTTTCTTTCTTAGGATCTTTATCTCTTCATTTATTTTTTATTTTTTCCTTTTTTATCTTTCTTTCACCGTCTCTATTTTTCTTTCTTTCTTCACTTTCTTTTTCTTTTTTTTTTTCGCTCTCTCTCATCTGGCATCTATGCGAGGATGTTGCACTTACGAACAGAATAGATAGCCCCGCCTTGAGTCCGGCAAATCAGAGTAATGCGCTGTTATTTTTTATCAGAGCACGATAGAAATCTTCTGTATCGATAATCGTCTCTACCGACACTTACCTACCCACACGGGAAACGCTGTAATTCCGAATTTTGAGCGGTACGTTTTTCGGTAGTCGGGTCATAAGGGCAGGAGAAAATTAATGAGGTGTCTTCCACGCTTCTTTTCCAAGGCTACGAAGGCGGCTTAGGAGGTAAAATGCCAAACAGAGTGGGTAGAGTGTTTGAAATCTATTAGCTGTGTTGCGAAATGTCTAAGAACGGTAGTCTGTTTGTCTTTATTGAAAGCATCCAATGAGATCAGCCTGCGTAACACCCTGGTAAAACCACCCCCGTTTCGGTGAGTCATTTTTATAAGATTCCTGGTGTGTGTGTGAGAGAGTGAGTTTGCTCAAACTAAGCAATGTTGGCTTAAATTAGATTTGAATTGATTTCTTATTGACGAGGGGCGAAGCTATTATCAGAATTTAAACTGCACTATACACGCCTCTCTGAACTAGCTGGTCCACACTCATGGCTGGCATTCATAGAGGTCCTTACATTCGTGTACTTCTAAAATGCACCATGATGATGATTATATATATATATATATATATATATATATATATATATATATATATATATATATATATATATATATATATATATATATATATATATATATATATATATATATAAAGATATTTTTCTTTTTATAGATACAAATATTTAAGTAAACGCTCTGTTTATAATAAACAGTATTAAACAACATTTTCATAGAAAAATTTTCGTAGAAAACATTCGTCCTCCGACAGGATTCGAACCTGTATCCTATACGGAACCTTCATTTAGCTTGACGTACTTTTAACCGATTTGGCTACAGAGGAGCGTTCGTTTAGCAAAGTCGAATTTACTGTATTTAAACTTCAATCTTCCATGAATCTCTCACGTACATTCATATCCGCTCATGGTGTATCAAATGTAAAGAAATGTCGTCACACATTACGAAATGGACAAAGTCCGACAATTATTTTAAGGACATTTTTATGTTTATACATTCTTTTTATAGATATGAATATTTAAGTAAATGCTCTGTTATATTAGGTTGGTGCAAAAATAATGTCGTTTTCTCACATAGTAACATATGTGAGAAACCGACATTATTTTTGCACCAACCTGATATATATATATGTTTTTAAATTCTTTGAGGTTTCTGTATCAAGCCAGTTTTTTACGGGAGTAGGTTGTTAGCCTACTGATCCATACGCTTTGCTAGCATTCATGGTGGTCCCTACACTCGTGTACTTCTAAAATCCACCATAATAATTATATATATATATATATATATATATATATATATATATATATATATGTTTCTAAATTCTGAGGTTTCTGTAACAAGCCAGTTTTTTAAGTGAGTAGTTTGTTAGCCTACTTTGCATCCTCCAACTTGGAAGATCAGATTTTGATTTCAGAATTCTTCTTCTCCAAGACCAGTTGGCATCCAAGGCTATAGAACCCGGTCTGTCCTGCTATTTAACCATACCTGGAGGAGGAACAAGTGGATTCATACCTTTCCCAAGCATATTAGCACGTAAGTGAATGTAATGGATTCAAATGAAATTCGAACTCGGCTCTCCGATTCTTCAATCCACGCCGCTATCTATCGTGCTTCCTAACGGTAATTAGCTTAATAAATATAGAAATGAAATTCTTGGTGATTTTTTTATGTAATTTCTATTATGGGGTTGCAGTTTTTGACTGTTTTCTCATATCTATAGCATTTTTTCTCCCAGTGCGTTACGCTCATATATACAAGATGCGGCAGAAATACCTATCACATATATATCTCAGAAATACCTCACATATAATGTCAAGTTTTTAGTGACATAGGTGTCTTCATTTAGCTAATACCTTACCATTATTTGTCAGGTATTTCTGGGTAGAAGATGTGGGATGTATTTCTTCCGCGCCCTGTATTTCTGTTTTCAATGCAACATGTGTGTGCCTAGATAACGTATGTTGTTTCCGAGGGGATTTGAACTCGTAAACGATGGGTGAAGGGTGGCATAACGGTTATCAGTAGGGAAAGTAGAATCTGGCGTTGTATTGGAGTGGGGGGGGGAGATATGAAAATAGCACTGTATCATTTGCAGAGACAGAATGAAATCTGTATGTACCGGACAAGAATATTTTCCCACGCTCCAACCTCTCACTCTCTCTCATAGGCGGGATGTGGCAAACCTTTCAGTGCTATATCGCTACTACAATGAAAAGTGTTCGGACGAACTGGATCTCCTGGTTCAACATTCACGGCTAGAACCCGCCATGCCACTTACATAGTAACAAACCGCCCACTTTCCCTCGTTGTGAAGTAAGCGGTACGTAAACAGCTTCTTCCCGCGAACCACTCCCCTATGCAGCAGACTCCAAAGACGATGTTTCCCTGATAACTATAATCTTAACTTGTTCAAGCTAACCGTTATTTTCCCACCTATGCATATAAATTACCCCATTAACGTAACCCTCGAGTGTCCTCTAGGCCTTGTACAGTCCGAACCTTAAAAACAAACTTCTACACAAGAGCAGAACAGTGTTTGATTTTTGCATTTTACTTGCCCTTCAAAAAGTTCATATGTATTTTCAAAACTTTCCTTAACTATAACAAGTCAATTTATGAATGAAATGTTCTTTTAAAATTTTTGTTTCAAAGATTTCAAGTAGTGAATATATTTTAGTTTGCGAAGCGATAGCGTGCGGACGAAGCATACTAGTTCAAAATAATTACCATAAATGTAGTACTTCTTTCAGGCTGTGAGAAACTGATCATGAATTAGTCATATTTTCATGCTGAAATATGGTATTCAGTGAGTTTTATTGGGGATAGTGTGGAGGGTTATAAATACATAGTTTTTTTCCGATTTCTTTCTTCAAAATCATTTGGGGGTGTGTCTTATGCATCGGAACGTCTTATATGAAGTACGTTTAGATAGTATACAACTACATTTTTTTCCGCGAAAACTAATGCGGCTTGGGCAAAATCCTTCGGGTCGATGATGATGCGTCGTATATGTGAAGATCTTCGGGCCGGTAGGCCGCATCAGTTCCCGGTTATTATGTCTAGAGTACGCGCTCGTCGAATTTTCGCTCTCCATTGAGGTGCGGACATTTTGGAACTGGTTGTATTACTCTTTGATCTGAATTTTACCCATGGCATAATCGCCAAAGGTCCGCTGAATCTACTGGATGGACTGAGTTTGAGTATCACCGAGCTTTTGGCAAAACTTCACGTAATAACTATGCCGGATGCGTTCTGTTATATTGTATGAAAACGAAAATCCGACAAGCAGGCACGAGACGTTTACACTCTAGGCGTAATAGCCTGGATCTTACGCGGTCTACTGGCGCAAATATTTTCAGTTGTGGGCGGGAATGCGAGCGTCAAAATGATTTTGCTCACGCAGCATTGGTTTTAGTTATAAGAAATAAAGTTAGGTACTTTTTTAAATTCACGTCGAAAACAACAGAATACGGTATGTGTTCGCGAAATTTCATCGGTCTGTTCCTGATTCTGTTTCTCATATGTACAGTCCAATATATTCTGCAGAACTCTATTTCTATTGCTTCAAGTCACTTTTTCATCCATGAGAATGTAGCCTAGTTATACCCTCTCATATAAAAGGAATGACATTACATAACAGTTCAGTACTCTTTTGAGTACTGAACTGTTATATATTGTTTGTTTCTTGCTAAACTTCCTTGCAGGTAGAGGTTAAATCTCATTAGGCAACAATCTGGATATTCTCAACCCTAATGGGTCCTTTCTTTTGTGTGTGTGTGGTGGACATGGACATGTCCCATTTAAAGATTTCCAAAATCCTGATGCAACCCTGTAGTGTATAATTCACGTGGACGAATGTCATTACCTTAAGCGTCCTTAAGTCTTAAGACTGCATATATGCAATAGTTTTATCGTTTAATTTTAGATTTTACAATACCAGAGTTGTTTTTGCAGCAGACTGAGGGGTGTTGAAATCCTCCCAGTATTTAGTATTGTGAAAGGTATAATTCCATTTTTTTTATCGAGTTTTAAAAACTCTAAGTTTCCTTCAATTTCGCAAACCAATCGATGAAATTTGAATAAGCTAATTTGTTTGGAAAAAATATTTTAACAAATACCCTACTACATGATTTCATAATTTCTTTAATTTAATTTAATTTTATAGGACTTCATGCTAAACAATATTTTTTAAGATATTTTTTCTTCATTTTTCCCTTTTAACAGCGAAGAATAATTTCTTAGGATTTCTTACTCTTGAGGATGCAACATACATCTGATCATGCATAAATATTTCTTTCTGGAGCCAAATACCAACTTTTTGAAGAGTTCGGCCAAGTGATTTGTTCATAGGTCTCGCAAACGCAGGGCCGAACTGGTGTCAATATTTTTGTATATAAAAACCTTAAAAGAAAGATATGGAAAAAATAATATTGCATTTTTATTTGATAAGTATTTGATATTTTAACCATTAAATTGATTTTATAATGTGAGTATTTCGTGTTTTAAATAATAAATCTTTTAATTTTTCTAAAAAAAGCTAATGAAAATTTGCTATACCAAACTATGCACCCGAGTAAAACGATGTGTACCTTGCAACCCCTTACCAGTTTGCACTTCTCAAAATTTGGTTTCGATCGGTTAATGTATGGTTATTTTAGACGGACAAACCAAAATCACAGAATTTTATATGTAGAAAAGCTATAAAAATACTATATATATATATATATATATATATATATATATATATATATATATATATATATATATATATATATATATATATATATATATATATATATATATATATATATGGGCATTTGGCCGAGTGGTTTGAACGTTCGCATTCTGACCATGAGACCCAGATTCGAATAACACCATGGTCGATTTGAAGGATTCTTCCTGATATTATCAGATGGGAGGGGTCGATCTCAGTGTGCGGCACATTTGGAAGGTGCCTGAAAACCAAACTACGGGTTAACCCAAGCCTTGTGAGTGAACATTGGGTAGATGGGGTCCTTGGGGCCGTCTGTAGCTGTATTACGAAGTCACTGTAGCACGAAGTCACAAGTCATCGTGGCCGTGGACTTGAGCACGCTGCGCTTGTTCAAATTGTTGATCACCCTAGATGACACGCCCTTTCCCAGAAACTGTAACTAAGGTCTCTTCAGCATAACCGCAGGGCTCTGTGGGTGTTGAATAAACAAAAATGCGCCTGGGGAAGCGTCTGTAATAGGGATTGGCTAGACGCCTTAGTAGACAGCTATATATATATATATATATATATATATATATATATATATATATATATATATATATATATATATATATATATATATATATATATATATATATATATATATATATATATATATATATATATATATATATATATATATATATATATATATATATATATATATATAACACACCTGTTATTACTCGGTTAGGCACGCCCGGCTAAATGGCGGTTCTATATAGGATGCAGGTTCGAATCCTGTCAAAGGACAAATATTTTCTATGAAAATTTCTCGGACATTCAGGCCGGTAAATGTTATTTAATACTGTTTATTATAAACAGAGCATTTACTTAAATACTTGTATCTATAGAAAGAACGTTAAACATAAAAAATGTCTTTAATAAATAAATTGTCGGACTTTGTCCATTTCTTAATATATATATATATATATATATATATATATATATATATATATATATATATATATATATATATATATATATATATATATATATATTCAGTACACACGTACATATATAATTACACACGTACATATATATTTACACACGTAATTATTACACATGTACATATATAAACACAAATATTTTTATGTATGCATTAATTCGCACACACACTCAAACTCTGACAGCCCCACGATAAAAATCTCTGTTAATAACTAATTCTCTACTTGGTCCCCTTAAAAATCAAATTGGATTTGATTACCTGTGAGTCGTTCTTCCCACTTTAGGAACAATGGATATGTTAATATTAGTTTAAATGTAATTCCTGGAAGCTATCGATGTACTAATTTTGTGATGTTTAACGTATCAGGATAAAAATATTTTCTTTTTTGTAAAAATCGTAAGTGGCCCGCAGGAAATGACTTTTTTTTTTTAATACAACTGCTTTAGACAACTTCTGTATATCTCCTCATCAACGACGTGTTTCATCATTTCTCCAGCCATTAAAAATATCGATATACCGAAGTTTGCTAATTATCTCAGGTGTCAACTAACCTACAACAGTAATTAATTGCACACAATTTTCAGAGGAAAAGCATTCACCTGCTACGAAGACGTTTCGACTGTTTTCCATCGAATCCATTGGAGGATTCTGTATGATTTTATAATGACTGTTATATCGCGTAAAAGTCAATTCAGGCTGTTGGGCTCAATTCCTGCTCTCTTCGATATAAATAAATTTAGTGTTTATAAATCAAAAAATACCCTGATTATCCTACTATGAATTAAATTTCTTCCATGGATCTTAATGTTGGGGGTTTGCCGTGGAAAATTACGCTTGTCAATTCATAAACTTTTGCGTTGAAAATTGTCGAATACGATCCACTTTTCATCGTCTATAATATGTATATATAAAGAAAGCCAAGTTAGCTTGATACTTCCTTCATTGCAATATGTCCCCTCCACCTAAAAGAAAAAAGGTTTTTACCTATGACTTAACCTAAGCGATGTAACAGATAACTGATTTACAGATCTTTATTAAGGATGAATTATATACACATTCTTCGTTATTTTAGAAAAATTGTATATTGTATCTCATTCGGATAACAAATTTTCTAATATTTTATATTTTGTTATATTGAACAAAATAAACTCGAGTTTTTCTATATTCTAGATCTGATATGGGCGTTCTGAGGTAATTTTCCTGCTAAGGTTGTTGCATTAGGTTTCGCATCATTATGAATCCATCTCTTATTTCCCATCTGTTAGGGCGTAATAGCCGGGCGGGCGGGACTCTTTAGCTTTGGTTGGCAACCTGTCTAGGAGAAGGAAAATTTGATTTCAACACTGCTTTGGTGTGGGGCAGGTAAATTCACCGCATGAAATCATTCTGGCAATGAAAACAACATCAGCAAAACCCGCGACTCTTTACTCCTCCAAGGATTCCACAGTTAACATATATTGCAACATACGTTATTTGAGTGTTTGTTATGCAAGTAAGTACTTTCACTATAAAATTCTTATTATTCAACCGATATTGTTTTTTGTTTTTTTTAAATACAAATTATTACTGCTATGGTAAACCCTCTTAGAGTATAATGAACTCTTCCTTCTCTCATAAATACAAACTGCGAGAGTCGGATACCAGAGCGCTGAGAGCAGGGCACTACGTAAATTACTATAAGTAATTTATGTGCATTACTTATTATCTTTCAGTTGCGTCTCTGTCCTTGGACATACTGCGCTCAGGGGCTTCTCTGTCTAAGGACGGGGGGAAACTGAGAAAATAATACTGAAGAGGTGCCCAGCCCTGAGGAACAGCAGCCCGCAGCCACGCCCTCCCATTGCACCAAAGGGTGGGATTGGTGCTCGCACCGAGGCCAGGACAACCGACGGTTGCTGGGGCTGAGGGGAATTTTTGTCCCTGCTCGGGTGTACGCGATCGGGCCCCCCACATTAAACCGACCTTGTGTCACATCTCGTTCTAGTGGGGGGAACGAGTAAATACCAAAGAGCTGAGTGCAGAGGATTGCGTAAATTACTATAAGTAATTTATGCGCATTACTTATCATCTCTTAGTTGCGATGGGGAAAATTATACTGACAAGTGCCTGGCCCTGGGGAACAGCTGCCCAAGGCCACGCCCTCTCATTGCACTTGAGAGAAGGATCGGTGCACACACCGAGGCCAGCGCAACCGACACTAGCGGGGGCTCGGGGAGTTTTTGTTCTTTGACCGGGTGCACACGCCCGGGCTCCCCACATTAAATCGACCTTGTGTCACAACCTGACCGCGTGGGGGTCAAGTAAATACCGCGCTGAGAGTAGAGAAGTAGACTCAGTGCTAATCTACTTATTACTAACACTATTGTTTGGTAAATATCTTCAATATAATTTTTCAACTTACCTTCGTCTTCCGTGTCTTTCTTTCTGGCCCCTAAACAGACCACAACAATTACTGAGCGTAACTGGAAAATTCATCATCGTAATAGGAATTCGGTACTCCATTACGGGCACCGTATATGCTGCAGCTACAGCAGGAGAGATGTGTCTTGGGCACTCTTCAGGCTGGTTGTGAATTCAGAGTTTTCCTTCTCCTACACTGGCTGCTGCCTCTAGACAAAAGAGTCAAGTCTGCCCTGTCATTTAATCTAATCCGTGTGTGTGTGTGTGGGTGGGAGTGATGGATTCACGAACGAAACATAATCGAGCATGAATTAAAATGGACACGTTTAATTCACTTCCCATTCTGATAACCACTATCCGCGCCTCTGCGGATTGTGCGTATATATATATATATATATATATATATATATATATATATATGTCAAGAGAATACAATCCAGATACAGCTCAATGTCCAGGAAAGAGCAAGAATATAATATAAAAATCTCAAACACTAATATTCCATGGTAAAAATTTATTACATTGGAATCGTAATCAGGATCCATTCATCAGACCTACAAATTCAAAAAGATATCGAAATTGCATCGCGATTACGATTCTAATGTAATAAATTATAACCATGGAATATTAGATTTTGAGGGTTTTATATATATATATATATATATATATATATATATATATATATTAAAAGATAACATGCTGATAAGTAATTCATTATTTCGCTTGGACCAACCTTAATTGTTTTATGACCCTTCGCGCAGAACTCTTCATTGCCAATTCAAGAAAGAAATTCGGATTACAAACACAGAAAATGTCTCATATCGAGAATATTTAACATTGAAAAGCAAAAGAAAAAAATAATTATTTTTAATAATATGTGGAAATCTCCGCTTTTACCTGAAGACGGTCACGAGACCAGAAACACGTGTAACATTATGTAAAACAAAGCATAATATTTTTTTCTAAATAAATCCACATTACAACCAAAAAAGTTTACGGCACCTCTCTTCTCTTCTTTTTAATATACATACTTTTCTCTCGTTGGAACCACTACAACCTCTTTCTTTTATATATATATATATATATATATATATATATATATATATATATATATATATATATATATATATATATATATAGGCTGCGAGTGGTAAAGTTTCGCTATTTTAGATCTTTGATTTTGCGCATGCGCCGTTGTTTGTGTTTTCTTTCGTCGTCTGCACTGTATAGTAGTGTCAGTTGGGGATAGTCTGCGAGAAAAAGAGCACTATGACACAATTCACTCCGCCAGAAATTTGCAAAGGGCATGCTGTACTACTTGGCATTTGAAACGGAAGCTCCAATATGAACATTTCAAAGTGTCTGGGTGTCAATCTGAGGAGAATACAGAGCATTCGGAAGAGTGTAATGAATATTACGAAGGTGTTTTGGCGTGATCGCTACTGATGGGGACATAATGCTTCCATTTATTTTCTCACAGACCTCTAATGGGGATTACTATGGTACGACAGCTCGAAAAACTCACTGTGATCGTTCTGATTAGAAAAGAACTCACGGGTTTGTTGGTGAGGGCCACAGACTCAACCCGAAGGCTTTTATCAAGTGCCTTGTGGAAGTAGTGCTGCCCGGAGTCAAGAGAGTGTCTGCTGAAAGAACGATGTCTGGTAACAGATATGGATGTCAGATAATTCCTATGACCACATCACTCCTTACATCCGTCCACCTAACTCCCTAGACTGCAACCCCTTGATTATTATGCGTGGGGCGCAGTTGAGCGAGTGACCCATGAAACTCATTGTAACGCCAAAAGCAAGTATTATGGCATTATTCACCAGTTTAAATACAGAGACCGTCCAGTAGAGTTGCAGGAGATTTCGAAGGCGTGGTTTAAGCCAATGGTGATTTTATTGAGTAAATTCACTCTCTAGTGTTTCAGGATATTTTTGTGCCAGTTTTTGTAAATATATCTGTTAAAATGAGATGTCCGTGTTATTTTCATTTTGACGTAATTTAGATGACAATTTATCCACCGCACACCGTTTATGTATATATATATATATATATATATATATATATATATATATATATATATATATATATATATAATGAAATGGAGTATGTCCGACAATTATTTTGATATATTTATTGTTTATACGATATATATATATATATATATATATATATATATATATTACGCATCGGAAAGTTTTATTTTTAGATTGTCTATTTTTTTCAATTTGTCTTCTTTACACATATATTCTGAGAAATGTATCATTTATATATATATATATATATATATATATATATATATATATATATATATATATATATTATATATATATATATATATATGGGAATGCGTAAGTTTTGTGTATTTATTGCCGTTCTATTTTCTGCGTTCTGTTTGTATTTCTCTCCTTTTTCTTATATATTTTTTTCCTTTTTCTCTTCCTCTCTCACTATCTCATATTCTCTTTCATTCTTTGATATCATTCAGTTTCCCCCTGCCGTTCGTCTCTCTTCTTCTTTCTTTCTTCTTTTCTTTCCCTTTATTCTTTCTTTCCTTTCTTTCTTGCTTTCTTTCTTTTCTTTCTTTTCTTCTTTTCTTTCTTTTCTTCTTTTCTTTCTTTTCTTCTTTTCTTTCTTTCCTTCTTTTCTTTCTTTTCTTTCTTTCTTTTCTTTTCTTTCTTTCCTTTCCTTCTTTTCTTTTCTTTCTTTTCTGTGCTTTCTTGCTTTCTTTCTTTCTTTCTTTCTTTCTTTCTTTCTCTTTCATTCATTCCGAAATTCTTTTATTCAACGAACAACACAAATAAACCCGAGAGTAAACGATGATTTATTCCCGCTATGTATACAAACGTAAAGAAAGCATACAAATGACTTAGCACTTACTTGCTCCGCGGAATCCTTATGAATCATAAACTCTCCCAGACCAGGTATAATACACTAAACAAAGCAAGTCGAAATAGAAAATAGAAGCACAAATAGAAAAATTAAAGCAAACAAAGAATATAAGGAAGACTGTAGAATCCTTGAAAGAACCTATTGAACCTTGTAATGTAAAACCTCCAAATTTGTTTGTTTCTTAAGAACCCAACAATAAATAATAAAAAAAAGTGTTTCGGTAAATATCCAGCCGATGATATTCTTGAGATATTTTCGAAAATAATGTATATACTTTTAAATTTAATTAAATAACCCTTATCTTTGGAGCTAGACATGAGAGAAATGAATGATAATATTAATAATAATAATAATAATAATAATAATAATAATAATATTATTATTATTATTATAATAATAATAATAAAAAAAGTTATTCACGTAAATCATCCAATATTTTTTAACACTTAGAAAAGCGCTATTTACATTAATCGGACTATTGTCCTCATCTCTGTCGCCACATTTATTACAACATTTCAGCTGTTGTACGCTCCGGCTTTCCTCGGGTGGTTGGAATGTCGAACTGAACCCTTTATTTGGCTCACTCGGGTAGACTGTTCTAGTTCCACGTGCCATGTTTAATGGATGTCAGTTATCTACTGTTAATTCCCCTCTCCAAGTTCTCCCGTCAATATTTCTGAGATAAGGTATTATGTAGACTATTGAAATAATACCTCATCTCAGAAATATAGACACATACCGCAATGTTGTAATAAATTTGGTAACAAAGATGACGAAAATAGTCCCAATAATGTAAATAGTGTACATAATACCTCATCTCAGAAATATAGACAGATAGTGAAAGGCCGAAATGTTGTAATAAATAGGGTGTCAAAGATGAGGACAATAGTCTGAATAATGTAAATAGTGTACATAATACCTCATCTCAAAAATATAGACAGATACTAGAGAAGAACTCGATTTGAGAAAAGAAATGTTCAACAATATTTCTACAGTATGTCTGTCTTCTTGAGGTTATGTTTAAAAATTTTATGCGAGTGTGAAAATACTAAAATAAAAATAATAGAATAAATCTACCAAAAAAGAAAAAAAATATAAGTTTCTGTACAAACGTCGGTCGTGTTGAGAAAAAAGTCCGGATTGATAATCAACGTGTCGAAACGAATGAAACGCCGCCATTGTTAAGATATGTAATTGAAACCGACTACATATCATGTTGATCATACTTATCTTGGGATTTTCCGTCAGTTGATTAGTTATTAAGAGGAATTAATCAAACGATTAGTATAAATCCTATGGAAATCTATCATTCTGTTAATTCACCTGGGGCAGGTAGTTATTTATTTGCATACGTAACTATCCTCATGCATTTTAAAGGTCGGAAGACGGGTAGATTCATGATAGTTTTTCAGAATATTCCCCTTAAGATGTTCATCCAAGTTACAGTCGTTTCTTATAAGACGTCCCGCAAGCTTTGTTGATTCTACACTGATTTGTCTGACATCATATCTGTGGCCATTGAATCTTTTATTTAATTTTTCCGTTGTGCAGTCCATATAAACGAAGTCATTATCGGTACAGTGCCTGGCGTATATTACATTATATTACTGATCTCCCCCCCAGTCATAAGCAAGGCAATAAAACCACTAAGACGCAAGAGGCTACTGAGTGTTAGAAAATATGAGACAAATAGACTGTTAAGGAGAGAGAACAATAAAAGATAAAAATTAAGAAGACAGAAGATAGCGGTTGATATTGCATTTAAATTCTTGGAGAGCAAAGTTAACGGGGAAACAAAATCCGGATGAGAGTTCCACAAATGAGAAGTGCGATAGAAGAAACTATTAGCATAGAACTTACGGTCACATCTAGACATTTAACTATAAAATGATGAGACCTTACAATTAATCTAATACTGCGATTAAATTCATGAAGTATAGGTACCACAGAGGAAAGTAATATTTATTTTGAAAAATACAAAAAAGGGGCACATGACCAAAAATGGGGATAAGGTAAGGCTGCTCTTCAATCTGTCGTATCTTAAACTTAGCTAACCGCAATTACTGACAGAAATATAACACAGTATTCCTTACATCTAAGCAATATATTCTGACTTGCCATTCTTGCTACAGTCACCATAATACCTCGGAGTCTCTAAGACGTACAACTAGTTTCCATATGTACATTTTGCCTGTGGGGGTATCGAATAAAATTAACAAAATTTAAAAATGAAACCGCAATGAATATTTACAAATACCATAGAGGAAAGTATATCAGAACAATTACCATGAAAGTACGGGTAGAAAAGACATAGGAAACTACAATACGTCGGTGGGAAACTAACTGAAGCCGAAATGCCAGATCAGGATCAATAACAATTCTTCGTTAGTTTTTGTCAAGAATCTTTAAATATATAGCAGGATAACCAGACCAGAAGTGTATTCGCTTTAAAGATTAGAATTCTTTCTGACATGCAAAAGTAGAGGTATCTGTCTATATTTCTGAGATGAGGTATTATGTATATTATTTATATTATTCGGAGTTTCTTTAATGCCATGTTTAATGGATGTCAGTTATCAGTTATCTCCTGTTAATCTTCTGCGCTTACTTAACCGGTTATTGAACTGACCCTTTTTTGGGTCCTGTCACTAGATCTAACTAACGCCTTTATCCATAGCGCCATGTGTCCATGAGGACATCAAATTCAGAGGGAAATTAACAGGAGTCAACTGATAACTGACATCCATTAAACATGGTAGGCGAAACTACAACAGTCTACCCCAGTGAGCGAAATAAAGGGTTCAGTTCGACATTCCAACCACCTGAAGAAGGCCGAAGAATACAACGGCCGAAAAGTTGTAATAAATATGGCGACAAAGATGAGGACAATACTCCGAATAATGTAAATGGTGTACATAATACCTCATCTCAGAAATATAGACGGGAGAACACGGAGAGGGAAGTTAACAGGAGACACCTGATAACTGACATCCATTAAACATGGCAGGTGGAATCAGAACAGTCTACCCCAGTGAGCGAAATAAAGGGTTCAGTTCAACATTCCAACCAACTGAAGAAGACCGGAGCGTACAATGGCCGAAACGTTGTAATAAATATGGCGACAAAGATGAGGACAATAATCCAAATAATGTAAATAGTGTACATAATACCTCATCTCAGAAATATAGACAGATACTGAAGGGTCGAAACGTTGTAATAAATATGGCGACAAAGATGAGGACAGTAATCCGAATAATGTAAATAGTGTACATAATACCTCATCTCAGAAATATAGACAGATACTGAAGGGTCGAAACGCTGTAATAAATATGGCGACAAAGATGAGGACAGTAATCCGAATAATGTAAATAGTGTACATAATACCTCATCTCAGAAATATAGACAGATACTGAAGGGTCGAAACGTTGTAATAAATATGGCGACAAAGATGAGGACAATAGTCCGAATAATGTAAATAATGTACATAATACCTCATCTCAGAAATATAGACAGATACTGAAGGGTCGAAACGTTGTAATAAATATGGCGACAAAGATGAGGACAATAGTCCGAATAATGTAAATAGTGTACATAATACCTCATCTCAGAAATATAGACAGATACTGAAGGGTCGAAACGTTGTAATAAATATGGCGACAAAGATGAGGACATTAGTCCGAATAATGTAAATAGTGTACATAATACCTCATCTCAGAAATATAGACAGATACTGAAGGGTCGAAACGTTGTAATAAATATGGCGACAAAGATGAGGACAATAGTCCGAATAATGTAAATAATGTACATAATACCTCATCTCAGAAATATAGACAGATACTGAAGGGTCGAAACGTTGTAATAAATATGGCGACAAAGATGAGGACAATAGTCCGAATAATGTAAATAGTGTACATAATACCTCATCTCAGAAATATAGACAGATACTGAAGGGTCGAAACGTTGTAATAAATATGGCGACAAAGATGAGGACATTAGTCCGAATAATGTAAATAGTGTACATAATACCTCATCTCAGGAATATAGACAGATACTGAAGGGTCGAAACGTTGTAATAAATATGGCGACAAAGATGAGGACATTAGTCCGAATAATGTAAATAGTGTACATAATACCTCATCTTAGGAATATAGACAGATACTGAAGGGTCGAAACGTTGTAATAAATATGGCGACAAAGATGAGGACAATAATCCAAATAATGTAAATAGTGTACATAATACCTCATCTCATAAATATAGACAGATACTGAAGGGTCGAAACGTTGTAATAAATATGGCGACAAAGATGAGGACAGTAATCCGAATAATGTAAATAGTGTACATAATACCTCATCTCAGAAATATAGACAGATACTGAAGGGTCGAAAGGTTGTAATAAATATGGCGACAAAGATGAGGACAGTAATCCGAATAATGTAAATAGTGTACATAATACCTCATCTCAGAAATATAGACAGATACTGAAGGGTCGAAACGTTGTAATAAATATGGCGACAAAGATGAGGACAATAGTCCGAATAATGTAAATAATGTACATAATACCTAATCTCAGAAATATAGACAGATACTGAAGGGTCGAAACGTTGTAATAAATATGGCGACAAAGATGAGGACAATAGTCCGAATAATGTAAATAGTGTACATAATACCTCATCTCAGAAATATAGACAGATACTGAAGGGTCGAAACGTTGTAATAAATATGGCGACAAAGATGAGGACATTAGTCCGAATAATGTAAATAGTGTACATAATACCTCATCTCAGGAATATAGACAGATACTGAAGGGTCGAAACGTTGTAATAAATATGGCGACAAAGATGAGGACATTAGTCCGAATAATGTAAATAGTGTACATAATACCTCATCTTAGGAATATAGACAGATACTGAAGGGTCGAAACGTTGTAATAAATATGGCGACAAAGATGAGGACAATAATCCAAATAATGTAAATAGTGTACATAATACCTCATCTCAGAAATATAGACAGATACTGAAGGGTCGAAACGTTGTAATAAATATGGCGACAAAGATGAGGACAGTAATCCGAATAATGTAAATAGTGTACATAATACCTCATCTCAGAAATATAGACAGATACTGAAGGGCCGAAACGTTGTAATAAATATGGCGACAAAGATGAGGACAATAGTCCGAATAATGTAAATAGTGTACATGATACCTCATCTCAGAAATATAGACAGATACTGAAGGGTCGAAACGTTGTAATAAATATGGCGACAAAGATGAGGACATTAGTCCGAATAATGTAAATAGTGTACATAATACCTCATCTCAGAAATATAGACAGATACTGAAGGGTCGAAACGTTGTAATAAATATGGCGACAAAGATGAGGACAATAGTCAGAATAATGTAAATAAAAGTAGAGGTATTGTTATCGATAAAATCCATGATCATTTTTATAGAAAATATCTTAAAAAAAAAGCTGTTGAAGAATTGTTTATAAATGGGCATTAAAAGAAGCAAATTCGCAGCTTTATAATTTTTATGATTGGTATATAATGCCACTGTAGATTTCGATATTGAGCACAATCTCGCTAAGACTTCAGGTACTTTCTGCTTGTTTTGTTTTCTTTTTTCTGGCAGACTCATTAACCATTCATATCGAAATAGCGAGCACTTTTTCATTAAAATACAACAGACCCGATGAAATGGCTAGAAATGTTTGGAAAACAAACATGTCGTATTGGAAAATCTCAAAGAGAATTCCGGAGCCATTCTATTTGCGAACATATAGGCCATTGAATTATTGATTAGAGAGACACATTTATACCTACGTCTCAGTTGAGTATTGATTTTCTTTGTGAGGACAGTACTCGATAAAGGGGCGCGCAAATTTGTTTACATGGAGCCAGTCACGCTTAGAGAACAATATGATTCATTGAGCATAAGAAGGAAGTCCACTGGACCAAACGACGCCGCTGGGGACGACACGGTTCTCTGGACAAAAGAACTGGTGAGAACGCAATCGCCAAAACTAATATCTGGAACAATTTTTCACACACACTCACAAACGTGTATATATATATATATATATATATATATATATATATGTACGTATGACGCACCGAAGTTTATGTCTCCTGTTTTGCTTGTATTGAAGTAAATTCGACCGTCTCAAACCTGTCTTGTATACTGGCTGCACATAGTCCTTGACAATGTTTCTAAAAGACGTGAACAAATTCAGTATAAACATAGAAATCGAACAGTTTTTTTCAGATTTGATTCGGACGTACGACATCGTATTCATAAATTTCCCCCCCACCCCAAAAAAAATGAAAAATTAAACAGAGAAATTTTCGGTTAAATTCAGCAGAATTTATATACAGATTTCGATCAAAAAATTGTCGTCTAAATTACGCAAAAAGGAGAATCCCACTGACGTCTCATTTTAACAAATATTTACCAAAATTACAGAAAATATCTTGAAATACTAAAGAATAATTTTATTAGGTTGGTGCAAAAATAATGACGTAATAATGTCGTTTTTTGACGTTAAAAAGAAGTAAAAAAACGACATTATGACGTCATTATTTTTTGCACCAACCTAATATTAAGTAAAATCGCCATTGGTTTCAACGACGACCACCAGACGACTTCGGAATCTCCTGCATCTCTTCTGGACGGTTGACTTAATTGAACGCTGCCATAATCCTTGCCTTCAGTTCATCTTTGGTCTTACGAGGAGTTTTGTTGGTCTCTCGCCCAACTGCGCCCACATATAAGGGGGTTGCAGTCTGGGCACTTAGGTGGCCAGATGTAACGGGTGATGTGGTTGCAGAAATTGTCTGACAGCCATGACGGGGTTCTCCTTCTAGTCTGGCATGGTGAAAATTCCTTTTACCAGATATAGGGTCTTCCAGCCGAAACCCTCTTGATCCAGAGCAGGACTACCTCCTCAAACATTTGATGTAGGCCTCCGTGTTGAATATAAGGCTTTCATCAACAAATTCGGGAGTTCTTTTCTTATCAGAACGACCACAGTGAGTTTTCCGAGCTGTCGTACCTTGGTAATCACCATTAGACTCATCCGATTCTTTCCGAATTTTCTGAGCTGACCTCAGAGTGACACTCAAACGTATGTTCGTATTGGAGATCCCCGCAGTACAGTGTGCCGTTTCCAAATTTCCGGCGGAATGAATTGCGTCATGGTGCAATTTTTTTTTACAAACGGTGCCAAACTGACCCTATTATATTGTGCAGTTTTATAAAAATATAGTTTTACCGTATATTATATATTTATGGCTAAATTGCTCAATATCAACTGTCTGTTTCATGCTTGTACGCTATCTTTCTGCTTATATTTTATATTCACACACACACACACACACACACACACATACAGACACACACAAATATATATATATATATATATATATATATATATATGTAGCCATCGCTTGTGCAATGAGCGAGGTATTCGACTGGATAAGAAAATTCAGGTTTACACAGTTCTTTTCCTTGTAGTCCTTTTGTACGGCTCAGAGTCGTGAACTCCATACAGGTACCATATACGCCAGCTGGATGTTTTTCATAAAAGCTGTCTGCGTGCCATCTGTGGAGTTAACCTTCAAGATAAGACATCTAACGTAGACTTGTTTAACAGGTGTAATATTAAAGGAATCTAAACTTTTCTCACACAGTCTCAGTTACAGTGGACTGGTCAGGTCATGAGAATGTCTGATGACAGGATACTAATGGAAAGCCAGTAAGATCAGGGCTACAGGAATGTAGGACGCCCATGGCTAAGATACAGACACAAGGTGAAGAGCAACTTGTCAGCTGTCAATATACCTCATAACACTGTCGAACGCTTAGCCTTGGAGCGGGTAGAATGGAGATCAAAGTGTTTAATGGACTCAGCCGTTTCTAATCTGCTTGTCTGAATCGTTTTCAAGAAGCGAGAGCAAAATCTAAAAGGTCAGTCAATCTAACAGTGATCTCATCCTACATTCTTCCTTCTGGCTCCATATGCGGCCTCCTTTAGAAATCACCAGCAGGTCTTAAGTGCCACTTAAGATTATCGCACAAAATTTCATACCGACGAGAGAGTCCATTATTACATGTAGTCGAATCAGCTGATCTTAATCTTTTGCAATATATATATATATATATATATATATATATATATATATATATATATATATATATATATATATATGTGTGTGTGTGTGTGTGTGTGAAAAGTGTGTGTATATAAATATAAATAAATATATATATATGTGTATGATTATATATTATTTATATATTATATGCGCGGTACTTATTAGAAAGCGCTCAATATCAGAGATAGAGCTAACATATATGGTTGGATAGATGTGAGTCACAAGCTCACATCTATCCAACCATATATATATATATATATATATATATATATATATATATATATATATATATATATATATATATATATATTCAAATATAACCTATAACATGTTTACGTTATAATTTTTAAATAAATAATATTTGGTCTACTCTATATTGAGAACTCCTTTAAGAATAATGTTTTTGGGTTATTTGAATTTTATTCTGTCTACACCAATTTCATATATATATATATATATATATATATATATATATATATATATATATATATATATATATATATATATATATTCAATCGGTAATTATATTTTCCCAGTTTCCTGGACAGAAATTCTGAATAAAATGTTCAAAGTTAATTTTTTCAGAGGTTGTGCTTTATTAAAATTATAAAAAAAGTATTTAATATATTCTTTATTAAATGATTTATTTGGACATCGGTTAAGTTACATTCTACTATAATAGAATGACTGCTATGAATAATCAAGAATAGTCTCCCTTTGTTGTGTAACTCTCCTCTTTTAGAGAGTTGTTTCTGTTTACTGGAACTATAAAAGGACACTATACGCGAACCTTGTATTCTCAGTTGAATAAAACGTTCTTGGTACCTCGACCTGTTGAAATGGTTAGCAAGCTTGTCTCGCTAGAACAATTACGACTGCATTCGATCCTCCCTGATTGCCCTTTATTTCGGCCTTGTGCCATATCTAAGCTACGCTTGGAAAACCGCTATTAAAATCCTTGCCACAATTTTGTAATTTATACAGAATAAATATATTGAATAAAGCTTTCTTAAAGACTACATCTGTGTACTTTTGTTATTACAGTGACCAACACTACATTTTATATTAATATAACCAACAATACATTTTATCTGTAGTTGAGGCTATAAAATTTTGTAGAAAATATTTAAATTTCGGCATTAAATAATCCATAGAGGTTGATGTACCACTAAACGAAATCAACCAAATTGAATCTGAATCTTTTCGCTACATCAAACCTGTTCATCGAGAAGCAATTAGCTGACATAAGCTATATTAACTGGTTTATAATCAATCGATATTGTTGCGTTTTCTTTGCTGCATTATCATTGACACCGCTCGAAGCATTTGGAAGTCTTTTTGATCAGGCACTGTCTAAGTGTTTCGGTCTTCATATTTATGACTTTTACCATTCCCTCACATCTTCTCCCAGTAATTAGTGGACGCGTTTTTCACGCTATTAAAACAATGGGCTAATTAAGAAATCTCGCCTCGCATTGTTGATACTCGCCTTGAGAGTTGAAGTAATGAAGAGAAACAGAAGGAATTGGAAACGAGCTGAAAAAGCCAAAGAAAAGATTTAAAATAAATAATGGAAGCTAAAAAAAAAAAATAGAACGCTGAAAAAGTCAATGAACATAAGATGTTGACAACTAAAAAGGGCGGGAAAACTAGTTAAAATGGCGAATAAAAAAAAGGAAGAGTTTTTGTTATATTTTTAAGTTTAACAATTTAGATATATCTTTGCATTTGCTGTGGGTCACAACCAAGTTTTATGTTTCGAGTTGAGTGATATCGTGACTTGGGGGATATGAGAGAAATTAAGTTGGAAAAGTTTAAAAGCGGTTTTGTCACAACCGAATAATACCTGTTAATTGAAAACTGCAAGAGATTAGCTTTGTATGATCGAGGGGAGTGTTAGTGTATATTTTCAATATAATTTCTTTTCTTGATAATTGAATTTCTCGGTTTGGTAAACGTAAAAATTAGCTTGGCTTTATTAAGTAAAAATAAACATATTATTTTCAATATTAATGAATCCGAATTTTTTCTTCAAATACCTCCAACCATTATTTAGATTTTTAAAGTCGAAGGAATGTCCTTGACTTTTATTATCATAACTTTTCGGCCATTATTAACACCGGCATTCTTCAGGGGCTTTTCGATCCGTGTTACCACACCATATATATATGTATGACGTTCTCGAAAATCCGTCGGTTGAGCACTATCGAGTGATAGGCGAATTCTATAAACATCAGTTGTCAGCGCTAACCCATCGCTCTTCATTAATGAATGGAGCACTCTGGCTGTGTAGCGTTTGTTTACAGTCTTTGAAACAATACGCTAGAAGTCGTCTTTCTCTCTGCCGAAGCGCTGATGGCTTGTGGGTAGAAACCAAATCGTTCGTGTCTCTACGCTATAATCAAGAGTGATCTCTTATTTTGTAACCTTCCTCTTTAAGAGAGCTATTTCTCATTACTGGGACTATAAAAGGAAACAATACGCGAATCTTGTATACTCAGTTGAATAAAGCTTGCTTAAATCTTACATCTGTGTACTTTTGTCATTACAATACATACATATATATATATATATATATATATATATATATATATATATATATATATATTAAAGCATGATTAGTTAAATAAGTTACACGTATTATGTTTATTTATTTTAGTTTTGATCCTTTCCAGTCCACGAATTAATTTCTTGGTGGCAGTAGAAAATTGACTAAGAAAATTCCAAAATTTTCTTTCAAGTAATTTTTTATTTATTTTCCAAAGTACTTTCATTCTCATCTGAGACCATCTACAGTGCTTTCATATCTACGGATGTGTTATGCGTCAACACCGTAAATTCATAATATTTTTTTGCCTCTATGCAAGAGAGATAACTTATGTGATTTTTCAATGATTTAAAAAAATGTTTTCAAAAGATTTTAAATTGTAGTATTTTAATTTAGTATTTTAATATAGTATTTTTATGTAATACTTTGCTGCTACAAACATTTAAGAACTTTTCGCTATCCTCGGAGTTGATTTTATTTATTTTGGGCTGGAATTCTCTTATATTTCCCCAAACACCGTAAATTCAAAATATTTTTTGACTCTATACAAGAGTGATAACTTATGTGATTTTTATATGATTTTTAAAAAATATTTCAAAAGATTTTTCATTGTAGTTTTTTTAATTTAGTATTTTAATTTAGTATTTTTTATGTAATACTTCGCTGCTACAAATATTTAAGAACTTTGTTGCTTTCCTCGTAGTTGAATTGTTTTTATTTTTGGCTGGAATTCTCTTATATTTCCTCAGTCCCGTCTATACACAGTCTTTTCCCTCACTTTCACTCTCTGTGAGCTCCTGCGTGAAAGTGGCAATCCCGCCTCACTTGGAACGAAATGATTAAAAATGTAACTGGTGAAATCTCTATCTCTCCTAAGGTAGCGATGGGCAGTGAAAAGAAAGGAATAAGCATAAACTACGAGAAGACAGAATGCATAAGATGATAAGTGCGACACTTAGATCCGTAGGCGTATTGGGATGGCCAAGGACACATTCCAAAAGCTGGGTAGAGTACTGGGAGACAGGAGGATTTCTTTGGTAACAAAGAAAAGAATACTGCGCTGTTGCGTGACATCTGTCCTTCTTTACGGCAGCGAATGTTAGACGATTTCTTCAAAGATGAAGAAGAGACTCGCGGAGACAGAGATGTGGTTCTACAGAAGGATGCTAAGGATACCATGGACCGTACGTGTGAGGTCTTACAAAGGCTGCAAATAAGGATGAGGCTTATACTTAATATCAGGAAGAGTCAGCTGAAGTTTCTGGAACACATAATGAGGAAGGAATACTTGGAGAATCTGATACTCACGGGTCGAATAGAGGGAAGGAGAGATAAGGGAAAACAAGGCGTGACATACCTAGCGGACTTAAGCAAATGGATGATAGAACGTGGTCTGTTTGAGGAAGCAGAGGGAAGGAACTTGTTGAGAGCTAAAAGGATAGAGGTTGTGGAGAGCCATGATCGCCAACGTCTTGAAAGGACATGGAAGAAAGAAGAGACGAGGCATTCTTGTCTTACGTTTATTCTTTTTTTTTGTACCTTTACTTTAATTCATTTTCTATCAATATAAAAGCAGATCATATCTTGTCAAATGTTTTCGCGTAGTCTAATAGACATATATATATATATATATATATATATATATATATATATATATATATACTAGCAGCATGGCCCGTCCTTGGCCCTGCTTGATTCAAAAATCGTACGACTCATACAGCAATCGCTATCAATATAGAATATATTAAAATATTTTTGCCCTTCCTTGCCTTTAAAGGAGTGCCCTTTGTCGTGCTGATGTTGCTACATGCCTTACCTCTTGTCTATCTCACACTGCGAATTTTTTCTAAGCTCTATACTAAACATTAAATCTGTTACGAAAAAAGAACTAAACAAAATGAACACAAAATGATCGGCTTTAAAAAAGGACTCGTAACTGGAAAAACCGAACGAAAAAAGAATGTTAACAACAAATACTTTTTGACACCCAACCCAGTTCTGCGGAATCAGAATCGACGTTGAGTTTAAGCAAGCGAATGAGCCAATTGGAGTAAAGTGCCATGCAGATTTATATTTTTCCCACTTGTGACGAATGCAGATTTTTTTTTTCATGTAAGCATGCTAGTTAACATTCGTGACAGTCAGCTGTTGGCTCTCACACTGGCCAATAGAATCTTCCTGCCTATTCGTGGCAGCCAATTATAGGCTCTCACTCTGGCCAGTACAAAATGGCCGCAAACTACTTGAAAACTGCCGTAGAAGCATGAAAAAAATCGATTATTTCAACTATCGATGGGAGTAGGGAAATGCAAAGTCGATCTTGGCCTTCCCGCTAACTTGCATGTTAATTTACATGTGCATGTAAATTTTGGTGCAAATCCGTCGAAAATTGCGGCCGTGCATTCGTCACACACACACACACACACGCGCGAGCGCGCGCGCACACACACACACACACACACATCCTGCCTTTTATTTAGAGAGATATATACCCCATTCTTTGTTTTTATATCTTGTTCTGATATCGTTGCCATTAGAAAATTTACCCTTCTTGTTCCAATGTCTTTAACGATGTCACAATGTTCTCGCCTTATTACCGGTCAAATTTTGCTACACCTTATTAGCTAAACACTCACAGGAATCTCCACCCCATTTGTTTTTTTTTTATGTTCTCGCTTATATAAATAACAAAATTTGCTTTTGAAAGCAAACAAATTTTTTCACGCAATAATTGCGCAATCCTCTTGTTTATTTCCACCATTGTACTCCTTGTCGAAAAAAATGTAACAATATAATTCCATTCTTTCATACTTGTCATTTCTTTGTTTGTCCTGAACGAAACAAAAAAGAGCATTTTCAGTATGTTTTGCGTACCTTTTTTTTTTTATTGGCTTACAGACTTTATCTTACTTTCATTGCACCCCACCAGCATTTCGTATTCTTCGGGTTCGGCTCGTGTTGATACACCGGTTCAAGAGCATGACAAACCTATCATTAGCAAGAGAAAGGCAGCAAAGTTTAGGGATAGGGTAAGATCGAGTCTGCCATAAAAAAAAAAAAAAAAAAAAAAAAAAAAAAAAAAAAAAAACTTGGAGGGCGTTAAGTTTGACATTTTCGCACACGGCTTGGTTTGAAATAGGGGAAGCTGAAAAATAACTAAATGAGTATAAAACCTAGGGTTGAAATCTTTCAGACAAACCAAGTCTTGGGGTCTTATATGAACCCAGGCCTGAAACGGTGAACATAAATGAGCAGTAGGACGTTTTGCTTAGCAGAATATGAGTAGAAAATAACCCCGAAGAAACAAACACTTAAATACACGCTATAGTTATTTTCTATGCACATGTGGCACAAGGCCGAAAGTATGGGGCACCTAGTGAGGATCGAACTCACTTTTCAGTCGTAACTGATCTAGCGAAACAAGCTTGCTAACCATTATACCACGCCGAGGTACCCTAGCGATTTTCCAAGCGTAGCTTAGATGTGGTACAAGGCCGAAAGTATGGGGCACCTAGTGAGGATTGAACTCACTACTCAGTCGTAACTGATCGAGCAAGACAAGCTTGCTAACCATTATACCAAGCCGAGGTGCTCTAGTGATTTTCTAAACGTAGCTTAGATGTGGCACAAGGCCGAAAGTATAGGGCACCTAGTGAGGATCGAACTCACTTTTTAGTTGTAACTGATCTAGTGAGACAAGCTGGCTAACTATTACACCACGCCAAGCTATATAAACGACATATTTATAAGGCTACATATATATGCACGGAAATATATATATATATGTATCAACATATGTAATTTTTATATATGTGTATTATTACAATGTAACTTTTAACATCTGTTAGTGTATACATGTTAATGCTATTTTATTGATGTTACGCTGTTTCTTTTATGGTTCATGAATTTGGAGTCATTTTTTTTACATTTTAAATACTTAATTCAATTAATCATACGGAAAACGACCATTTCCATTCAAATTTGAGTGTTGATGTCCATATGATCTTAATGGTGATACGTAAATTCACTTTCATTATTATGGTAAATTATATATATATATATATATATGATCGACTCTCCCGTCGAGATTTGAAGTATGAGGGTCAAGCAGATCAGTTTCCAGGAAACCGACAGCCCGACACCGGCACATGAGATTTGATTATAGTGGTGAAGGCCTCGTGCAGGACCATCCACACTTTTTGAAGGGACGAATACAGAGACCTGGTGCACCGAATGCCACAAGGTTCCCAAACGACCCTCCGCAGGTTTTGAATTCAGAGTTGTCCTTCTCCTAGACCAGTTGCCATCCAAGGCTATAGAACCCAGTCTGTCCATAGCTGGAGAGAGAAGAAGAGGATTCATACCTTTCCCAAGGGTATTAGCACGTAAGTGAATGTAATGGATTCGACTGGAATTCGAACTCACCTCTCCGATTCCTGAATCCAAGCCGATATCCATTATATATATATATATATATATATATATATATATATATATATATATATATATATATATATATATATATATATATATATAATATTAGTGGTTAATATACACATACATATGCAATTGTATATCTAAAATATATAAATACATATGTATAAAAATTAATTCCAAGAGGATAGAATCCAGGTGGAACTCAATGTCCAGGATAGAGTAAGGATATAATTTATTTACCATTCTAATGGAATAAATTATCACCATGGAATAATCTTGTTTAAGCCTTTTTATATTATATATATATATATATATTATGCATGTTTCATTAAAAACAACAGACAAGGTACTACGGTTAAGCATTTTATTTAATCTTTCTTGTGTTCGAACAAGAGCTTTCTTTTCTGGACAAAGGGTGTGTAAGAACTGTCCAAATGTTTTATATTTCCAACCGCTTTCGGCTATACCTTTAACCATTATCAAGGATGATTCGATTTTTGAGCTTAATTGAGTGTGTGCGTTCTGTGTATGTCTTAATGTGTGGTAGAAAACACAAATATATTAACTGCATCCACCTGGAAAAAAAAAGACTAAAAATAATGGAAGCTTTAATAATAAAAAAGAAAAAAGCCAACTCTTAACTATTAACTACGAACAAAGCCAGAATGTACTAACCGTATTCGGAAATTAAAAACATCCCTACCAGACACTAAAACATACACAGAATGCACACACTTAATTAAGCTGAAAAATCGAATAATTTTTTTTTTCGCATTTCTCGCTCATGGAACCGCCTTCTGTCTCTGAGATTCTACCACTAAGCCGTCAATGAAGGTGAATTTTAGTGTATTTATTTTTAGACAAATACACAGTGACTGAGAGAACTCCATTCGATTTATTAACCGTAATAGTCACTGTTTACAAACCCACACTTTCTCCCCAGAGAGCTCAACCGAAATAAATTTTTCTTGAGCATATATATTGTCATCCACATACAGACTGTTTCGCTGTATCACAGCTCATCACAGTGTGGCTAGACATCCGGTTGCCTCTAGCTAGGATCGAAACTCGACTGAATTGGCGTCGGGGATTCTATCACTAAGCCGTTGGCGCACAACAGGGATGAAGGTGAATTTAAGTGTATTTATTTTTAGATAAACACACAGTGACTGAGAGAACTCAATTCGATTTACCGAAGAGTCTTGCATCTATATGTGTGTGTGTGTGTGTCAAAAAATCAAATTACATTACATTTGAATATTTGAAGACTATGGCTATATCAGGGAAGCAAGTAGGATGAAGGGAGTTCCACTGTCGGGAAGTGGGAGAGAAGACTTTATTAGAGTAGAAGAGGTTGTTACATTTAACTGTTTCGACAGTGAATGGGTGGGACCGAGATGCCAACCTTGTGACACGCTTAATTTCATTCAGTTGGAAGTATGAAAGTAGCTCGTCATAGCAGTTGCCATGAAAATATTTGTAGAAAAGACAGAGGGAAGCCACATCATGTCTGCGAGAAAGTGACTGTAGACGAGATGTCAGATCAGGACTTACTACATAACATATTCGTTGATATCTGTAATTATTATACTAATTAAGTCGGGATGCGATAAAAGTGAATGCAATCAATTTAATAAGTTTTTATTACAATCGCCTGGTAAATTAAAGCTTTTGTTCATGAATTCAGTGTCATTTTATTGTGACTTCTCGGTTGGGCAGGGTGTATTGAGCTCAATGAAAACAACGCGAACAATAAGTGAGCAGTGCTAAAAATAAGAACTAGATGTGATACTCCTAGACATAGGCAGTGGAATGAGAACAGTCTACCCCAGTAGATTACCCGGATTGATATACACCTGATGAAGGCAGCAGAGGACACAATGACTGAAACTTTACAACAACAAAATTAAGGATTAGTCCGAATATAAATAACTTTTTAAAATACCCCTCAATTGTTTTATTCGTAAAAATGTCGTTATTTTAACAATTTGTTTAACCAAGTTTTAGAACGTGCTAGAAAGGATTAAAAACATTAATAAAATAATGATAGCGTCCTGGGTAATACGATAAACTACATCCGTGTCCTGAGTAAGACGATAAGCTATGCCCAACATTAAAGCTTCTACTCAGGAGGTTTTGAGGAGCGTGGAACCACCTTCTTTTTCCTGGTGTTCTCAGGTTCACCTTCACACGGGTTGGTGGCACCTGTTAGGGTTCCAACTATGGGCAAATAATTAACTAAGGTTAATACCCTATAAAAGTAAAAAAATTAGATTTTAATACCAGCAATGCATTTTTGAAGGAAAATGTATTACCAGCAATAATTTTTCACTTAAAACTAGGATGGCCAGCTCCTTTGACATCTTTATTTACATTCCGCCGTGAAGCAGCCATCTCTAATATATTCAAAATTCAAGTCAGGAATAACAAGTCTGAAAAGAAATTCACAAATATTAGTACACCTCATACTGAAAGAAAGGGATTATATATATATATATATATATATATATATATATATATATAAATTATGCGTGTTTGTGTATAGATAGATAGATAAATAGATAGATAGAGGACATAAACAGAAGTATTATTGCTTGTGAGAAATTTTTCAATGCATTTACCCTATAAATAGCCTAGTTGTAAAAAACGACACCTCGGCCATTCAAGGTAAAACCTCAAATACCAGCTATTCCACTGAATATTTTTTAAAGAATTAAGTCTGTTAAGCATCTTTGCTAAAATTCAATAATTGTCCATAAGCCTCAGCATCGAACCATAATTAGTTATTCCATAGTAATTTGTTGAAAATTTGAAGGTGTCGAAAACGACACATCGGCCATCCTAGTGTTAAATGTAATAATCTAAGTTTTGTCGGCATTAAATAACCTATTGTGGTTGATGTACCGTAAATCAAAACAAACCAAATCAAAATAATCAAAAAATGGTTTGCCATTTCCTCGTAATAATAGCCAGTTATGTGCCATGCGTGATACACGCTCAGGCGAACATGTATCTTTCGAGACATGACTGACGAGGCAGATTTTCCCCCGCAGAACTCTGCCATTTCTTTCTGCGGTAGACCAGCTGCCATCCAAGGCTATAGAACCCGGTCAACTTACTATTTATCCATAGCTAGGGGGAGAAGAAGAGGATTCATATCTTTCCCAAGGCTATTAGCCCGTAAGTGAATATCAGTTATGTGCTATGCGTGATACACGCTTAGGCGATCATGTATCTTTCGAGACATGAATGACGAGGTAGATTTTTTCCTCCGCAAACGTTGCCATTTCTTTCTACGGTAGACCAGTTGCCGTCCAAGGCTATAGAACCCAATCTCTTCTGCAATTTACTTATTGCTACGGGGAGAAGAAGATGATTCATACATTTCCCTAGGGTATTACCATGTAAGTGAATGCAAAAGATTCGCCTGGAATTCGAACTCGGCTCTCTGATTCCTCAATAATTCCTTATAAAGTCAGTTATGTGCCATGCATGATACACGCTTAGGCGATCATGTATCTTTCGATACATGACTGACGAGGCATATTTTTCCCATTTCTTTCTGCGGTAGATCAGTTGCCATCCAATGCTATAATTTACCCATAGCTGGAGGAGAAGAAGATGCATACCTTCCCAAGGGTATTAGCGTGTAAGTGAATGTAATGGATTCGATTGGAATTCGAACTCGGATCTATGAATAATAACATAAAAATATTGATGACATAACTTTGTTTTGGTGACTTTTTTTCATCACGGTATACTTTTTATTTTAGAAAATGTTTGGTGGTATCTACATTAGAGTGTTATAATATGAAAAAAAAAAAAAATGCTTCCGTAATTTTTAAAAGCAGCTCTGTTTCCTGCAAGGAAATAAGTAAAAGAAACGATAGACATTATGATAGAATAATCAAACGAAAACATTGGCTGTTATTATTGCATCCATGTTACTTGCATGTCAGGGAATTAACTTTGCAACATTATCAGGTTTCGTGCGATAACGTCAATTCTAGCCTCGATCGGCGTCGACGCCCTGTTCAAGGGTTTGTTTTGACATTAGACACTGACAGACTGCTGGGTGAGATTGTTTGTTTTCGAGATGGGACATCATCGGGCCAGGAAGGGGATAAATCGTAATATGTCTACAATTCAATGAATAATAATATATCAGTGATGTTTGGAATTGCACATAATATATATATATATATATATATATATATATATATATATATATATATATATATATATATAAGTATGTGTGTGTGTACATATACTTATAATACTTTGTGTAAAATCACAAATACACGGACACACATATATAATTTTACTATATATATATATATATATATATATATATATATATATATGTGTGTGTGTGTGTGTGTGTGTGTGTGTGTGTGTGTGTGTGTGTGTGTGTGTGTGCTTGTCCGGATCCGTCAAGGAATTTTTTTATTGGCTCACAGATTCGACCTGATTCCAAAATGGTATGATATGCTGGGCTCTGCCCCCTAGGAGTAAAGTTGAAACAGACTTGCACTGACATTCGCATATATATATGTATGTGTGTGTGTGTGTGTGTGTGTGTGCGCGCGCACGCGCGTGTGCTTGTTTGTGTGTGTGTGTGTGTGACTGGGGATTATGTATATTTTAGCAGCATTTCTTCGGTCAAACATGTTTCATTGGATAATATACGGACATATTGTGTCTACTTATTTTTATGCTGATCATTTCCAAGAGTCTAATAAATTTCTTGATCTTAAGATGAAATTCATCATCGAGACGCCATAGTTTTTGTTAACCCAAGTGCTTTCGATTTCTTTCTAAAATCATCTTCAGGGAAAATTGACAAAGACAAACTTATCGCAGTTATAATAAGGGTGTCTTTGTAATTTAACCCTGAAAATGATCTTGGAAAAGTTCAAAAGTACTTGGGTTAACAAAAACTACGTGCACTTGTCGAATTTCATGTTAACACCAAGAAACTGATTAGATAGAGGAAAGGATCAGTATAAAAATAAGTAGACACAATATGTCTGTATTATTCAATGAAATCACACACACACACACAAACACCTACCCCCCCCCACACACACACATATATATATATATATATATATATAATTATTTATTTAAAAATATGATTCCAACGCTACATAAGAGTCCTCATGTTTCAAAATAAGAGCCGGAAACTTCAATATAATTATTTGAATTAAATTAAATTAAAGTACAAAGCTCTGTTCCATCTTCAAGCGAAATTTTTACTGGAATAATTTATTCCTGAAATTTAGGCGTTTTATAAGCATATTCATTATTGAATTTAAGATTACTATGGTAACGGCTAGAGCAATTGTTTAAAGGAAAGGGGCGTAAGGGTTAATAATTTGTATCAATATCTCAGTTACATTGACAGACGTCAAGTCAGGGTAAGGTTGGGGTTTCTAAATTTAAAGCGGAAGATGACATCGTCTAGTCTGGTTAAGTGTCTATGGAGATTTATTTATTTTTTTATTTTATTTTTTTATTTTTCTGAAAGGGTTTTGTGTAAATTAATTTTTAATTAACGAATTCGTTAATTAAAAATTAATTTAGACTCTTTTTTAAATTCCCAGAATAAATAAAAAACTCGATAAGTCCTGGGACGAAACCGATTGTTTTTATTTTAGCTTTTAAAAATGACTTATAAATATTGTCTTTTCCTATCTATTATTAAATTCTGTACCACGAAAAATTTATTTAAATATATATATATATATATATATATATATATATATATATATATATATATATACCAACTGTTCCAACGGACCTTGCTGACGAAGAGGTAGTGAATCAGACTTTTTGTAGTCTGTTGAGGTTTCTTCTAGCCTCGATGAATTACTGAATTACTTAATTATAATCATCTCAAATCCTCCTAATTTCTATCGCGTGTATATACTTGCTTGAACCAGTTTCCAATGCTCTGGATGGAGCGGCTTGAGGATATTAGTCGTGGCTCGTAGGGGCACAGTCCTCAGTGTAAAAGAGAACCTCGGATGAGTTCCAACACGGAATATATGATCGAGCGGCTCTATATCGAGTCTAATTCGTTACCTCTTCGTCACCGAGGCACAATGGACCAGTTGGTATTACGCTTGTTTGTCCGGGTTTCAATTCTCGTTAGTGGATGCACACTGCTGATGAGTCCCAAATATAGGACGAAACGACCGTTTAGTGTTTTCTGCATTCTGTTAAGGTTTCGTCTAGACTCGATGAATTACTTAATTATAATTATCTCAAATCCTCCTAATTTCTATCACTTTATATATATATATATATATATATATATATATATATATATATATATATATATTTAAAAGTGCAATTACGCATTCTTAAAGGTTCCCTTTCGACCAATACATCCTCAGAAGCTTGTGTTGGTAAATAATAAATGACCATAAAAAACAATAATTCCCACTGCGACAAAATATACGAAAAGGAAGAAAGGCACCATGACTAAATACAATTTAAAAAAAAATGAAACTTATTAATAAAAAAGATGGGAAGAAAAAAGAGGGGGGGGAAATGTTGCAGTTTTGTGTGTATATATATATGTACTAGTGAGTTAGTCAAAATGCCTTGACTCACTTTATAGTCCACCAATATAAGGTTAACCAATCAGAAGACGTAGAACATTCAATCCGTCGTGTATAAAGGCGGCCATTTTTGTTCACTCTACCCGAATGTCTAGTCCAGCTTGTCAGGCGAAGAGAACCAGAAGGACGAACTAAGCTCTGCTACCTTTTACCAAAATATCCACTGCTAACGTGAACAACGCTTTCCTACTGTCTTCAAGATATTCACTACTAACCTCTGGATTCTCTACTCAAGACGACCGTCATTATGAACAACAGGAAAAAAGCTAATTTAAACCATTCCAAGTGAGTATAAAATGGGAAAATTTACTCACATAGCTTCTAGAAGAGAGAGAGAGAGGGAGAGAGAGAGAGAGTGAGAGAGTGAGAGAGAGAGAGAGTTGGAACCGTTGGTATGATTGTTGATGTGTCCCAAATATAGGAGGAAACGGGCGCCGAGTGCATTCTGCATTCTGCTGAGGTTTCATCTGGACTTACTTAACTATAATTATCTCAAATCCTCCTAATTTCTGTCATATAGTTTATCATCATACCCAGAACGAGGATGCTATTTTGTTTACCGATCTGAATATTCGACGAATCTTATTAAAGAAAAATGATTCGCCTTTGCATCCTCCTCTGCAGGAGAAACCTTCTTTAGATCCGACGTACTTTAACCAACTCGGCGATAAAACCCTGCTTAATAACGATGATGGTCGCAGCTGATCTAGTTAAAGCGCGTCTAACAATGGTTTCTCCTGCAAAGGATGACACAAATTTAAATTATGCCGGAAAGCATTATATTTCTTTAATAAGATTTATCGAATATTGAAGCCGGTAGACGAAATAAAATATTGTTTAAAATAAACGGAACGTATACTCAAATATAAATATCCAATGAAAATATCGTTTAAAGTGATAGAAATGTAAAATATTTATTATTATATACATAATATACATGTATGAAAACAATACATGTATATAATAGATATATAATACATGTATTATATACATAAAATACATGTATGAAAACAAAGGTGAAGGCAAAGAAATACCGTAGTGAATAAAAAAAATTAGGGGCTAACTACCTGCCATATATGGTCTGGAGC
>OZ010611.1:34180621-34213121 GCA_963932145.1 Acanthosepion lycidas
ACTTCTTATTTATGTGAATTAGTCTTCTCAAACATAAATAACATTAAAAAAAAAGAAGAAAGAAAGATTACGCTGAAGTGAAGAAGAAATGATGGTTTGCTTATCACCCATTGATATCTTTTGGATTTCAATACAAAAGGAATATCCCACATTAGCTGAAAAGACTTTATCAGTTTTATTCCAGATTCTCAACCGTAAATGACATAAAAAATAAGAAGCAAGAAAGACTGTGTTCAACTTATTACACATTCAACCAAACACTAAAGAAATCCCACCCAAAAGAACACAAGGCACAGGTTTCAGACTACATAATCTGCACAAATAATTGAAAAGAATTATTTAAATACAATAAATTCATATTAGTGTGTGTGTGTTTGTTTTTAAACGTTACAAGCCTTTCTTCTGTCCAATGATTCCTAACCACCGTGTCACGGCATATTATTATGCCTTGAGATCCTCTTAAATATGCCACAAAAGTATGATTGGATTCGAAATCCCTTCATAAATGTTTCTTCTAATATTGGACATCAGTTATGGGAAGAAGAAGAATTGGCCATCATTTCTAGTGATCGAGGGATCAAAATAAAACATTCGACGGTAGCCATTGATGCATTTTGGATTTCAATACAAAAGGAATATCCCATATTAGCTGAAAAGGCTTTATAAGTTTTATTGCAATTTTCTACTTTTTATCTATGTGAATTAGGCTTCTCAACCCTAAATAACATCAAAAATAAGAAGCAAGAACGACTGCGCTCAACTGAAGAAGAAATGGGGGTCTGCTTATCACCCATTGATGCAATACAAAAGGAATATCCCATATTAGCTGAAAAGGCTTTATAAGTTTTATTGCAATTTTCTACTTCTTATTTATATGAATTAGGCTTCTCAACCCTAAATAACATCAAAAATAAGAAGCAAGAACGACTGCGCTCAACTGAAGAAGAAATGGGGGTCTGCTTATCACCCATTGATACATTTTGGATTTCAATACAAAAGGAATGTCCCACATTAGCTAAAAATGCTTTATCAGTTTTATTGCAATTTTCTACTTCTTATTTCTGTGAATTAGGCTTCTCAGACTAAAATAACCTAGACATAAAAAACGAGAATGTTTATGCTCAACTGAAGAAGAAATGAGGACCAGTTTTATCACACATTCGACGAAACATTTAAAAAATCGCAAAAATTAACCAGACAGAGGTTTCTCAATAAATAAGTTGCACAAATATTTGAATAGAAACATTTACCGTTTAAAAATGTTGCTAAGTGTGCCATGATATTAACTCCAAGATGTCGTTACTTAAAAATGATTGTGAAACACTGGGTTACTGCATAAAAATCCGGACGTGAGAGTTCTGTTTTCAAAGCGGACTTTGCACTTATTCCCTAATCCAACGCTTGACCATTCGAGAAATGGTCCGAAACATTAGCTGTTAGCCATGGGAAGTCTGAGCGATGGCTAATATTTAGCGAGCTAGTTTAGTTAATCATTAACGTGGGTTCGTTCCTTAAACGTGTACGTAATTGTACCAAAAAAAAAACAAACTTAGTGCATTGAAATTATTACATCATCTTGGTGACTCCTTGATATTTAGGAAGCAAATCTACTTGACCATAACAGATGAATAGTTACGGATATTCTCATTGAAGCCTTGGTTAAAACTAAGGTAAGCTTATTTAGTATCAGTTAGAAGAGTCGCGTTGAGTAATAGGTGTTTGGCTATATGATTGATCATTACTACTGAGTAGAGAATTTTATCCCCATTGTTGCTCCATACTTCCAACCTTCTACTACGTCAAAGATACGCTTAGTTTTGTTTCATTTGCTTTCTACGGCTTATTAATCCTTTGCAGGTTATTTAATGTCAGAACATATTTTTAGATTGTTAGAATTTGTTAGTTATACAAGTCTTAGTAATTAAACCATAGCTGGGAGGGAAGTGGTGGGTTCATGCCGTTCACAATGGTATTTGCGCAGATACGCTTAGTAAATCACTATTTGTAGTTCTCAGCCAAACTTAGCTAAACTTAGCTAAACTTTGTAATTGACAATTATTAAATGATTTATATGACGGTACGTCGGGCAATGTTTAATGAGCAGTTCTGGAGGGGCATGAAGTAGGGATCTCGATCATTATTTTTTAACCATTTCATCCCAAGCAAGGCGGGAGTACCTTTAGTACATTAGATTTAAATTTATGTGGACATTTTTATATTTATAGGGCAGATTGAAGGCAAGTGGACAGAGAAACCAACGCATGACCAACTTAGTGACCTTGTGTAAATGACTGGCGGGAGATGCTTTTAGAGTAATAAAAGGACAGGTGATAGTGGAGAGCCATGATCGCCAACGTCCTGGAAGGACACGGCAATTAGAAGACGATTACTAAATGTAACGACATCCACTTTTTTTTCCTTTTCAATTACAATTGCATAGCTCGTTCTCATTGACAACGCCACGAGTTTTACAGCTCGAGATTTTGTTATTTTTAAGACGGAACATCACACCACAACTGTGTAAACACTGGGCGTCTTAGAAATTTTTGATTAAGGCATCATTACACCAGGGAAAGTGAAGAGTATTTCGAAAGAGTCTGTAAGGGTTACAAAAATGAAAACGTTTAAGCTTACCAATTTGACATGGACTAGTTCCTGCCCTCTATCCCACAAAAAGAATACCAGACTCTCTTTCTCTATATTTGTCTGACTTTTTCTCCCCATTAAGAATAAACTTTTCCCTCCCATTAAACTCACTAACAAAACAACACCTGAAGAGTTAATTACAAAAAACGTTTTGCTCAATTTCTCTCCTCGTCAATTCTTCAAAACGACCAGTGGCACAAATGGTAATTAGTTTTTTTTTTTTTTTTTGTTTCTTAATTTCAATGATGATTTGCGCAGTAGGACTTCATTCTTTGTTTAGTTTTAAGTTTTAAATTTCGTTTTGAAGTACTCGAAATGTTAATAATACATCTTAAATCGTTAATAATATACTGAATTTTCAATCTCAGCTGATAGTCTCATCACTCAAAAAAAACCTTTTGCTAGTAAAATGAACTAAAATAAAATGTATTTTTATTGTTCAACGTCATTGTTGTGACCAAGTAATTGGTTAAGAAATAGCAAAAGAAGGGTTCGCAGAAAATACAACAGAAGTGAGTTACATGACTTGGGAGTGTGTATCGATTTGGCCAGCGTTTAGTCTATATTATCGTTATATTCAGTGAAACCCCACCACGAGGGTACATGTGGCACAAGGCCAAGTTTAACGTGGATCATCCGAGCACGTAGTCTGGGCCAAAAAATCCCCGTAGAACCCGCATAAACTGATTTGTGTCTGTCTAACACCCCAGACGAAAATCTGGCCTTTGGCACAGCCTAGTCCGGGTTCCTCTCTGCCCAAGGCACAGAGTCCGGCAGGAGCTGCGAACAGTCACAGCGTCGATAGAACAGTCTATATCACCATTCCCCACTAGACTTACTACTCCTACGACTTTATCGTAAGTGGAAGAGTCCATAAAAGACTCATTACATGGAAGGCACTACAAGAATTATAGTAAATATTTTTCAAGTAGAATTTTTCATGTTTAAAAATGAATAAAATATCTTTCACTCTCATCTTATATTTCTGAGATCAGGTATGGTAAGTATTAGGTTGGTGCAAAAATAATGACGTAATAATGTCATTTTTTGACGTTAAAAATACGTCAAAAACGACATTATTACGTCATTATTTTTACACCAACCTAATATTTACATTATGCGGACTGTTGTCCTCATCTTTAATGTCATATTCACGAGGTTTCGGCCGTTGTGAGCGCCGGACTTCAGGTGATATACGTTAGAATTTCGATCAGAACTCTTTATTTAGTTCATTGGGGTAGATTGTTCTAGTTCCACGTGCCATGCCTTTTCTGGATATCTCAGTTTTAGTTATTTTCCTTTAGTAACTCAACTCTTCAAGTTTTGTTCATCTCTGCTGTGGCCAGGTATTGAACTCACAACTCTTTGGTTCAAGTGACAGGATTACTTCAATCAACTCTTTTGTCCACTGGGCCATGTCTCGCCTGAAGTAGGCTAGAACATACAACAGCCGAAACGTTATTAACATGAAAATAATGATGAAGGCATTCGTAATTACGAAACATGGAAAAACCTACCCTGTTCAAAAGACCGGAATTAACAATAAGCGAACTTATTTATTCTTCTGTCTATATATCTGAGATGAGGCATCATGTACACTATTTATATTAATCGGACTACCATCCTCATCTTTGTTGCCATATTTATCACAACGTTTCTCAAGGACACATGGCACAGTGGTTAAAGGTGTTAGTTAGTTCCAGTGACAGAATCCAAAACCTGTGAGTGCAATACCTGGTCAAGGTGATGGAGAACTTGGAGAGGTGTATTAACAGAAGATAACTGATAACTGACATTGATTAGACATGGCACGTGGAAAAATAACACTCTACCTCAGGGGGCGAAATAAAAGTTTCACTTCGACATTCCAACCACCTACTGAAAGCCGGGGCGTACAACGACCGAAACGTTGTGATAAATATTGTAACAAAGATGAGGATGATAGTCCGAGCAATGTCAATAGTGTTATTTGTTCTTATTGAGAAAAAATTAATAAAAATATAAATATAAACAGTAAATAAAATTTCAGAGTTTAGCCGGAGATTTTAGAAGTATAGAAATGAAGCAGAATGAATGGGCAATCCAATAATAAACAAGAAACAAGGGTGGGACCTCTAATCTTGTTCAAAACATCGTGGTGGATTGCGAACCGGGGGATAGGCTAACCTATCTACTTCTACTATAAAGTAGTGAACTGAAAAGCATAAAAAATAAAGGCTAACTGATGACTGTTCCCCGTTCTTCAGACGGCCAGAAGGATGGAACTTTGATGTAAATTTAAAACACTTATTAATACATCTGGTTCTGCGATTGTAGAACACCTAATTTTACATCTAATGGAAATGAGGATGATTCATCCGTGTGTACGTGCCATGGCTGGTCGCAATTGTAAAAATCAGGGGCGGTGGGACCAAGAAACACATACCACGGAAATTGTGAGAGGCTCGCAACGTTTTGTTTGTTGGATAGGGGCTGTACGGTGAAAATAATTTATCACTCACAAGGCCGCGCAGACGCTTTTGAATTTTCTCAAGAGAGGCAAGTGTCGAATGCGAAGGAAATGAGTACGATTCACACTTGTAAATGTCAGAGATGGTGGGACTATAGAATATTGCTCGTCAGAACACATGCCATGGAAATAGCGATGGGATGGCAACGTTTCGTCTGTGGAAAAGACAGGCAAGCAGGATGTGACAGTTCCTGTCCAGATATCGCAGCAATACGCCATCTTTGTTTTGGTCCAGCACTTATAAAGATAGATTATATCAAAGTGGAGGGTCACATATGTACATACTAGAGCGTTAAACTGAACCAAACATCTTTTAACATCTTCAGCGATAAATCGGATACATGAGTTCCACTTGAGCTCTGGTTAACCAATAGATGTTCAAGAAATGGTCCCTCTTTCAAAGAACACCCATCCATCATGACAAGTGGAGTGTCCAGGTCTGTTCGGTGGTGAGGGAACATTACTGGCGCGATCAAATATCCAGGGGCCATCTAATGATTTCCCATTGATATAGCAATAGAATAACGACAAGCTTTCTATTTTATGTTTGAGGGAAAGAGGTTGCACAGCAGGAAATAACTCATTCCAGGCAAGACATTGTAAAAGATTTTGAATTTTCTCAAGGACGGAAAGTGAGGATTGAGAAACTCTCGTGCAGATGAATCATTTTACAGCGGAAATGGCTAGACGTAACCGTAAGTTCTATGCTAACAGTTTCCTCTCTTCGACTTTTCTTCAACCAGACGAGATCGATTACAAATAATCGACGTCGAAACGTCCATATTTACAAGGCGCAGTATAGTTTCGGCACAAGATCATATGTACGATATGCTGATCATGTTTGCCGTAGTCTCTGAATATGGAATCCAGTGAAGTCCGTAATCTCTTCAATATCAGAGGTTGGCAGTGAAGATTCAGAGAAAGTAGCGACTGTTAAGTAATTCTTTAAGTCTTCGATATCAGGTTGGCAGTGAAGATATTTGGGGGAGAAAAAACAAAATGGCTGCCTTTATACACGTCGGATTGAATATTTTTAGCTTTCTGATTGGTTAACCCATCTATTGGTGAACTATAAAATAAGTCAGCTCATTTTGACTGGCTCACTAGTACATGCATATCCAACAATAATAATAAAATACCACTTGTCCTTGCATTGGATACTGTTGCCATATAATGATCTGTTGCACCCCACTGTTCATCTCGATGTCCTCGACAAAATCCAGAGACGAATGTGATAGATCCTGACCTGGTATCTAGTCTACAGACACTTTCTCGCAGATGTGCTTTTTCCTCTGTGGTTTCTACATATATTTCCATGGCATCTGCTGTGACGAGCTACTTTCACTGAGGTACTCCAACTGCAAGAATTTAAGCGTGCTAATAGATTGGCATCTCGGTCCCACCTTTTCAGAGTCGAAACTCTTTTACTTCAACAGCATCTTCTCTCGCACTTCCCGGCAGATTCCTCCTACTCTCTTCCTCCTACTTGGTTCCCTGATAGCTATAACCTTCAAATATTCAAATGTAATAGCAATCGACATCTTTGATGCCTTGATCCTGATCCCCGTCCTTCTCTATATCCTTTCCCCAAGCAACACTCGATAGACTTGCTCTCCCTGAGCCCTTGCATGCTAGTGACACTCTCGACTTGCTTAGGGTGAAATGCTTAAAAAAAGAAAAAAGAAAGACAACCCAACAGGATTTCCAACCATTGTATACTGTTGTACCCTTCTGAGACTTGTTTGAAACCCAGTTTGCAAGCCCAGCTTGCATTAGTACTTAATCCACAACTAGATCTTTGAATGATTAACTGTTTTTTTTGTTTTTTTACGGTTTAACAACCATTTCTATGTTATTTAAATCTAGAAAAAAATATTGTAAGTGTTGTGGATTCCGAGAATGGAATCTTGCACAAATAATTAAACAACGCCAGTAATTGAGATAGAAAAATAAGTGTATTAAACGTAAGAATACAGACTTGAAGTGAAGATTAGTAGTCCAGGAATGCGGGTTAGTAGAAAGTATATGTACAAGTCTCTGTAAGTAAAGCCGTAATCATTCTCTCTCTCTGGACTCTTGTATAACTCTCTGAGAACACCCTGTGTCTGTCTCCGTATCTCTCAACCTATCTCAACGTATCTCAGTATTTAATATCCCACCCACGAGGAATATATGTGGCACAAGGCCGAGTTTAAAGTGGGTTTCTCCGAGCCCTAGACGGGTTCAGGGCCTGTCCACCTCCCCAGACGAAACTTTGCCCATCGGCAAAGCCTCGTCCGGGTTCCTCTCTGCCAAAGCAGAGAGTTAGACAGACGTCGAGACTGTATCGCGACGTATCTCAAAAGCAGGTATTCTCTCTGTCAGTATCAGTATACTTTGGACGAATCCACCTTATGTAAAAAGGAGAGAGTCCCACAACAGTAAGAATAGTTTTGGCGATGATAATGATTAACTGATGCACATCCTACTAATTAACCCATAGCTGGTGGGAAAAAGAGGTGGATTCCTACCATTCCCAAGAGTACTTGTGCATAAATGAATATAACGAACCCAACCAGAATTCGAACTCGGTTTTCCGATTTCCTGTTCCAAGCAGATATCCATTACACCACCTGTACATCCAAGCATACACCATCGGGTATTCTCAAGTAATACATCTAGGTACTGACAAGGCATGGCGAGAAGCGGTGTTTTGTCATGATATCGTCGTAAGCTAAGAAATAGATGCATAGCTTAACGCAAGTGTCTTTGTTCGAAAGTGTACGTAATGAAACTCAAATGGAATTCCATAAATCAGGCTATGCAGTTTTTGGACATTTGACTGAGAAACGTGCGGCCATGCGTTGTTGTGCAGAAAAATTAGGCCATCACTATTCACAAGTCTAGGATGTTTCTTTTTTTCAGTTTTCCGTACATACACTCAATTTCTCCACAATGCTAGGTTAACTGTTAAGGCTTTCCCTTGAGGCAAAAATGAATAATGAATAAACAATATTAAAGACCACTATACAGGAACCATTCCCTTTTTAAAGTGCAGTGGAGGTTTTGTCTACTGTTTTGGTTAGTCACTTATCATCTAACCCCCACAGGTTTAGTCTCTTACTTTTGTCAAAGAGTATCTATTTCTCAACGCATGTTATGATTCGATGCAAAAATGGTACTTTTTCCCAGTTTGTACACATACAGTAAGAGTACTGGACTTTGTTTAATTGTAATCATTTTCATTTGGTTTTTGAGTAACACTATATTGAAAGAAAATTATCTGGCAAGAAAAAGAGTCAGTAATAAGTCAGTAAATTTTATATACTTAAGAGTATCAACAACCAACCCAGAAATGCGTCATTTTATATATAACAGCCTAATAAATAAAAAAGTGCTTCATTTCATGTGTGACAACCTAATAATTAAAAATTGCGTCAGTTCATGTGTAAGAATATATTGAAAGAAAAATTATCTGGCAAGAAAAAAGTTAGGAATAAGTCAGTATTTTTTTATATACTTATGAGTATCAACAACCAACCAAGAAATGCGTCATTTTATATGTGACAACCTAATAAATAAAAAAAAATTGATTCATTTCATGTGTGACAACTTAATAATTAAAAATTGCGCCAATTCATGTGTAATAATATATTGAAAGAAAAATTATCTGGCAAGAAAAAGAGTCAGTAATAAGTCAGTAATTTTTATATACTTAAGAGTATCAACAACCAACCAAGTAATGTGTCATTTTATATGTGACAACCTAATAAATAAAAAAAAAATGATTCATTTCATGTGTGACAACCTAATAATTAAAAATTGCGCCAATTCATGTGTAATAATATATTGAAAGAAAAATTATCTGGCAAGAAAAAGAGTCAGTAATAAGTCAGTAATTTTTATATACTTAAGAGTATCAACAACCAACCAAGAAATGTGTCATTTTATATGTGACAACCTAATAAATAAAAAAAATGCTCTATTTTATGTGTGACAACCTATAAAAATTGCGTTACGTTAAGAATATATTGAAAGAAAATTTATCTGACAAGAAAAAGAGTCAAGAATAAGTCAGTATTTTTTATATACTTAGAAGTTGACTTCCTTAAACGACCGGCTCAACAACCAACGAAAAAATGCTTTATTTTATGTGTTGTAGCCTAATAATTGAATAATGCGTCGTTTTCACGTGTGACAAATTAATATTAAAAAAGAAACATTGATATTTCTATACAGTATACAATTATTCAATTTAAATTTTCATGTTCTTTAAAATATTTTCCCAAATTCTGGACTGTAATGCATTTTTATTTACTTTTTTTCAGGTAAGTGGTTATGAAGTGAAAGCGATACGTATATTAAGCGAAAGAATGTCATGTCCGGTAAGTTATATTGTAAACAATTATTTTCCTATCAGTTTGAACGGACATCTTCTTTTTAAATTTTGTTATTAAGGTTTTGAGAGAAAAATGATTACAAGTTTTGAAGAAAATAAGAACAGTAAGTTAACTGAGATTTACAATCAAAAAGAGACGGCTGTAAAATCTGGGACACTGTTGTAATCTAGAGACGCTTAATGAATGAGGAATAACCAAAACTGTAGTTAGGAATGAAATGGTAATCTTTATAACATCAACAAAATACAATACTCGCCAGCGGCGTGAGGAAGGTAAATCACTGCTAGCGGTGGACTACTTAAACAGCATATTAAACCCACTTACAATAGTGTCCAACGTATTTATGAGGATTTGGATATATCCGTTTAAGTTTATTGGTACAGTATATATAAGATACATAATAAGAAAAGAAGCTTGGGGAATCTAACACGTATGACATACGGAAGGCAAGAGAAACAAAGGGAAAGAACGAATAGCAAACTTAGTAAATATGTGTGAATGGTATCTTGTACAAGTACAAAGGTGTTGATAAAACATTATAAGTTAAAGTAAGAAAGAAAGAAGAAAAGTGTAATGAAGGAGAATAAGAAAGAAAGAAAGAAAGAAAGAAAGAAAGAAAGAGTAATGAAGAAGAAGGATTTTGGTTGGCTGTTTTTTTTTTGTTTTGTTTTTTTTCTTACTCTATGAGTGATTTAATTCCGAAATCTAAATATTTTGAACACAGGATTTCAACTAAATATATTTTGAACGAAAGTGCATGTCTTCAGCTACAGCTAAATTATATTGTTGGCCATATGCCCAATAAAAAAATAAATAAACAAAGAATAATGAATAAGAAAGAAAGAATGAAATGAAAGAATTGCGAATAACAAAAAAAAAAAAAAAAGGAAAAAAAGAAAGAATCTATTGTGAATAGCAAAGAATAAAGGCAAGGAAGAATAGAGAATAAAAAGAAAGAAAGAAAGGATTGTAGATTAAAAAAGAAAGAGGAAAGAGTGAAAGAAACAAGGAAATAAAGAAAGAATAGAGAATAAAAAGAAAGAAAGAATAGGGAATAAAAAGAAAAAAGAAAAAAAGAAAGAATAGAGAATAAAAAGAAAGAAAAAATAGAGAATGAAAAGAAAGAAAAAAATAGAGAATAAAAAGAAAGAAAGAATAGAGAATAAAAAGAATAGAGAATGAAAAGAAAGAAAGAAAGAAAGGATTGTAAATTAAAAAGAAAGAGTGAAAGAAAGAAAGAAAGAAAAAATAGAGAATAAAAAGAAAGAAAGAAAAATAAAGAATAAAAAGAAAGAAATAATAGAGAATGAAAAGAAAGAAAGAAAGAAAGAAAGAAAGAAATGATTGTAGATTAAAAAAGAAAGAGGAAAGAGTGAAAGAAAGAAGGAAATAAAGAAAGAATAGAGAATAAAAAAGAAAGAAAGAATAGGGAATAAAAAGAAAGAAAGAAAGAATAGAGAATAAAAAGAAAGAAAAAATAGAGAATAAAAAGAAAGAAAGAATAGAGAATGAAAAGAAAGAAAGAAAGAAAGGATTGTAAATTAAAAAGAAAGAGTGAAAGAAAGAAAGAAAGAAAAAATAGAGAATAAAAAGAGAGAAAGAAAGAAAGAAAGGATTGTAAATTAAAAAGAAAGAGTAAAATAAAGATAGAAAAAATAGAGAATAAAAAGAAAGAAAGACAAATAGAGAATAAAAAGAAAGAAAGAATAGAGAATAAAAAGAAAGAAAGAATAGAGAATGAAAAGAAAGAAAGGATTGTAAATTAAAAAGAAAGAGTGAAAGAAAGAAAGAAAGAAAAAATAGAGAATAAAAAGAAAGAAAGAAAAATAGAGAATAAAAAGAAAGAAATAATAGAGAATGAAAAGAAAGAAAGAAAGAAAGAAAGAAAGAAAGGAAGGATTGTAGATTAAAAAGAAAGAGTAAAAGAAAGAAATAATAGTCAATAAAAAGAAAGAAAGAACGAATAGAGAATAAAAAGAAATAAAGAATACAGAATAAAAAGTAAGAAAGAATAGAGAATAAAAAGAAAGAAAAAAAGGAATAGAGAATAAAAAGAAAACAGAATAGAGAATGAAAAGAAAGAAAGAAATGATTGTAGATAAAAAAGAAAGAGTGAAAGACAAAATTATGTAAATTTAGAAAGAGAGAAAAATATTGTGAACAAAATTAAAAAAAAGTGAAAGAAAGGATTTTAGATAAAAAGAGTGATTCTAATAAAGAGTATAAAAAGAAAGAGAGAAAAAATATTGTGAATAAAAAAGAGACAGTGAAAGAAAGACCTGGGAATATAAAAAGAGAGGAACATATTGTGAATCACAAAGAAAGAGTGAAAGAAAAAATTTTGGATAAAGAAGAAAGGATGAAAATATTTTGCAAATGAAAAAAGAAAGAATGAGTTGTGACTAACAAAGAAAAGAAATGAATGAAAATATGCTAAAAAGGAAAGTAAATTAATGTACGTCCCTAGAAATGAACATTAGAGACTTTAAGAAATAATGTATATTTAAGCGTTTCAAACAATTGTGTAAGAATTAAAGCCAGATCTACGTTCTCTAGTCCTTCGGGACTAGGATCAGTCCTGTTCTCATTATCGATCAAGTTATGACGGAAATTGCTTGCATGATGTCTTGGGAGAAGTCTATCTGTTGTAATATCTGTATAAGGTCAGTGAGTAAGCCGCAACACTTGCAGGAAAATCTGTGGGGAAAAAGCAACTTCTGGTCCCACATTAAACTGACGTTGCACTCGTTCGGAGGAAAACTATTCTTCCTTCAGCCCAAGGCGAAGCATAACATTGAATCAAAGAAATATGGTCCATCAAGATTCTAACTCCGGACCAGCGCCTTGCTGCTCCAAAGAAAAAGCCATGGTGCCGTTGGTCAATCTGATAATTTTGTGCCAGAGAACACGAGGAAGGGGCTATTTTAACACGACCCATACATAAGTGTGTGTGTCTGATCTACACCTTCAAGCCGTCGCTCCGGTAAATAAGTAGACACCAACTTCTCAATAACGAGGAGTCGTCTTATATACGGGTATATTACGATAGAAGACAGATGTGACAATAAACTTTATACATAAGGGTATTTAGAGATTGCTAGTCCTATATATTAGCCTACAAATGGCTAACCTCAATTAGAACAAAATCAGAAAAACCGAAATTGATTTGTTTTTTACGACTTACCAACCTTTTGGCGATTATTTAAAGCCAAAATATATTTTTAGATTTTAAAAAATTTTTGAGGTAATAATGATTTTTTTTATAGATCATTTACTATTTAACCCATAGCTGAGGGTGGATTCGTAATTTTTCCAAGAGTTTTTGCACGTAAGTTAATATAAGCATCTGACTGGAATTCGAACTCTGGGCTCTGATTTTTCATTTATCCTTTGCACCAACCGCCCATCTAAGCTCACAACATCTGGTATTCCTGAAAAGTCACCCCTTTAAACACTGACCAGGTTCAACGCTATTTAACTTCGGCGATCGGCCGAGAACCGGTGTTTCTACGTGATATAGCCATAAGTCAACAACTGAGAAATTCAAAGAAAATTGTTAACCTAACAAGCAGGCTACTCATAAACGAGTTGGTTAATTTGAAAACTTTTATTTTTTTTCATTTGGCAGCTAAAAAAAAAATAAATATAAATATATAGGAATTAAATAAATACCTTTGAAATATAAATGTAATTTATAGTGACTTTCCAAGCGTAATTTAGATGTGGCATCAGACCGAATGTAGGGGGCACCCAGTGAGGATCGAACTCACTACTCAGTCGTAATTATTCTAGCGAGACAATCCTGTTAACCATGACACAGCCTCGAGGTGACCTTTTGATTTTCCAAGCGTAGTTTAGATATGGCACAAGGCCGAAAGTAGGTGGCATCCAGTGAGGATCGAACTCACTACTCAGACGTAATTATTAACCATTACACCATCTCGAGGCGTCCAATGAATGTGGTTTATATATAGGAAAATGTTAAACTTAAAATATAATGACGTAGGTTTGTTGATTTTGCTTAACGGCATATCAACACATCTATGGTTTTTTGTTTTTTTTAATGTTGATATCGAAATAAGAAAATTTCAACTTTATAATTAATTCAAGAGCAAAAAGTGCAAAAATAATGACGTAATAATGTCGTTTTTTGACGTATTTTTTAACGTCAAAAAACGACATTATTACGTCATTATTTTTGCACCAACCTAATATTTACAAACAGTGAGTGAAAAACTTCTTTATCCTTACAAGGTACGTAATTAATCATAGCAAATTGTTTTGTTTTGTTTTATTTTTTTTTTTTCACAATGAATAAAATATCTTCAGTTTTTTTTATAAAATATATTGACAGTTATTTGGCTGTAAAATTGTATTGCAGGTAATTCCACTATAATATGGTTTATTGGTAATTTCACTATAAACCTGAATTGGTTGCATTTCCACTAAAAATGTATTTATTTTTCATTTTGCTATAAAATGTATTGTTGTTCATTTACTATAAATATGCATTGTTAGTCATTTTACTATAAATATGTATTGTTAATCATTTTCATATTAAATTGTATTGTTGGTCATTTTACTATAAAAATGAATTGTTGGTCATTTTAATATAAATATGTATTGTTCGTCATTTTCCTATTAAAATGTATTGTTGGTCATTTTAATATAAATATTTATTATCGGTTATTTTACTATTAAAATGTATTGTTGGTCATTTTAATATAAATATGTATTGTTGGTCATTTTAATATAAATATTTATTATTGGTTATTTTACTATTAAAATGTATTGTTGGTTATTTTAATATAAATATTTATTATTGGTCATTTTACTATAAAAATGTATTGTTGGTCATTTTAATATAAATATTTATTATTGGTTATTTTACTATTAAAATGTATTGTTGGTCATTTTAATATAAATATGTATTGTTGGTCATTTTAATATAAATATTTATTATTGGTCATTTTCCTATTAAAATGTATTGTTGGTCATTTTACTATAAAAATGTATTGTTGGACATTTTAATATAAATATGTATTATTGGTCTTTTTACTATTAAAATGTATTGTTGGTCATTTTACTATAAATAAGTATTATTGGCCATTTTACTATAAATAAGTATTATTGGCCATTTTACTATAAAAATATAGTGCTAGTCATTTTAATATAAAAATCTGTTGCTGGTCATTTTATTATAAAATGTTTTGTTGGTCATTTTATTATAAAATGTATTGTTGGTTATTTTATTATAAAAAGTTAGGGCTAGTCATTTTATTATATAAAGTTAGTGCTAGTGATTTTAATATAAAAATATATTGCGGGTCATTTTACTATAAAATATATTGTTGGTCATAAACGAATTTTATTATTCATTTATTTTGGTAAAAATACAAAAAGTCGACTTTCTATAGGTGCGTCTATTTGTTTGGCTCGCACTTTAGTTTTTAAATAAAACTTAGATAAAATAATGAAAATTAAGTAAATGGAAATATTTTGATAGATACATATCGTATGATAATTTCATGAATATAAAACAATTTCTAACTAGATTTATATAAGTTTATGGCCCTCTTTCATTACCTGTCCTAGAAAATTTACCTGCCTGTGAAACATCTGGGGCATCTTAGCCTGACTTTCCCCTAGAGCTGAGTCCCTGCTGAGTGATATGCATATAACACTCTCCATGGTTTCTGCTATCATGTCTACCCTTGATCACCGCAAAACATGTGGACCTTATTGTATCTCTGCAATAGTCCTTAAAAACATGCCCTACTGAATTGTTCCCCGTTCTCTATAAACTCTACAATAAATCCTTTGCTGGTTCTTTTTTTTCTGCTTGTTTGAGATCCTCTTCTGTTGTTCCAGTCTTTAAGAACTCAGGTAAACCTTCTGATCCTTCTAACAGTTCTTTCGGCATTAATTCAAACATCCACCAGAGCTCTATACTTGGACCTACGTTCTTCCAAGTTTTCAGCATTGACCTTCCTGATGTCATCAGTTCTCGACTGCTTTCTTTTTGCATTGAACATTGTCGCATGCAAAACTCATTTTTCATCACCTGTTGATATATCTAAAGAACTATTCATTTCCGTGTTGTGAAAGAAGCCTTGTCGATGTGGATAAACGATCTCTTTTGTTCTTTTTTCTAAGTGTATATTGAATCCAAAAAATAATACTTATTGATTTTTTAAAATATTTTTAAAGAGTTAGCATATAGTAAACTGTGATGTGTCTGACATCTTTGCTAAGTTTCCGCGTACTATGCTCTGGATGTCTTTATAGTTTCTTTATCAAATTCTGATCATCTTCCTCGGTTTACGTTCAGCTTTCAAAGAAGTTTCTCCAGAACAAAACTTTGCAAACCAATTTCATCTTGCATGGCGACTGTTCTAGATCTTTTCCCATAAATGCAGTTATTCTCCAGGGCTCTATATTTGGACCCACGTTGTTTTTAATTTTCATCAAGGACCTTCCTGATGTCATTAGTTCTAAACTAGATATTTATGCTAATGACACAACTGTTTACTCCTGTCTTAATCATAAATCTGATAGCTCCAATAAAGTAAAATTGGCATTTGGTCTAAAAAATGATCCCCAATTAGTTATTAATTGGAGCAATGAATGGCTTGTAAATTTTAATGCATCCAAAACAAAACTGCTATTTTTTAATCATCATAGAGAACCACTCTAGAGGAATTTTTGAACTGATTGAATCTTTCTTATCAGACCATGAAACGAAAGTTGTCTTGAACGGCAACTCTTCTAGATCTTTTTGCCTTGATGCAGGTGATTCTAGGGATCTATCCTTAGACCTACGTTGACCCTCATTTTTATAAATGGCCTTCATAATGGCATCAGTTCTCAACTCTGTATATATGCTGGTGACATAACTATTTACTCCTGTCTGAATAGTAAGTCTGATCGTTTCGATACGGTCAAATTGGCAGCTGATCTCTAAAATGTCCTACCATTTGCTGTGGGCAAGGACGGCATTCTTAATTTTGAGACCTCCAAAACAAAACTGCTCTCTGTCAATCATCTCAGAGATTCGCTTCCGCTTCCGCTTTCCCTCAATATGGCGGATACTAACCTCGAAAAGCGTTACACTTTTTACCTTCTCGGGCTAACAGTTTCCGCTGGCATGAAGTGAAAAGAGTATATGAAATCAATTACCATGTCTGCTGCTCAAAAGTTGGTTCATTATGTCTTGGTAGACAGTTTTTCACTTCAGAATACGTCTGCCATTCGTCCATGATTTTGATATTGCAGCCTCATCTGGTCTTGTGGCATTTATATATATTTAGAGAATCCTGGTAAAATGTCATTAAAGAATCTGCAATGTTATTGATCGGAACCTGGATCTCGGCTTTAGTTACTTTCCCATCGTCGTAATGCAGCTTCCCTGTGCCTTTTCTATAAATACTTTCATGGTAATTGTTACTGTAAAAAAAGAAAAAAAAAGGAACTCTTGTATTTCACTTTCTATGCAACAGTGCATATTGCAAAATACTTTTGTAGACTCCTTGTAACGGGCTAGGCACGTTACAATGTAATGTTACAGATACGTTGCCTTGTAACGTTACATTAAGATGCATTTATGAATAATTCTGGATAATAAATTCAACGAACATAGTAAAACGTGCAGTCACCATCTAAATTGGCGGTTATCAATTTTTCAAAAAAAAAAAAAGGAAAAAAATACGTAAATGAACTTAATGAGCTTCTTAACGTAACGTTAAGAAAACCTATTCTGATGTAATTGACCAATGCGCTATCATAACGTTGTGACAAATTTTGGGATGAGTGGTCAGTTTGGGGTCTGGGATATTGTTGATTGCAACGTTATAGTAAGGTCAACACAACATGTCTCCCAATCAAAATACAACACATCTGAAACGTTGCAAGACTTTACCGTTTTAGCTTGCTAAGAGATATTCCTTCTCATAAACGGCGGATTTTCCCAGTAATTTACCGTATTTCAGTAGAAGTTAACAAAGAAACAATATTTATGAAGATGTACCTTCAAAAGTTTACACAAAAAAAATTGTACTTTGGGATCTTTTGAAGTAAATTTATTTTTGGTGTACATATGTAACATTTATGAGGATAATATACGGATACCTTTCCTTGCGTGTTTAAAAATTGTACACTGTGTAATTATTAACGTTAACAATGAACTATTTTAAATTACAAGATTGTACACTGATTAAACAAGAATTACTTATGATATAATATATATTAGTTATAATACGTTTCTTCTTGCAGTCAATTTTGACGGCAGGCGGACACTAGTATAAATAAAATAATTCTGAAGGGTATGTCTACTAAATTCTACAGTCGGGATTCTGAATGAAATGACCATCAACTAAGTGACAAACATTTTACTTGTATTAATTATCTCTCTCTCTTTATATATATATATATATATATATATATATATATATATATATATATATATATATATATATATATATATTCACAACAGAATTAATAATTATCGCAATCGAATTAAGTCGACTCCCCCATGAAAAATTATTACCTGTAGAACAACATTTCCGCCTAGAAAAAACACGATTTCAAAACCCATGCCAAATTCACTATAATTGAGAGAATAGAAAAGTTCGGAGCAGATAACATTAGAAAGATTTTAGAGTTCCATGAAAATAAGTGGATACAACGTCTACAAACAAAATATCCAGCCGGGCTAAACCATAAATTTAACAATATAGATAGTATTAATATATAACCCTACAAACCAAAACCTACCCACATTTCTCACCCACACAAGACAGACATGCTTACAGAGGTATTGAGGCTTCACACTTATACACACACCCACACGAATATACACACTTACACACATCATACTCACTCACTCACTGATTAGCCAAATGATGACACACACCCACAGCAATACACACGCTTACACATATACTCACTCACTCCCTAAGTACCAAATAACACACACACACTTAACAGAGACATCCCCTCTCCAGGACCAATAAAACTGCCAAACTGACCAGGGGAATTCAGAGAAGCATAGATCCATCCGGTTCTTATCTCTTAAAGCGTCTGTTTGACCAACACAAGAAATGTTAAAAGATTCATGTTAAAAGATAAAAAAGATAAAAAAATAAAAAAAACAAATGAAAACTACAGACAAAAGATCATTTTCTCCATCAAGACATTCATTTCTGTAGTTTAGTGCAAGCAGCAAGCAGAAAGATTTCTTCTCCTGATGATGGTCATTTTGGCCAAAACTAGTTGAGTAATCTAAATGAAATAATAATAAAATAAAAAAAACGAAAGAATATTAATCTACAACCCAGTGTGTCTGAAGATATTAAGTTTTTAAATTTTTTATTGCCCAATATATATATATATATATATATATATATATATATATACATATATATATATATATATATATATATATATATATATAATTTATTTTAGGATATTACACTGAAAACGTGTCAAAATCGCTACACAATTGCAGTCGTGTTTCGATGCGTACCAATGCATCTCATTAGGCGAATGTAAATTACTCGGGAGTGAACGATTTATTTAAATTTAAAAGCAAATTACAACCAATATTTACGAAAAAAATAGGGGGGCCTTTATAAGGTTTGTGGGCTTTACTCTGATCAGCCAATCAAATATGAGCTATATGATCAACCAATCAAATATAAACTAACGTTGCTTTAGTAGAGCGAGGTGTAAACAGACTGAAATTCCAGATTGAATCTACGGACAGTCAAGAATTACACAGGCCTTCCAACGGTTACACAAAAAAATATTGTGCTTTGGAATCTTTTGCAATAAATATAATTTTGGTCGTGAGTATGTAACATTTATGAGGATAAAATACGGATATCTTTCTTTAGGTGTTTATAAATTGTACGTTTTTTTTTTTAAGCGTTTCACCCCAAGCAAGGCGGGAAGCCACTAGGGCGCAAGGGGTTACAGAAAATTTAGAGCAAGATCAGAAGAATGGATGAGGAGGAGGGTAGTGGATAGATAAAGGCAACAGTAGATACAGAGGCCAGAGAGAGAGAGAGAGAGAGAGAGATAGAGTACCGGGAACCCCTTCCTAAACAAGAAACAAGGCGTAAGCCTCTACTCATGTTCAAGAGAAGGGGGAGTAGTGTTGACCAGGCGGTAGGAAATCCTACCTACTCCTATTACATATAACACAGAACAACAACAAAAACAGAGAGAACGATCATAGGGGGAGGTACTTTGAAAAGAGTCCTGGCTGACAGTTGGATTTACCTTTTCGCAACATTAAGTTTTAACTTCGTATAAGTCCCATTGACTAATCTAAAAAGAAATTGAAGTGACGAGACACTTTCGTATCTAGCCAAAGACATTAAATTTTCCCTTTTTTTCTGATTATTCTTTCGAAACGAAAAATAAAATAAAATTTAAGGATTAAAAAAAAAATAAATAAATTAAAAAAAATCCAAAATAAAGAAAAATAAAGAATTTAAGAAAATAGAAAAAAAGATTAAAATGAGTTTTCGGTAGAGCGAAATTATACTCACACTGGGCAGCAAGTGTTTGTCCGCTTTCTTCCTCATGATAACAAGTGAATGTACAGCTTACCTTAACATCAAGCATCGACCCGATTGGGGGGGGGGGATCAACGGCCAATCCACCGCCCTCACCAAATAGTGTGTTACAGCTGTATTGGAAATTTGGATAAAATTATCAAGGTGGAAAATACGAGGAATCTGAGATAGATGATGATATCAACAAAAATCTTTATTGCAGAGACAAAACCAAACGTCCATTAAACGAAGCCTGCTACACAGAAAACGTGATTTATCAGATTGACTTTGAAGATGTGAATAGACAAAAAAGGAATTATGTGGGATGCACCTAAGGGCTCTTCAAAATAAGATGGTACAATTATGTTTCTTCATTCAATCTACAAAAAACAGTTATGACACAAAACTTGCTGACAACGTCTGGAAATTGAAAGAAAGAAGTGAGAGAAGTCCTGACGTAAGGTGGTGTATAGTGAAAAAAAAGTGAAACCAAGGCGAACAGTTATAGATTGTGCCAAAAGGAAAAGTTGACTATCTGATGTGGTGCCAAAGTCGGGACCACAGAAGTAAAACACAGAACACGAATAAGAAGTAAGAAAGATATATTAACAACAGGTTACAGAGACAGTGTAAGCGGAACTTACTATATGTTAGTGCCCAATACTGGTAGTCGTACGCAGGTCTCTCTGACTCTCTGTCTCTCTATATTTATTATTGTAATACAATAAATGTGGCACAAGGCCAAAAAGGGGTTTGGGGTAGAGGACGGTCATCACTTGTCTTAGTATAAAACTTAGCTAGCCACAAACACTGACCCTATCATACAGAACAATATTCCTTTCACCAAAACAACACATTTATCCATACCTTTCTTACTACATTCACCAAAATGCCTCTTTGACTCAATGGAAATCCTAAATACTCCCCTTATTTACAAATATTGTCTGTACATAAAAAACAACAATTTAAAAAAAATCCCCAATGAGTATATACAATATGACAAATATATTTACAAGAAACTAAACACCCCCCCACAAACTTCAAATGTGTCAGAAATATCAGTTAGCCGGACGAAATCGATGCGGGACTATGAAAATAAAGGACCCATTCATTCCTCCCAAGCATTTACACAGGTACACACTCATTCATACACAACAACAAATACGAAAAACACACATGCGAAACGAAAGGCGCCCCGCATCCACCAGATAACTGACATCACTGACCACCTAAACGAGGGAGGGGAGTTAAACTAAAGGAAACAAATGGGGACAGAAATAAAAGGGACCAATGAGCAAACACACCCTAGCTAAGTTTACTGAAGAGAGGAAAAAACAAAAAAAATCAAAAACCAAGACCTACACTAACCTAATTTCGGGATGGGTTGCCTATGTCTAACCTAGGAAAACAATATTCTAATGCCTAACCGGCATCCAAATGCCACTCAAGGTAAGCCCCTTTTACTCGGCACATACGCGCAAGATTCACCGACCTTTTGCCAAATTCTGATGAGGTGAGCCGCCGCCTTTCCGTCCTAATCTTGACTTTAAGCTGATGCTTAAAGAATAAGATCAGTTGGGAGAAGTGAACTTCTCGCCCTCAAAGAATCCCTTCTAACGCGTCGTTCAAATCACGACTCTCATAACCCCTAGCAAGCAACAGAACACATGGTGTTCAGCCTTCGTCATCTGCGGCACCACATTGCTACAAACAGAACTGGCTTCAAGGACAAAAAACTTTCCCTGCAGAATGTTAACCATGAGGCCTTCAACAAACCTGCACAACGGCACTACCGCCTTGCACTGAAAGAATGCGTGACCAATGGTCTCGACTTCCCCCGTACAGCGACAACAGTTTGGATATTTCTCCAAGCCTGCTGAACAAAGTCTCTTGCCGGCCCAGAGGGCTTCACGAATCACCAGCCAGGTGAGTGATATCCTCATCGTTATTGAGACATTTCAACCTAGGCGCCCAAGGCCATATCGAGCGAGACTCCTGCTTCGTAAGATCGAACTCGCCAATTAGATCATCTTGTACGGCCCCCCTAACTAACACTTGATACAATGCCTTGCGAGACAACGCCTGGGCGTCGGAGAGGCCATCCGACATCCGTAAGAGGAGTTTCAAAGCACGGGGTAAAGGGCCGGCCTCCTCCTCACACAAGTGCACACTTCTCATGGATGAGAAATGTTTTCGGACGTCTTCTATCCAGAAAGTGCCCACCTCATCCAAACCGCGACACATTCGGTCTAGAAAGGTAATACGAAGCATATGTTGACGAATCTCAATGCTAGGCATACCCAGACCGCCCTCAGAGGGATGAGGGCAACAGATCTCGCGAGATGCCATATGGGCCTTGTCTCTCCACAAGAAAGAGAACAAGGTCCTTACTAAAAAAATTAGTCTGGCATACGGGAGTGGAAGTACAGAGAGTCGGTACAGGAGAATCGGATATATGTGTGAAACACATACTTCCGCCCTTCCCTTCAGGGAAAGTCTCCTCCGAGACCACAGATTAACCGCGATATCGGCCTTCGCTTGTACCTTCGACCAATTCATTTCCAACTGGAGATCAGGACCGAACCAGACGCCGAGTATCTTGATCGGCCCATCCGTCCACAGGAAAGGTCCGGGAAGAGAAACTCCCTTCCACGCACCCAACCGCAAGCCCACAGACTTATCGCGATTGATCTTGGCCCCTGTCACCATCTCATAACCACTGATCTCGTTGCTGACTTCGTCAATCTCGGCTCTGCTCGACTCAAGAACCGAAACGTTGTCAGCATGGCTGAGGTAGTAGCCCTAGGCAGGGTAATTCTGTGCAGGACGGGATTCGCCTTTAACTTGCGAAGGAATGGTTCCAACGCAAGAACGTAAAGCAAGGGCGAGAGCGGACAACCTTGGCGAATGGAGTGAGACAATACGAAAGGCTTCGATCTTACCCCATTCACTTCCACCAGCGCACCGGGGGTCGCATACAAAAGTCGGATCCAGGAGCGAAAGTCGGCTCCTAAACCGGCCGCCGAAAGGACAGCCTCCAGAAACCGATGGTCAACCCTATCGAAGGCGTTGGACTTATCTAAATTAATCAGCGCGGCTTCACTGTCGACTTGTTATAAGATCAAGCGTACGATATGAAGGTTATCCTGAATAGTCCTGTCCTTCACAGCACAAGTCTGTTCGGGGCCAATCAGACGAGACAGGACAAGCTGCAAACGGTTGGCTAAGATCTTCGCCAAAATCTTTAAGTCAGTATTTAACATCGTTAAATGGCGAAAGTTCCCTAACCCATCCCCACCGTCCTTGTCCTTACGCAACAACTTGATCACACCCCTGGTGAAGTGTTGAGGTAAAGACCCCTGCTTCATCCAGTGATTGAAAATCAGTCCCAGCAAAGGAACAAAAACGGGCGACAACCTCAAGTAAACTTCGTAGGGAAGACCATCTAGTCCCGGAGATTTATCCAGGCTAACCTGCTTCAGCGCTTCCCAGATTTCCGACTCTGTAATGGGACCCTCGCACCTAGACGCTTCAGCTGCCTCAAGGTAGGGAAAGTCAGCCAAATAGGCATCGAACTGAGCAGAGCTCAGACCGGGCTCCCTGGTGAAAAGATCCTGAATGTAATCCCGAAAGGCCTCACATAGCCCGCGTTTGTAGTCACGGTCCGCTTATCCGGCAATGTGACGCACGCTATATGTCGCCTAGACGCGTTCTTAATCTCCTCTGCACGCAGTTCAGCGGCCATGTTCGTCGCCTCAGAAGACATTCTTTTTAGCCTAGCCCTAACTACCAGAGCTTGATCCTTCTTGATAAGCAAGGAGGACAACTCTGCCTTAGCTAAGGCTATATCCCCACTAACACGGGATTTCACGGCCCGATCAACCTTTTCTTCTAAAGCCGTTGGCGCCGCTAACTATCTAGATTGAGTCGACGACTAAAATCGGCAGCAAACGTTCTAATTTTGGATTTTAATTTGTCCCACCAGGCGTTTCCCACAACCGCCCCCGTCAATTCCCTCTGAATCATTAGTAGCAGCTGGTCTCGGAAATCCTGCTCACCAAATAATGAACAGTTAAATTTCCAGTAACCAGCCATTCTAACCTTAGGCTTATCTAAGTTTACACGGACCCGGACAAGCCTATGATCCATATAAACTATATAGTGGAAACTTGGACACCCTAAGAGCTCTATATCGACTCTCATAACTAAGACTCGGTCCAGGTAGCTCGCAAGCGTCCCAGGCGCCGAGTTGCCACTATTTGTCCAAGTCCATGCTACCTCCTGAGGGTGCTTATTCCGGAACTTACCGACAAGATCAAACCCGCCGATAAAGTCCCAAAATGCCTTCACATCAGGATTGTTAGTACCCGTTCTTTGCCCTATACGATCTATATCGGGGTCAAGGATAGCATTCCAATCCCCCGCTAAAACTACCCGACGAGAAGTCGTCAAAAACGGCTCGATCTGCCGAAACAAAGCAGGCCACTCAGCATGGTTATTGGGCGCATAAACCCCAATGAGACGTAAAGCCTTATCCTTTATGGTAACATCCAGCACACAAAGCCTGCCCGCCGAATCTGCGAAGACAAGGGTACATGCAGCCTTCAAAGACCTGCTCACTCGAACGACCATCAAAACATGCTGAAAAAAGGGCGAACCCCTTAGACAGTATATCTTTACGGTCATGAGAAGAAAAACGGGTCTCTTGCAAATAACAAACATTCACCCCGAGGCGCTGAAGGTCACGAGAGAGCGTCGCCCTGCGAGACTCGGACCTCAGGCCCCGCACATTTAAAGTAGCTAACCAGAGAGCCATCGAGAAGTCCGATTAGGCTTGTTTAGCTGAATTAAACATGACCGGGGTAAGGATACCGACAGCCTCTCCCAAAGACCCATGGCCCATCTCAGTTTTGACGGTGCCATCCTGGGAGATACCGCCAATATCCCATGGAAACGTTAGTTTCAATGCTCTACATAGGGAAGGGTGAACTAAAACGGGGACCCTCCCTGAACAAAATTGTTTGCGATTTTCCAGCTGCTTATTCTGGACAATGGCTACAGGTAGGGCCATCTTAAACGCCATGATGGCCTCATCTGCCATTGCCCAAATTTGCTTTGCGCCCAGCCCAGTTCTAATGACGGTTAAGACCCGCTGGGCTTGCGGGAAATTCTGCGGTTTCTTCACGTCCAGGTTAGCATACTGACTGACGGACAACAAATATTTTAAGTCTTTTATTCTGTTGCCGTAATCTCGTACTCTCTTGGCCTGAGCCGGCGAAATCCGACAAACGTCTTTTCCTGTATTAAAGTTGCGTTTTTGCGCCATCTTTCTCCTTTCTCCTCGATCCGTGGTGGGGCTTCTTTGCCTTTTAGTTCCGGGTGGAGGCATTTCAGATTTTTTTGAGGGGGAAGGACTGGGAGTCTGTCGAGGGGTATGGGAAGATTTTTATTTAACAGGGGAAGGACGGAGTATGAAGAGGTGTATAGAAGGATCTGTGTTTATAAGGGCTGGGATCGGGAGATTTGGGAGGGGTTGGCGAAGGGGAAGATTTCTTTTTAGGAGAAAGTGTCTCCCGGGCAGAAGATGTGGATGGAATTGAATTTGAAGGTTTATTCTTATCTAATTTTTTCTTCAGTTCCTTTAACTTTTCTGATTTCTCGTTCTCGGGATCGAACTTTCTTTGTTGTTCTTGAAACTTTTGGGGAAGAGCCGGGTAATCGCCCTTAACGTTGCCTGATGGAGTGGGGCTGTTCGTGTCTATGGTCCTCTGGGCTTCAGGGGACTGAGGACTCGCTGTCCGGTGCTTCCCTCTGGTCCTACAAGCTACCAGCCATTCCCCCTCCCCTTCTCCACTACTGCACTAGCAGCGGGCGAAGGCTCTTTGGGGAATGTGGCCTTTGGTGTTGCAGGGGGATCTTGATCTACAGAAGCATGACTACCAGAGGCCTTCTTCTCTCGGCAGGAGGAGGAGAGATGACCAGTCACTCCACACCTCCAGCATACCGGTCTGTTACAAATTCATGATGGTCGTCTTCGAGTATAGAATCCAGAGGTTGGCAGTGAATATTTCGGAGACAGTAGGAAAGCGTACTTCAGGTTCGCAGTGGATATATCGTAGCAAAGTAGCAGAGCGTAGTTCTTCCTTTTATCATCTTCGCCTGGTCAAGTTGGCACTGGTCCTTCTGTAGGGTAAACAAAGATGGCCGCCTTTATACACGGCGGATACAATGTTCTGCGGCTTCTGATTGGTTAACCTTCTATTGGTAGACTATAAAGGAAGTTAAGTCATTTGGATTGTCTCACTAGTTATATATATACACCAAAAAAACCGTAACACGGTCTTCGGCCCGTTACTATGACCGGTAACCTCAAGCTTCCTACATCCAGACAGTTGGGGATGGAGCGGAAGGCTTTCTCGTCTAACATTATATCAAAGCTCCACCCCCCGCACAGGCTATCACAGGAGGCGCCCAGAATTTCGCCGTACTGGGAAAAGAAAGCAACGATGTGTTCCCGATAACCTGATAATTTTTGGGGGGAATTTCGCTTAGTACTTTAATTCAATTTAATTCAAATAATTATATTGAAGTTTTCGGCTCTTTTTTTGAAACATGAGAACTCTTATGTAGCGTTGGAACCTAATTATTAAATAAATAATTATACACACACATATATATATATATATATATATATATATATATATATATATATATATGTGTGTGTGTGTGTGTGTGTGTGTGTGTGTGTGTGTGTGTGTGTGTACTAATATTAATACTCTTTTGGAAAAAAATCTCGGATAGCACAACCTGTAGATATGTCAAACAAATCGGTACCCGAGAAAAAATTGGAAAAAAAAGAAAGAACTAAAAACATTAGAACAGGGGGAAAAACATCGTCCAGTGCCGTAAGACTTTAGTCCTAAGAAAAATAAAACCAAGCGAATAGTAAGACTAAAACATAGAGTGCTCAATACACTAAGTAGAGCGAAAATGAATTCAGCTTACTCTGAAGATCCATTTAGGTTAAACCTAGGTAGGTTTTCCTGGCTCTTTAGGATTTATTTTAGTTTATATATACAAGGTATCCATAAAGTTCGTATGCACTTTAAAAAGTTATAACTTTATTTGTATTTGCGATAGAAATAATTTGTAAACAAGGATTAGAAAGAATTAAATCTACATTTCTTAAGGTTTTATTGAAATTTTATTTAAGTTTCCACATGTCCTCCATCATTAGCAATACAAATGATAATATGATTTTGCAGTTCACGGAAAACATTTGGCAACTTATTTACAGTAATGCCTGAAATCACGTTAGTTATTTTAACTATACTTAAAACTAGGTACATTTAAACTTTAGAACATTTTTACTATATATTACTAAGTTTATAAAAAATAAAAGTTTACTAAATCAGAGAAAAGAATTAGCTATTTTTTGTCGTCATTATCATAAATTTTACTTAAATAACATTTAAATATAAAATTTAACAAAAAAAAATGTGACCTGGTAATATACATACTTATACTTGATATGAAAAAATAATTTTACTTACTGTAAGTAATTCTAATACATTTACTTGCTTTAAAAAGAAATATAGTCTATTAAAAATTAAAAGTGAAAATATTTTAAAATATTTAAAAAGTTAAAAGTGAAAATATTTTAAATAAAACATATTCTAACCTAAACATCCCCTAAAAATCTTTAAGTATACAAATTGAAAAAAGCCATAAGAATATTTGCCGTTAACAATAAAATTTTATTAAAAAAAATCCAGACGACATGCATTTAACGGATGTCAGAATTCGTTAAAAAATACATCTCTACCCTACCTAAACGTAACCCCTTTTTCAAACGTAACTAATAACTGATACAACAAAAGTTAATAAAATGAACACGCAACCACCCTTGTCTGGATGAATGGATTTCTCTGTATCCTTGGAAGCTGTAAATTATGATTTTTGCCGTTCCTTTAAAAGACAAAAATTTGAAAATAAGTTACACCAAAATTCGCTTGAGGATGAAATGGAACTAATGTCTTTAATTTAATTACAAAATTAAATTCGAAGATTTAGCTTCCATTTTTGAAACATGGTTAGAACTGTGTAGCGAAAAAAACATATTTGAAATCAGTTAATATATATATATATAATAAAAAGGATTAAACACTAATATTCCATGGTCATAATTTATTCTATTGGAATCGTAAATATGATCCAATTCATCAGACCTACAAATTCAAAAAGAAAACAGAAAAACCAACTCCGGAAATAAAAAATAAAATTTAGAGAGAGTGTAAGTATGAGAGTGTGGGACGAATGTTAGAGCTATAGAGAGGGGTAACAGACGAGAGAAAGTGGGGGATTAAAATTTACCAGAGAGAAGTTTTAGAGAGGGGAGTCAAAGACAGTTTAAGTGAGAGAAATATGAATGTTGTCGGATGTCTAATACATTAAAGATGTAACTGGAAAGGATACATTTTGTGGTGACATACACACACAATAGACGATCTAATCTTAAAGATCAGAAGAAGAGGGAGGGAGAGGAAAAGAAAAGAAAAAGGGGTGGGGGAGAGATGGGTCGTATATTTACCACTAACATTATATATATATATATATATATATATATATATATATATTAAATAAATCCTAATACTTAATGTGAAATAACATGAGAAAAAACATGTCATTAGAATAAAATGAAGACAGTAGATAATGATTGACATTGCATTTATATTATTGCAAATGAAAGTTGACTAGAAAGTAAGAGGCCGGAGCAGAATTCCACAGGTGAGAAGAAACTCTCAGCATAGAACTTACGGTTACATCTGGCCAATTCAACAGTAAAATGATGAGAACTTGCCGCTAATCTAGCATTTTGCTTAAATTTATAAACTCTAGGAACCACAGAGGAAAGTAATATTTATTTTGAAAAATACAAAAATGTAGCACAAGGCCAAAACCGGTGATCTTAAACTTAGCTAGCCACGGTTACTGACCCAATCTTAACACAGTCTTCCTTAAACCAAAACGACATATTCTTACTTACTATTCTCACTACAACCACCATAATATCTCAAAGTCCATATGAAGCCATAACTGATTTTCATATGTATAATTTGTCTCTTTCATTAGAACAATTTCCAAGAAAATATTTATAGAAAAGGCACATTGAAGTTACATTTTGTACGTGCGAATGTGACTGAAGCTGTCATATCTGATCAGGACAAATAACATTGCAGATTCTTCTTTGTATTTTACCAAGAGTCTCCGAATACACTGAAAATACATCAGACCAAATGTAGCAACAATATTCAATGTGATTGTTTTGTATCAGAGAATTTGAATTGTCCAGTGAATAAAGGAGCCATCCCGAATGAAATCCGTTGGACTTAAGGAAGCAACTTTTAAAGGAAATTTACTTATATATCAATATATACGGCATAGCAGAAAAAGAGAGAATGAATACATTAACGAGGAAGAAAGTATATCTTACGAAGCAGGAAAACAGAAAACAGAATAAAAAAAAATAAGACGAAGTTAGTTGGAGACTAAACAAATATCATTATCATAAGAAATTTTAAAGTGTTTGGAATGACATAAGAAAAGTAATAATACGAATAAGTACTGGAAGGAAATAAGGAAAGGATTGAAATAAGCAAAGATAATAAGAATAGAAATAACATTTGGAAGGAAATAAAAATAGACGTAAGGATTGGACGGAGAAACGAATAATAATTTTAAGGAAGTAAGGAAATAACTGAGAATGGGAAGGAAAAACAAATAATGTTTGGAAGGAAATAGATACGGATTAGAAGGGGAAAAAGTATAGATATTGGAAAGAAATTAGAAATGCCGACGGGAAGGAATATTTTGTAATGTTTGTGTTGGGGAAGCTAATTGTCTTCCTCTCTAAAGGACGATAACTCAAAATACAATAGACTTACTTCCCTTGTTTGGAAGACGACCGCCCCACTTCTGAAGCAAAGATGGTGACAAGCTGGCGTGTACGTTCATTGTCTCAATCCTTGCAATTCTTGCTGTTCTCAGACAGAATGAATTAAGGAGATTTATTTATGTGTTAGAATATACTTGAATTTTATTTTCATTCTTTTTTCTACATTCCAACATATTACCGTTTGGAAGGAAATAAGAAATTTGATTAGAAGGAAAAGTAGTTTGTTATGAATAATCAAGAGTGCTCTCCCCTTGTTTTCTTACTCTCCTTTTTGAAAGAGCTTTTTCTGTTTACTGGGACTATAAAAGGGCACTATACATGAACTTTGTATCCTTTCTTAAAGTCTACTGCTGAGCACTTTTGTCATTTCATGGTTTTTGGAAGGAAATACGAAAGAAACTTAAGACGGAAAAGAAAAACGAATAATATTTGGGATGAAGTAAGAAAATAAATTAGTGTCAAAAGGAAAACAAATGATTATTGGTAGGAAATAAAAAAAAAGACTGGAAGTGGTAAAAAATCTTATAATATTTAGAAGGATTATTTATTATCAGATTATTAGAAAATGATTAATCGCTGGCCACTCGTATTTGAAGATACCCGTCTATTATGGTGGCTAGCCAATCCCTGTTGTAGATGCTCGCTCAACACCGACTGAGCCAACCTGTGGTTTATACTGAAACTATGCTGAGCAGATCTTAGTTACAGTTTCTGGAAGAGACCGCGTTATTTAGCGTGATCAACAAACTGAACAAGTCTGGCACACTGAAACCCTCGGTCCCGATGAATTGTGACTTCGTGCTAGCACAGCTATCAACGGCCCACAAGGGTTCTGTCTACCCAATTACACTCACAAGGCTTGGTTCAAATCGTGATATCGTTTTCAGGCACTTTCCAAAGGTGTCACATGCTGGGACCCTGCCCCTCCAGACCGATAACATCAGCAATTCTCCATCTGACACATCAACAGCCGTCGTCTCATAGTCAGAAAGCGAACATTTTAACTACTCGGCCACGTGCCCATATCCGTATTCGAGTATACCCGTCTACTAGTAATTGCAGACGCTTGCTCAGGCGCATTTGTGTTTATTTAACACCCACAGAGTCCACGTGTGGTTTATACTGAAACTATGCTGAGTAGACCTTAATTAAAGTTTCTGGGAAAGAGTGTGTTATCTAGTGTGATCAATAATTTGAACAAGGCCAGCACGTTGGACTTGTGATTCTGTGCAAGTGTTCCATTCTACCCAATTTCACTGACAAGGTTTGGGTTAATCCGTGGTATGGTTTTCAGGCACTTTCAAAAGGGGCTGGGATCGCCTCATCCAGACCGATAACACCAGGAAGAATATGATTACAGGGCAGGAAAGAAATTAAATACAGAGCACGAAAGAAATGTTTATTGAAAGGACATCAGAAAAGGTTTGAGGACGGGAATGAAAAGTGAATAAAGTTTGGATGAAAATAAGGAAAAATAAATAATGATTGAAAGGAAACAGAAACGAAGAATAGTTTTAAGGAATAAGTAGATAAGAATGAACACAAGAATTGTGAATAGAAGAAATAAGGAAAGCTTTAAGAGCGGGAAGGTAACATGAATAAAAAATGAAAGACATGAGAAAAGGGGTAATGGCTGATAGGAAAAAATGAAATGTGAAAATGTTAGAAGGAAATAAAGAATACGGTTTGAAAGGATAAATCGATTTTTCAAGCGTAGCTTAGATGTGGCACAAGGCCGGAATTAAGGGGCACTCAGTGAGAACCGAATTCACTATTCAGTTGTAATTATTCTTGCGAGATAAGCTTGTTAACCATTACACCACCTCGAGTTGCCAAAAGGTTTGAAAGGAAAAATGAATAACAATAGGAAGGGAAAAAAATAGCAATGTTTTAAGGTGGCACGGTGGAGTAATGGATAGCGGCTCGGGTTGCGGAATCGGAGAGACGAGTTCGAATTCCAGTCGAATCCATTCACTTACGTGCTAATATCCTTGGGAAAGGTATAAATCCTCTTATTTCTCTCCCCACCAATAAATATCAGAACATTTGATCCAATTGGTCAGTAAGAAATGGCAACCTACTGCGGGAATCTGTATGGCTGGTATATGAATAATACGTAAATGTGACCAAAATACAGACGATTCGTAGAGACGAGTTCGAATTCCAGTCGAATCTATTTTATTCACTTACATGCTAATATCCTTGGGAAAGGTATGAATCCCCTTATTCTCCACCCCTGCCAGCTATGTGTTAATATCAGGACAGTTCCATGGCCTTGGGCTGGCCAGAAAGAGTCCGAGTTCGAATTCCAGTCGAATCCATTCACTTACGTGCGAATATCCTTGGGAAAGGTATAAATCCTCTTATTTCTCTCCACACCAGCTATGCGTAAATATCAGGATATTTCCATGTCCTTGGATGGCAACTGGAAAAAATCTGTACGACTGGTATA
>OZ010611.1:34218121-34235621 GCA_963932145.1 Acanthosepion lycidas
GGAATTGTATTATTTACTTGTTAAGTTTGTGTCTCTGTATATTAATCGTATATTCTTTGGTGTTTTATCGCGTCTTCATATGTCGGTGTGCAATTCGTTTTTTTTTTTATTATCGCGTCTTCACGCGTCCTTTTGTTATATCATAACGCTTTCTTTTGTTTTATTTATTTAATATATTTTACTTTTGCAAAGAATGGTTTCTAATATAATCGATCATGACCAGTTATATAGACTTTAATTTGTCACCGACGTCATATGGCTTCCCTTTGTCTTTTTGACAAATATTTCCAAGCTAACTTTTCTGATGATCTTTTTATCTTGGTGTTCCGACTACATAAATTTAAGCGTGCTACTTGATTGGCAATTAGGTCCCTCCATTTTAATACTGAACGAGCTACGTGCAATAGACATTTCTACTCTAACCGTTCTTTCACACTTCCCACTTGTGGAAATCCCTTTCGATTTCTTGCTTCCCAGACAACTATCAGGTCATCCCATAAGTTCTGTCCAAATTTTACCTTTTTTAAAATGAACGAAATCTAAAGAGTGTTTTATAATGTCTAATGGAGCTGAACAGTATTTTTATGTTTAGATGCATTTAAACTGATCAAATTTTATATCAGAGAACAATAAAATTAAATTTTGTTTGATTAAAACCCTGCTAACATGGAAGTACCCAAGAATCATTTGAGGCACATAATGCTTTATGAGTTCAAGAAAGGAAACTCAGCAGCCGAAGCGGCTAGAAACATTCACTCAGTTTATGGAGAGGAATGTGTGAATGAAACAACTTGCAGAAGATGGTTTGCAAAATTCAGAGGTGGAGATTTCACCCTTGAAGATGAAGATCGAACCGGACGTCCAGTTGAGTTTGATGAAAAGCTTCTAGAAGCAGCTCTTGAAGAAAATCCTGCTTTATCAGTTGAGGAATTGGCAGTGGTTCTCAGTTCAAACCATACAACTGTTCATCGTCATCTTCAACAACTTGGAAAAGTTCCTAAACTTGGAAAATGAGTGCCTCATGAATTGTCTGAAAACAACCTCAAATCCCGAGTTGACATCTGCTCTTCTCTCCATTCTCATCAACTTGTTTCACCTTTTTTTTTTCAACTTGTGACTGGCGACGAAAAATGGACCTTTTATCGAAATGTTAAGCGTTGTAGACAGTGGCTTGGTAAAGGGGAAGGACCCCACTCACAGCCGAGAAGATTACTTCATGGGCAAAAGGCTCTTCTTTCAATCTGGTGGGATCGCCAAGGAATAATCCACTTTGAATTCATATCATCTAATGCCACAATTAATGCTCAAACATATTGTCAGCAATTAGAGCGTTTAAACCACGCTTTGAAGTAAAAAAGACCTGCTCTAGTGAATCGAAAAGAGGTGATGTTTCATCAGGACAATGCGTGACCCCACACAGCAAGAATCACGTTACAAAAGATCGAAGAACTTGGTTGGGAGAAAATTCCTCATCCACCTTATTCTCCCGAACTTGCTCCTTCAGACTACCATTTGTTTTGTAGCTTACAGAATTATTTGGAAGACACAGCTTTTGCAACACAGGAAGATGTTAAAACTGACATCTGTGAGTTCTTCGAATCAAAGCCAAAAGAATTTTACAGTAATGGAATTAGTAAGCTTGTTAATAGATGGAAGGGAGTCATAGATAATCAGGGAAAATACATTGTTGATTGAAACTGTAATTAAATGTAACATTTGGTCACTTGTTTTTTTTATTCAAAATTCGGTCAGAACTTATGGGATGACCTGATAGTAAGCTTGTTAATAGATGGAAGGAAGTCATAGATAATCAGGGAAAATACATTGTTGATTGAAACTGTAATTAAATGTAACATTTGGTCACTTGTTTTTTTTATTCAAAATTCGGACAGAACTTATGGGATGACCTGATAGTAAGCTTGTTAATAGATGGAAGGAAGTCATAGATAATCAGGGAAAATACATTGTTGATTGAATCTGTAATTAAATGTAACATTTGGTCACTTGTTTTTTTTATTCAAAATTCGGACAGAACTTATGGGATGACCTGATAGTAAGCTTGTTAATAGATGGAAGGAAGTCATAGATAATCAGGGAAAATACATTGTTGATTGAATCTGTAATTAAATGTAACATTTGGTCACTTGTTTTTTTTATTCAAAATTCGGACAGAACTTATGGGATGACCTGATACGACCGTCAAAAATTTCAATGCCACGCCAATCGCTATTTTCTGTCGTCTTGAACCCTGTTTATTTATTTATTTTTTGCCATTTCCTCAGTCTCCCCATTTCTCAGTTTTCTCATTCTTTTTCTCTTTCAACCGCTGTAAACCCCTGTGTTCTGTCATTTTCGTATTGCTTTGCATGAAACGATAAAAAAAATCTTAAAATGATATCTTATTTCTTTTGGGACTTGTTTTTTTTTTTAATAGTTAAAGCTTCCAGTATTCGTAATCGTTTTATTAGCTTCTTTGGTATTAATAAATGTTTCTTGGTTTTTATGTTTTGTCGCTAAGTTGGTGATATGCTATTTAATTAAGTTATTATTGGATGTAATACTAATTAGATTCTCTTTTAATTTATGGCAGTTGCACCCACCATGTTGGCCAAAACGCTCACTAGGTGTCGTTCTATTCAGAACTATGAAACTAAGTATCATAACCATGTTTCCTCTTTTTTACTCTGACATACAACAGCGCCAACACGAAGTTATCTCCACCGGGGCGGAGGGGGATTATTACCCTTCCACTCCACGGGGGTGGGTAGGTCAACGTAGAAACAACAACACACACGCATTTCCTAACTGTAAAGTCGGTAAATTTTTGCCTTTTTTTTTTTTTTTTTTTTTTTTTTTAGCTATCTCTCTACACACAACTATATTCTTCTTGGAAGCCATTGCTCGTTATATGAAAATAGATATAAAAATATCTTCCACGTGTTGAAATTTATTCCTTCTGAAAATGTTGAAGTCATTTACTTTCGAAAGTTCTCAGCCCCAGTCTTGTCTATTTGGAACATTAACTTCAAGAACGCAACATCTTAAAACTGCTATCTTCGCGTCGAAATCAGAATTAATAAAATGAACGACTAGTGCATTAGTCGTTCTTCTCAGTTCAAATTAAAGTAGGAAATAATTTATTAAGAAGGAAATATATAGAAATTGCACTCATTTCTGAATCGTACAGCGGCGAGCCAACCGGCGCTTCATTTATGTCTTTATATATATATATATATATATATATATATATATATATATATATATATATATATATATATATATATATATATATATATGGAATCCCAGGGCGTATCAGAGTATCAGCAAGCAATTCTAGTTGATACTAGTAATGAGTCCGATCATCATCAGGCGACTGTCACTTAAGGCCTTATTCAAATATTAAGCTAATACATTTATACTCTAAGATTTTTCGCATTTCTCAACTGTGGGAAATCCCTTCCGATTTCTTGCTTCCCAGAAAACTACAATATTCAAAAATTTAAATGCAACGTCAATCGGCTTTTTCTGTCTTCTTGAACCTGATTCGTTTTTTTTTTTCCATTTCCTCACACTCCCCACATTTCTCAGTTTTATTAGGTTGGTGCAAAAATAATGTCGTTTTCTCACATATGTTACTATGTGATAAAACGACATTAATTTTGCACCAACCTAATATCATTCTTTTTCATTTTTATCCGCTGTAACCCCCAGCGTTCTCCTAGTAATGGTCAACAAGCAATTCTGGTGTATTCGATCATCATCAGGCGACTTTTACTCGAGGCCTTATGCAAATACTAAGCTAAGCTTAACAGATAATGATTGAAGGAATCTCCAAACCTTAACTGAAACATTGACCACTTATTTATCTACAATACTTTTTTTTTTTTTATAATTTCCTCACGAGTAAGGCAATAAAGATATTATGATGCATTTGAAATTACAGAGTGAGAGATAATATGAGAAAAAAATACTATTAAGCGGGGAGAAAAATTTGGTTTTGGTTTATTTTGTTTTACGGCATGTAATGGGTTATTTAATGCCGACAATATTTTTAGGATAGGTTCGTATGAATAGAATATATATTATTTGGTTTAGATTGGTTTGGTTTATTTTGTTTTACGGCATATCAACCTCAATGGGTTATTTAATGCCGACAACATTTTAAGGATAGATTCCTATGAATAGAGTATGTAATCTTTGGTTTAGATTGGTTTGGTTTATTTTGTTTTACAGCATATCAACCTCAATGGGTTAATGCCGACAACATTTTTAGGATAGATTCGTATGAATAGAATATGTATTATTTCGTTTAGATTGGTTTGGTTTATTTTGTTTTACGGTATATCAACCTCAATGGGTTATTTAATGCTGACAACATTTTTGGGATAGATTCGTATGAACAGAATATATATTCTTTGTAAAACCTCAGTTTGGTTTGGTTTGTTTTATGGTATATCAACCAGAATGGGTTATTTAATGACAAAATTTCCTTTTTTTTTTCAAAAATGTACAGCTGGTAATAATTTATTTTTAAAAATGTATAGTTTGGTTTATTTTGTTTTGTGGCATATTAATCTCAATGGGTTATTTAATGCTGACAAATTTTTATTGCTGGTAAGATCTTTTTCAAAAATTTATTGCTGATACTAATTTTTTTTTTTTTTTACAAATTATTTCTGGTATTAAAATCTATTTTTACACTTTCATAGTCAGGTTGTGGGGTCATTTTCCCGTAGCTGGGACCCTAACAGGTGCTACCACCCCATGTCAGGGTGGACCTGGGAGCACCAGCAATTAAGAAGTGGTTCCACGCTCCTCAAAACCTCCTAGTCAGAGGCCTTGCTGTTGGATGTAGTTTATCGACATACCCAGGACAGGGATGTAGTTCATCGTCTTTCCCAGGACGGAGAGAGAACAATTAAACAACAAGAATTAAGAAGACCGAAGACAACAATTGACACTGCATGTAGATTTTTGAAGATCAACGTTGACTAGAAAGCAAGAAACCGGAGGAGAGTTCCAAAAACGAAGCTTGCGAGAGAAGAAACTATTAGCATAGAACTTACGGTTTCATATAACCATATCAAATGTAAATCGATGAGAATCTAGTACTGTGCATAAATTTATAAAGTCCAGGTGTCATAGAGGAAAAGTTTATCACAACAATTACCGTGAAATTATTTATAGAAAAGGCACAGAGATGTTGCTTTTCGACGATGAGAAAGTTACTGAAGTCGAGATGCCAGGTGAAGATGAAAAATAAAATTGCGGATTCTTCTTTTGATTTTATCGAAAATCTCTAAAATAGGAGCATCAGACCAAATGTGGCAGCGATATTCAAAGCAGGGTCGAATGGTAGACTTAGAAATATGTAATATAAATTCTGGAGATGAAAACTGTCTAGCACAACACAGTGAACAGACTTTTTAGCATCAGACCTAGCAATTGAGTGTATAATCTTCATTTCAGCGGAAACTTGTTAGCTCAAGAAATCTCAACTAGTCACTGTCCAGGGGGTTAGCATCAGCCATACTGATGGAAGTCCAGGTACCACAAAGGAAAGTTTATCAAAACAATTACCATGAAAGTATTTACAGAAAACGTATAGCGAGGTTGCATTACCACGGTGGGAAACTAAACTGATACAGAGATGCCAGGTCAAGACCAATAAAATTGCGGATTCTTCTTTTTATTTTATCATAAATCTCTAAATATATAACAGGGGTATCAGAGAAGTCGTAACGAGTCACTGTCCAAGAGGTTAGCATAAGCCTTGCTGATGAAAAGCGGAAAGGATGTCTATCAGATGATTGATAGAGAGGAGTTTGGTTTTGTACCTACCTGTACCAGTAACGGAATTCACCCGAGGTTGGTTGAGCCGGCTCCAATATTGGAGTTTCATGGGAATTTGGAATTCACAAGCGGTCCCCAAACCCGCATGTATAGCACATGAGATTTGATTATAGTGGTGAAGGTTTCGTGCAGGACCATCCACACTTTTTGAAGGGCCGAATACAGAGACCTGGTGCACTACGTGCCATAAGGTCCCCAAACGACCCTCTGCAGGTTTTGAATTCGGAGTTGCCCTTCTCCTAGACCAGTTGCCATCCAAGGCTATAGAACCCAGTCTGTCCTGCTATTTACACATAGCTGGAGGGAGAAGAGGATTCACACCTTTCCCAAGGGTATTAGTACGTGAATGTAATGGATTCAACTGGAATTCGAACTCGGCACTCCGATTCCTCAATTCAAGCCGCTATCCATTACTCCACCGTGTTTTGGAGGCGTTAAAGTTAACAAGCCATGTTTCGCCCCGTCTGACGGCAGATTGTAGCTCATTTTGTTAGATCAGCCGCCAATTTCATCTTATCGAACTGATTCGACTTACTGTTAAGGGAGATGTAAATAGTTGTCTCATCAGTATAGATACTCAGTTGAATTCTGATCAAATTCATCAATATCACAATAAGTTTGTGTTCGGCATAAAACTTCACGCTTCTTGTTGACGGCTGCACTAATCGAATCAACGATCAAGCCTAGCAATCAGTGCTGTCTATTTCGATTAGGTCCCGATTGGTTGTGCCCAAGAGCTTGGAAAAAGGATAGCTAAAAATGGTTTCGCGCAAGAGTGATTTTGACATAGAAAAGCCATTTATCAAATCATGAATAATGTACAACAGGCTTTTCTTTTCTTTTTTTCTTTTTTTTTTTTACTTTCCTATTTATCTATATACGTACAATCAAGGGCACATCCTTGGCGGGAAGAGGGTCGAGGGAGTGGTTCAGCTACATTTATCTATAAAGCGATAGTTTACGATCCTGGCGCTAACCGCATCGTTCGTTGCTTGTCACAACTGGCCAGGCAAACGATCAAGAAAGCTTTGGAAATATTAATTCAGAATTCAGAATCTGTGTCGCTATCCATTCAGGACCTGTTTCCTCCCTGGGCGCAAACACGGCTTCCATCGAAATCACGCACTTAATCTGATTCTAAAAGTGACCTCGCTGAATTCCTAACAAAAGTCGCTTATTTCCAACAATGACGTCTCCAGCCAACTCTCTGTCCGAAAGAAATGATTACTTTAGAATTATTTATTGCTTTGTTGGCCTCGCAGATCTCATGCCAATGCTCCTGCGCACACACAAGTGGATAGAGATAGAGATGAATTACTGACAGTGATGCTCGGGTATACTTTGAACAAACATAATAGTTATATAGAAGGATGGGGAATGTGGGGTGAAAGGAAACTGAGATGAAGAAAATGAACGTCACTGATACAATGTGATATATAAGACAAAGTCGATTATTTAGTCAATATTCTAAGCTATTTCATTATATATATATATATATATATATATATATATATATATATATATCTTCAGGTATCTATCTCTGTATATATCTCAGCCTCTTTATATCTATCAAAGTATGTCAGCATTCAAATATCTATCTAGCTGCCAGTTTTTAAATAACTATCTTAGTATCATTATATTTATCAATCTATTAAGTTTTCAAATATATATCTAACTGTTCAATATCTATTTCAGTTTTTATTGTATATATATACATACATACATACATATATTTATATATATATATATATATATATATATATATATGTATATATATATATATATATATCTGTTTAATATATATTTCAGTTTTATTGTATATATATATACATATATATATATATATATATGTATATATATATATATATATATATATAAAATATATATCTAACTGTTTAATATCTATTTCATTTTTATTGTATATAAATATATATATATATATATATATGTATATATATATATATATATAAAATATATATCTAACTGTTTAATATCTATTTCAGTTTTATTGTATATATATATATATATATATATATATATATATATATATATATATATATATATATATATATATATATATATAAAGAAAGAAAGAACAGTAAAATATATAGTCCAGTGTTCTTCATGATATTTTTTAATTTTTATTTTTACAAAACAGTGCTCAATGTAAATTTACAGAGCATAAATATTATAAATTAACTGGTTTAAAATATGTTTTTTCGCTACACAGTAATAACCATGTTTCAAAAAGGGAAGCTAAAAACTTCAAATTTAATTTTGTAATTAAATTAAAAACATTAGTTCCATTTCATCTTCAAGCGATGAATTGAAGATGAAATGTCACTCAACAAGCGCAGCATCTGTCTACATTTCTGAGATGAGGTATTATGTACACTATTTACATTTATCGGGCTATTGTCCTCATCTTTGTCGCCATATTTATTGCAACGTTTCGGCCCTTCATTATCTGTCAAGCGCAGTTGTTATCGTATCCAATGTAAGCATACCCATCTTTCCTCTTGTCTTTTATAGTTGATCACTTCGTGTGGGGTCATATTTTTCCCTGGCCTTAATATTATATCTACTGTCAAGTATTCTACCATTACGGGTTTTTCTTTTAATTATGTCGTCTTCTGTGGAGTAATGGATAGCAGCTCGGATTGAGGAATTAGTGAGCAGAGTTCGAATTCCAGTCGGAGCCATTACATTCACTTACGTGCTAATACCCTCTTTCCCCCCAACCCCAGCTATGGGCAAATAGCAGGACAAACCTTGGATGGCAACTGGACTACAGCAGAAAGAAATGGTAAAATCTACCTCGTTAATCATGTATCGAAAGATACACGATCACCTAAGCGTGTATTACGCATGGCACATAACTGACCTCTTCTGTAGTTTCCTGATGTTTAATAAGTTATGTGATAATGGATATTTGGATGTGATGGATTAACTGGTATCGAAAAAATTCGCTGGTACTTTGTTGAGATAATTCTTTATAGATTATTATTAATAATAATAATAATAATAATAATAATAATAAGTGCCTCCTTATTGATATGGCAGTCCCTGCTGACTGCAATGTATCTTTGAAGATATTCAAAAAGCTATCAAAATACAAGGACGTTGAAATAGAAATCTCAACAATGTGGCATATGGGAACATCAACAATCCCTGTTGTAGTTGGAGCCCTAGGACTGATTGGAAAAGATTGCAGCAGACTAATTGAAGGGATTCCTGGAAGTCCATGCCCCAGTGAGATACAAAAAATTGTTCTGCCACACTTTACGAAGGGCTTTATCTATGTAATTTTTTTTTTTTTTGTTAGTGGAAAGTGTCATGATGCCATTTCTAACCTTAGGTCGCTGGGTGGGACCCGGAAAGAAATGTGTAAACGCCATAACTCAAAGAAAATAAAAAATAATAATGTTATGGTAAAAATATAAGCAAAAATAATGTTAGACAAGCTCCAACAAAATCCAAAATTAGAAATTCACATGAAAATACAAATTACCCAACTTTTGGCTCTATCATCTGTTATCAACCCATAACATTCTTGCGCCACATTTATTAATGCTAGTTATTAACGCCTATGAAATTCCATAATAGATCATTGCAGTTGTTAAATATCTTCTGTCATAATCAGGTAAAACAGTTAAAAATATCCCCCAAAATGATAGACCAATAACTTGTCTGTCCACCACATATAAATTTATCTCTTTTGTCTTGACGAACTGTTCTTACGTTTTTTTCTCGATGAAAACATCATTCTTCTCTTGAAACAGAAGGAATGTCGGGTAATTTCATATTGTTGCAAACATCAACTACTAATAAATAAAATGATCCCGGAAAATTACAGGAAACAAAATAAAAATCTTAGTACATCTTGGATAGATTACGGCAAAGTCTTTGAGAGTCTGTCATATTCTTGGATCCTTAAGGCTTTGGAAATGTACAAAGTCTCCTCAGTAAAAAGTAGAATTCCTTAAATATAGCATGGAACTGTGGAAAACCATATTATACCAAAATCACACCAAAGGTACAAGCACTTCAAATTGCTTGAATATCCGACGAGTAATCATTCAAGGAGATTCCCTACCACCCCTTCTGTTCTGTCTATCCTTAATCTCAAAATTCCATGAACTAAACGGTAATAAGCATTGATACAAAGTACAAAAGAAAGTGTTTAATCACCTATTCCACATAGATTATATCAAAACACTCCGTCAAAGCCAACAATGAACTGAAGGATATCATTAATATTAGGTTGGTGCAAAAATAATGATGTAATAATGTCGTTTTTTGACGTTACGTCAAAAAACGACATTATTACGTCATTATTTTTGCACCAATCTAATACTATAAAATGTTTCCGTGATGATATAGGTATGGATTTCGGATTAAATATATGTGGAAACGTAGCATCCAAAAAAGGAAGAATTCCAGAAACACTCAATAGATTTAGATTTTGTCACAAAAATTAGGGAACTGGAACAAGATGAAGCTTGTAACTTGGGAATCAGCGAATGAGATATAATACAGCATACACAAATGAGGAAGAAAGTAAGAAAAAAACGTGTGCGTTCTGGTATTAAATACCGAGATGAATCCGAAAAAAGAGAATATAAACCTTAAACGCTTTGGTTGTCATTGTGATGTAATACAATGTCAACATCATTAATTAAACCCTTAAAAGAAATAAAGGGAATAGATGTCAAAACGAGAAAGTTTCTCACTTGCCACCGCATGCATCATCTTAAAGCAGATGTTGATCGTCTGTAGGTGTCCAGATCCGAAAGAAACAGTAGTTCAATTAAAATTTCTTATTGACAGCTTATTCAACAGCATACTTATTGACGTGGCAGGCCCTGCAGTTTGTAATATATCTGTTATGGTCCAGGTTAGGACCAAGGAAGAACAACACGAACACAAGAGTAAAAATAACGAAGGTATATTACACGAAATAATAATACAAGATGTGGAAGGTGTTAGTATGACTGTCAGTCTGGTTTGGAGTGAACTACTATCGGCTCGACTCGATTCGGTATCTAGCCACACCCCTCCACGAGGGTTGTATGTGGCACAAGGCCGAGTTTAACGTGGGTTTCCCGAGCCCGTAGGCTCGTCCAAAAAAATGCCCGTAGAAACTGTAAAAAACAGAATCGGGTTGGTCAACCTCCCCGAACGAGGCTCTACCGTTCGGCGGAGCCTCGTCCGGGTTCCTCTCTGCTCAGAGGCAGTGAGCTCGACCGTCAAGCCGAGAAATGTAAAATATGTGTTTTTTTTAATTTTATTTTTCACTTGGTCACTAAAAAATTAGCATGGTGCCATTTCTGAGCGGGACCGGGAAAGAAATGTATAGACACCAGAAATCAAAGAAATAATAATAATAATAATAATAATAATAATAATAATTTTTTTTTTTTTTTTGTCAGTGGAAATTGTCATGATTCAATTTCTAACCTTAGGTCCCTGGGCGGGACCCGGAAAGAAATGTGTAAACGCCAGAAATCAAAGAAAATAATAATAATAATAATAATAATAATAATAATAATAATAATAAAACGATTGCAAGATAAATCACTTCATGGTCAATACTCTGCCCGTACCAAACAAGCTGATGTAGACAAACCACGTACCCATCAGTGGCTACGTCGTGCAGGGTTAAAGCTGAAAACGTTTTATCCTTACTGCACAGGACCAATGATTGTTAACTAGAAATTATCAAGCACACATACTAAAATATTGCGTTAACCCAAAATTCAGATCTTGTGAGAAATATCCTGAAAAAATTGTTTATCTTGTATCAGGTTGCACGGTATTGGCACCCACTGAATATAAAACCCGGCATGACAGAGTGGGCCAATATCTGCACTGGAAAATGTGCAACTTCTACGGGAAGGAAACTGAAAGAAACTGGTATGAACACCACCCAAACCCGGTTACAGAGATAGGATCTGTTACAATTCTATGGGACTACAAAATCCACACTGACAGAACAAACAAAGCTAATCGCCCAGACATTGTTATTAGAGACCGAAAACAAACAAGTGCCTCCACATTGATATGCCAGTCCGTTCAGACTGCAATGTATCTTTGAAGATCTTCAAAAAGCTATCAAAATACAACGACCTTGAAATCGAAACCTCGAACTTGTGGCATATGGGTACATCAACAACCCTTCTTGTAGTCATGGCCCTCGGATTGGTCGGAAAAGATTCAAGCAGACAAATTGAAGGGATTCCTGGAAGCCAATGCCTTAAAGAAATACAAAACATTTTTCTCAAGATTACAGCCCACACCTTATACCTCACCCGTGCTTTATCTATGTAAAATATGTTTTTTTTATTTTATTTTTTAATTGGTCAGTAGAAAATAGCATGGTGCCATTTCTAGCCTTAGGTCTCTGAGCGGGACCCGGAAAGAAATGTTTACACACCTGAAATCAAAGAAATAATAATAATAATAATAATAATAATAATAATAATAATAATAATAATAATAGTGTACTTTTAAAATGATAAGGCATCCAAGAGTATTCGGGAGATAAATTTAAGTAAAGCCTTTAGTCGGATACTGTCCGAATGGAATAGGTTAATCGACCTGAAAGTTTTTTCTGACTAGGCCTCACCTGCAAGATTATATACTGAAGCTCTGTCATTGTATCGTACACATTTGGCTGTATTACATGTGTCTGGTGTACCTTTAAAAACTTCTGCTTTCCCACAACAATGTCGGTTGAATAATTAGTGTGATGTTTGGAACTTCCCTGGTCACTATCTGACGGATTCTTCAGTCTCATCGATTAATGGCATATTTTTGACGTCCAGAATGTCCCTTTAAAGGGTGCATTAGTTTCCTTGCCATTGTTATTAATTTATGCAATCATGCAATTCAGAGGCGACATAAAAACTGCTATTATTTTTTTATCACTGACGTCGGTTCTCTCATTTATCAAATTTACCAAGTGTACACTATTTTGAAATCTGATAAGGAGCCACTTTCATATGATTTCGAGGTACTTTTTCAGATATTTTATTGATATTTGTGTATTTATTAATAATTAAGCAATAGTACATTCCAAATCTAAAAGACATACAATAATAGTTAATTCATATATATATATATATATATATATATATATATATATATATATATATATATATATATATATATATATATATATATATATATAATGTCATCCACAGACTGTTTCGCTGTATCAGTGCGGCTAGACATCCGGTTGCCTCTAGCTAGGATCGAAACCCGACTGAATTGGTATCAGGCGGATATTCTACCACTAAGCTGTCGGCGCACGGTTGGGATGAAGGTGGATTTTTGGCGTATTTATTTTAGGAAACACGCCCAGTGACCGACAGTGACTCAATTCGGCTTGCGAAGAGTCTCTCTCTCTCTCTCTCTCTCTCTCTCTCTCTCTCTATATATATATATATATATATATATATATATATATATATATATATATATATATATATATATATATATATATATATATATTTTTCCTCTATACTGTTCCCTCTTTTTAAAAATTATTCACCTTTCTCTTGATGGTTCTTGAATGGACTTTGAAGATGGAAATCACAGTATGAATGTTGGTACCATTACTGAAGGCTAGATTTCTCCTAGACCGGTTGCCACCTAAGGCTATAGAACCCAGTCTGCCCTGCTATTTACTCAGTGCTGGCAGGAGAGAAAAAGAAGACTCATAACTTTCGCAAGGGTATTAGCACGCAAGTAAATAGTTCCGACTCGGCTCTTGGTTCCTCAGTCCGAAACGCTATCCATTATTCCACGCATGCCTATATATATATATATATATATATATATATATATATATATATATATATATATATATATATATATATCAAAATAAAAAAGAAAGAACAGTCAGGTTTATAATCCACATTTTTAAACATTTATTATCATATTATAATAATTATATATTTATTTTTATATTATAATAATTATATATATATATATATATATATATATGTGTGTGTGTGTGTGTGTGTGTGTGTTTTAATATATTTTCTGTTTATAGGTTATTTTTTAGATATAAATTACAAATCAACAATTCGCCCTTGCATGGAGTATTGCTGCCATATGTGGTCTAGAGTCCCTTCGGTTTGTCTCAAGGTTCTTGATAAAATCCAGAGACGGATATGCAATGTAACTGGCCCTCATCTGGCATCTCGTCTGCGGTCGCTCTCTCACAGACGTGCCATCGCCTCCCTCTGTCATTTTTTTTTTTACAAATACGTTCATGGTAATTGCTCCGATGAGCTGCTTTCGCTGGTTCCCAGACTTCATGAATTTAACCGTCCTACGAGGCCGGCATCTCGCTCACTCATTTTTACTGTCGAAACGGTTAAATGTAGCCGTCTCTTCTACTTCAACAGCTTCATGTCTTGCACCTCACGCCTGTCGAACTCCCTCCTCTTTTCCTGTTTCCCTGATAGCTATAATCTAGAACTATTCAAATATAATGTCAATCGACGTCTACCAGATGCCATGATTTACCGCCTATCTTTCTCTTCATGTTTTCCTATATCACTCCTATTTGGTCTCACTACAATTCTCTGTAAACCCTTGTGTGCTACTGGCTTCCTGCCTTGCTTCGGGTGAAACAATAAAAAAAAAGAAAAAGAAATTAAGTTAATGCTCTATTTGTTTAATAGTTGTATCAATAAAAATAACGTATAAACAGAAAATATATTTATATAATTGTCGGATTTAGGCTATTTCATAATATAGGCATATATATGTATATATAATTTCGGCATAGACAAGATTACATACATAATAAATTAAATTTGCATCAGTGGTGATATACCGGAAGACCTAAGTAGATCTATTTTCCTAGCCCTGCTTAAAAAGCCAGGTGCAAACGAATGTGAACACCATCTGACAATCAGCCTTATGAGCCATATAACAACACTTATCACATGAAATCTGCGGAACAGAAGACGCAGACGATTCAGAACGGAAATAGGACAAGAACAGTGCGGTTTTGTTAAAGACATTGAAATAATGAATGCAGTATTTATGGTCAGGATAATATTAGAAAGAAAATATTGCAGATAGATTTCTCCCGTTGTTTTATAGATTAAGTAAAATCCTTTGATAAAGTACGACCCAAAGAACTGTTATAATAACCTAGTAACAATTATTACAATTTAATCTCAATATTTAAAAGCCATTGTGTTATTGTAAATTTTTATTACCCTGTTTCTATGGAGATGGCTAATGGATATTCTTTCATGACTTGGGGGTGGGGTAGATTACTACCCTCTCACATCCACCAAAATCCTAATATATTCTATAACGGTTGCTAAACAATACATGGTTAATAAAATATGTTTCTGTAGGCTGACGACTGACTCTCCAAATAAATCAGATAAATTTACATTCTGGGATATGACTCTAAGCCATGTCTGTTTTGAATGTTCTTTCAGCAGTAGGTATCTGCCATTTTTAATTCTTAATGCATATCTCAAATTTAACTAAGTTAAAACCTGTTTTTTTTTTAAATAAGAGTAGATAGCCTTTCCTATCGCAGTGTCCATACTATCCCCTTCATTTGAACAGGAGTAACGTTTCAATCTTTGTTTCTTGTTTAGGAAGAAGTTCTCCTTTGGAGCCTATCAAGAACCCCCGAGGCAAGCAGTGTTCTTGATAAGCTCCAGACGCGGATATGCAATATAATTGGCCCTGATCTGGCATCTCGTCTACAGTCACTTTCACACAGACGCGCCGTCGCCTCTCTCTGTCTTTTTTACAAATACTTTCATGGCAATTGGTCCGAGGAGCTGCATTCGCTGGTTCCCAGATTTCATGAGTTCAAGCTCTGGGGCCTTCATGAAACCTTTCTTATATGTGTGGATGGCGGCAACGTCTTTTCATACTGAGAGTACCAGGTTGGCAGTTTCTGATAGTTAGGAGCCCGAACTCTTGAAAGTCTGTTTTGATCAGAAGTCACATAAAATTAGGGTTCGTTTAGTTCCATGTCGCCAACGGAAGGGTACCCCTACAAAAACTTCTGGTGGGCAATCACAAGGCCACACTATGTTGCTGTCTGTGTCAGTGCCCGCACATCTTACATTAGACGGCCGAGTGTTACTAATACTTTCATGCTTTTTCTTACCGAAATGATAATGACTAAAACAGGTCGGGTAGCTGTTCTCCGTGACGAGACTCTGCCCTTCGACATAGCCTCGTCTTTGCCCGGAGGCAGAGAATTTGACAAGCAATGATAAGCAACCAACTAAATAAAATTAATCCATCTTACCATAATCACCTAAACCTCTCGAACTTTCTTTCTTCAATGTTCCTGGTATTCTTACCAAGTTCTGCAGTGTGGAAGCATTTCTTTTTCAACAATCTCTGGACATCCTAGCTCTCTGCGAAACTGATCGTAACTATGCAATCCCCTCCTCTATTCCACTCTTTAGGTAGGACTCTAATGTACACATGCATGGCCTGGGAGTTTATCGCCGCGAACATCTCCCGCTGTCTAGGGAATTCTCTTGAAACTCTTGACCAGTGTTAATGTTGTAGCATACCTACGGACGATAATCGGTATGTCCCCATGCACATAAATACAGTAGTAAATACTGTATTTTGGTTTGCAGTTGGAGATTAGTCTACAGGTGAGCAAGTCAAATTCTCTGACTCCGGGCAGAGAGGATCCCCAGACGAGGCAATGTCGAAGGGTAGAGTCTCGTCTCGGGAAACAGCTACCAGACCCTGTTTTATACTGGGTCTACGATGAATTCTTGTCCGAGGCTACGGGCTCGGATACCCCACATTATATTCGGCCTTGTGCCACATCTGACCGCGTGGGAGTGGTGGTAGATATCCTGCAGTTGAAGATTTGTCTCCAGCCGCGCTGGTCAAACTCTCTGCATAACAGGCAGAGAGGATCCCCAGGCGAAGCGATGTCAAAGGGCAGAGTCTCGTCTCGGGAAACAGCTACCAGACCTTGTTTTATACTGGGTCTACGGTAGATTTTTGGTCGAGTCTATGGGCTCGGATACCCCGCATTAAATTCGGCCTTGTGCCACATCTGACCGCGTGAGGCGGTTGGTAGATATCCTGCAGTTAGTAATTCATTGTGGAATTCACTTGATTCCTAGCAGTTGACTTCTTCTACGCGCCGCTGTTGAATCTTATATGTGTTGTTCGTGTCCTAAGTTGGTGCAAAAATAATGTCGTTTTCTCACATATGTTACTATGTGAGAAAACGACATTATTTTTGCACCAACCTAATATTATCGTTCATTACTAATATCCATGTGATTATTCTATTCAGTAACCTTCCCTAGGTTACAACACTTATAGTCTTGCCTATCTCTCTGTACTAAACAGAGTCAGTTATCACTTCTTTCTTTATCGTACCCTTTGCTCTCTATACTGTAGCATGATAGATAATATTTCCGATTATATAGACAAGGCCATCGCTCTGTACCCTTTTGCAAATATTTGTATTCTGTGATTTTAATGCACACCGTGACAGGTGGCATAATTACTTTGTTATTGACTTCGCTGCCATCCAAACCCTGAGTGAGAAGTTCAGGGTTTGGATGCTACTCAATCTCTCACGCAAGTGGTGGACTTCCCCACGTGTTAC
>OZ010611.1:34240621-34273121 GCA_963932145.1 Acanthosepion lycidas
CCCCCACACGGTACCGATGTCAATAGCCAATCATTGGCATAGTGTAAACACACGTTAAGAAAACTAATGACAAAGTGGAAAAAAAAAATTCACTTTTTCATTAATTTTTCGTAACGTCGTTCTGATACATAAAGTATAGTATTAGGTTGGTGCAAAAATAATGACGTAATAATGTCGTTTTTTGACGTACTTTTTAACGTCAAAAAACGACATTATTACGTCATTATTTTTGCACCAACTTAATAGTTCTTTTTTTTTAATTTGTTTATTATTCACTTCATTTGTTTACCTATTTATTGAATTGGGCTATTTTATTTTTGTATTATTGATTTTTTAGGTGTTTAATTAAGGTAGTAAAAATTTCATTAATTCTCTGCATTTTGAGATGAGTTCTAATCGTTTATTTAGTAATTTGTGTTCAACTGTTTGTAAACGATGCATAATTTCTTGGTTTCTAGTATCTTTCATTTGTTCATGTGTATATTTTTCTTTATCTGCTGATTTGACAGTGGCTTGGTATATTAGATTGTTTTCCAGACAATTTATATTTAAGGGTGTTTCGTTCTTTGCTCTGCAGTTAGACGTGGGTTTGATTTGTGCAGGTGATTTTTTGATTGTTTTCTTGTACGCTTTTATTTTTGTGTCATATTCTTGCAAAAGCACAGTAAAAATCAGTTACAGTTGTGCCGATAGGCAAAAAAGTCCTTTTTTTTTCAACGCGTCTTTCAAACGATTCAATTGATCAATGTAGCGGAGAAGATTAGGCGTCCTATCATATTATTCTATCAATTCATGATAATTCCATTAAGATCTCACTTCAAACAGGGATTTATTTTTATTTTGTAGGTCGGTTGGTTGGTTGGTTGGTTGGGTTTTATGGCATATCAACCACTGTGGGTTATTTAATGCAAAATCCAGTTTATATATATGCCAAATATATCAATTTTAAATGCCTATTTTGTATGGAACATTTTTAGCAAGCTAGAGCTTATTTGCTTGCACACTGCAAAGTAATCTCAGGTATTTTTGTTTAAGTCAAGAATTTTCATTTGATAAGGACAATTTATTTGCAAAATGGTAAAATGTAGGATATGTTGTTTACGCATCAGTCTACATCTTTGATAAGAGACCAATTCTTTTTAGAAAATCCAATATATTTTTTGGTTCAGTTTTTGCAAATAATTTCTTCATGTTCTTCGTGTTATAGAAATTTTTACGGATATGTACGAGATTTGTACATTCTATTAGTATATGTTTTACAGTGTATTGTTTTCCACAGGGACATTTAGGAGTAGGTTCTTGTTTTAGTATGAAAGAGTGAGTCAGTCTTGTGTGTCCAATGCGTAGTCGGGCAATGGTTGTTTGTTCTTTTCTTGTTTTAAGATTCAGTTGCCTTTCCTTTAGAATTGGTGCTATTTGGTAGAGTTTATTGTTGGTATTTCTGTCCCATAGTTGTTGCCATTTTAGTGTTATTGTTGTCTTGATTTTATGTTTTAGGTCAGTGTATGGGATTTTGATGTTTTGGTCGGGTGTCATGTTAAGAGCAGCTTTGGCTAAGGAATCAGCTTTCTCATTTCCCTGGATTCCAGTATGGCTTGGGATCCAGCAAAATATCCCCTTTTTGCTATGTGTCAAGGTGTTCAGTTTGTTCAACAGTTTAACAATAAGAGGGTTATTCTGTTGTGTATTTTTTATGGATTGTAGGACAGAGATTGAGTCGGAATGAATAATGAATTTTTTTATGTTGCTGGCGTCAACAATCTGAAGAGCCAAATTTATTGCACAGATTTCGGCGGTGAATATGGAAGCTTCATTTGGGAGACATTTTCCCACTGTTTTCTTACCAAGAACTACTCCACATCCAGTTCTATTGCTGTTTTTGGAACCATCAGTGTAAATGTGCGAGTAATTTGGGTACGTTTAATGAATATTGTAGAGCTTTCCTTAATAGGTTAATGGGTGTGTTTTATTTTTAGGGAGTTTGTTGAGATCAAGGTTGACCACAGGTTCTTTAAGTTGCAGGGAGGTGAGCTTAGTTTAACGGTTTCGTGGATGTTTGTAATTGAGATGTTGTTGTCTTCCACTGTATGTTTCATTCGAAGACCAAAAGGTTTTATGGCTTTTTCTTTTTGATCAAATATGGCTTGGTATTTGGAATTAAAAATGCAATTATAGGCTGGATTGGTGGGTTGAGATTTGATTTTAGTGTAGTATTGCAGACCTAATTTTGTGAATCTAAGTTTTAGTGGTGGTTCGTACGCTTCAAAATAAAGGCTCTCCACAGGGGATGTTCTAAATGCCCCCAAGACGAGTCTCAATCCTTCATGATGGATTGTATTGAGAGTTTTTAGATAAGATTTTCTGGCTGCTCCATATATGTAGCAGCCATAATCCAGTTTTGATCGGATTAATGTTCGATACAATTTAATGAGAGTTTGTTTATCTGCACCCCAGTCTTTGTGGGCTACAACTCAAATTTTTTGTTTGTTTGTTTGGGTTTTATGGCATATCAACCAATGTGGGTTATTTAATGCCAAATCCAGTTTATATGAATTTTAAATGCCTATTTTGTCCTGGCAACATTATTGTTTCCAAAGTTTCAAAAACATAGCTGGCAACATTGTTTCCAAAAGGTTTAGCTGGCAACATTATTTTTGCCAAAAAAACGTATAGCTGGCGACATTATTCTTCCGAAAACACTATCTGAGGCCTTCCTTGCCGTTGGACGTAGTTTATCGTCATACCCAGGACGCTTTTGTAGGTTGGATTTTGCACGTCAACCAATTTTTATTTTAAACATCGTTATAGTGGATACTTCGTATTTAAAATAGACGCCCCATTTTTATTTAATAAATAGTGTGCATTACATCTCTAAGTATCACTTGTGTTATCTACTGTTGAACTTTTAAGGGACACCCATTGTGAAAAGAACTCATTATTCAGTAGTAATTGTCGATCAGACCATTTCTCTTGACAATTACCTTAGACTGAGAGATTTCCATTTTTTGTGTGTGGGTAGGGGATTTTATTGGTGATAAGTCATGTTCAGGATTTAATCATATGATTATTTAGCCATATTATTCAAATATCAAAGAAATTGTACTCAAGATAAATCTATCCCAAAAAGAAACTATGAGATGAAATTGGAATGGAAGATTTGGTGTTACATACCCTCAATCATAAAAATTTAAAATGTGGAATTTATACTCTAAACAATTTAACAGCGCAGGCGCATGGATCACTTATAACAAATTTAGCACAAGGTTTATTCATTGATTTCTTTTTACGGTTTATAAAACATTTCTAGGTTATTTAAAGTCAGAAATTATTTTTAAATTTTAATAGTTTTTTTTTTGAGTTAATGAATTCTATACAATACTAATTAACTATTATTAATTATAATTAACTAATTATTGATACTAATTAACACATCCGCGGAGGTGAGAAGAGGTCGATTCATAATTTTCCCAATGCTATTTGCGCGTAAGTGAATATAACTAGAAATTGGAACTTGGCTTTATATGTTTCGCCAGTCCTGGGTATGACGATAAACTATATCTGGCAGCAAGGCCTCTGAATGTGTGTATAGGGTGTCCATAAAGTTCGTGTGCACTTTAAAATTTTTTAACTTTACTTGTATTTGCAATAGAAATAATCTGTAAAAAATGTTATGAAGTTTAATGTACTTAGTTTTAAGTATAGCTAAAATAACTAATTAATTAAAAATATTTTTAAATAATTAATGATTAGATTGGTGCAAAAATAATGACGGTTTTTGACGTATTTTTAACGTCAAAAACCGTCATTATTTTTGCACCAACCTAATAATTAATTATTTAAAAATATTTATATATATATTATATATATATATATATATATATATATATATATATATATATATATATATATATATATATTAAAGACATTTTTATGTTTAAAGTTCTTTTTTTTCTGTTTTTTTTATAGATACAAGTATTTAAATTCGTTTGAGGATGAAATGGAACTAAGGTCTTTAATTTAGTTACAAAATTAAATTCGAAGCTTTTAGCTTTCATTTTTGAAACATGGTTAGAACTGTGTAGCGAAAAAACATATTTTAAATCAATTAATTTATAATATTAATGCTTTGTAAATTTACATTGAGCACTATTTTGTAAAAATAAAAATATCTATAAGAACACCGGATTATATATCTTACTGTTCATTCATTATATATATATATATATATATATATATATATATATATATATATATATATATCATTCGCAGACAGTACTGTTTAACTGTATCACAGCTCTTCAGTACGACTAGACATCCAAAGCCTAAAGCCATATATATTGAAAAATGAATAGTTGCAGTTAAATTTTTGTTTGTTCCTTCAACTCTGCAGTGCTCTATGTGATCCTATTTAATTATCTGAAATTAAAAACTAAATAAGCTTATGTTTAATTACATTATTTGAAATGTTATCCTCATCTTCATTGCCATATTCACAACGTTTGGCCGGTCTATGCTCCGGCCTTCTTCATGTGATTGGAATTTCGAACCATTTACTTCTTCAGGATGTCTCAGTTATTTCCCTTTAACTCATCTATCCAAGGTTTTCGATCACCACTGCTGTAGCCTGGTATTGAACTTATAAGACTTTGGGTCTATTTACGGGATCTAACCAACACTTTTATCCACTGGCCCATGTGTCCTTGAGGACATCTGGGTATGAAAAAGAAATTGCAATATGAACACTAGTTAAAAAAATGGTTGCTGAGACATTAGTTTTATAAATTCAAAGAAAAAGAAAACGCAGATGTCCTCAAGAACACATGGTCTGGTGGATAAAGACATTGGTAAGATCCAGTTACATGACCCAAAGTGTTGTGAGTTCAATACCAGACTACAGCAGTGGTGAAACAAAAGAACTTGGAGAGCTGAGTTAAAAGCAAATAACTGAGACATCGTAAAGGGGTCTGTTCGAAAATTTTATCACCTGAAGAAGCGCGGAGCGTATATCGGCCGAATCGTTGTGAACCTGGCAATGTGGATACCAGTGTAAATAATGCAAGTCATAATATCTCATCTCATTTTATAGAGATAAGCTTATGTATAAAGTTAAATATTTTCTCTGTAAAATTAAATAAAAAGTTTTTTTTCTTTTGTTTCTTTTGTTTTTTTTTATTTGTTGATGGCGCAACATAATTATACATGTAAGTAACGTATATTTGGAAGAATGAAATAATATATTTAAATAATATATTAAAAGTCTGCTTCATTTCTCCCCATTCAGAGCGTTTCCCTTATTCATAAAGTACTATTTCATCTCATCTTATTCAAATTTCTTTTACTTATTCAGTCCAGACGCCATAGAATGATAAGGAAATACTTTCAAGAACAAAAAAAAAAAAAAGTTACAGAAATATTACTGTCATTTGAAATTTTCGTCATTGAAAAAAAAAATGTGGCACATAACGTAAAAATCATCTGGTTCTCTGTACTTTACCCTAGAAAAAAAAAAAACCGGCAAAAAAAATGTATACGCCCAGGGTACCTCATCTAGGCTCCAAAGTGCACCCAGATGCACTTCAACATCGAGCCCTTTAAGTATTTCCGTGTGTCTGTTTTTAAGTTTGCAAACGAGATGATATGAAAACCGCGGGGTCCAGTGGATGAATCTTACCCATAAATTATTGTTTTAAGCGAAAGGATATAGTCATTTTCAAGGGAATTTTAACCTACATTATTTCTTATGATGATGAAGTCAAATATTGCTCTGTCAGTCTGGTCTCCATGGCCAAACTGGTAGCGGCAGGATTTGGCTAAAAAAGCGATAACCCTGATGGTAAAAAGAGATATATGTTCGATTCCTATCCGTGCACCTATTCACTTCAATCTATCTGTCTATTTATTATAGGTTTTACATAGTATCGCTGTATTTACATATGTATATATGTATCTATCTATCGCAATCATTACATAATAACTCTCTATGTATATATCTAACACAAGCTTTTCTTTACATTTATCAGTCTTTACTTAATATCTATATATCTATACATGTATGCATCTATGTACGTACGTATCTATCTATCTATCTATCTATCTATCTATCTATCTATCTACCTATCTATCACCTCCTTTACATAATAACTCTATATCTATTTATCAGAAACTTTTCATAATATCTATCTATCTATCTATTACAGATTTTTCATATATATCCATCTATCTAGTCTTGGCATCTACGTACCTCTCATAGTCATAATGTCTATGTATCTATCTATCTATATATATATATATATATGTAATTCGCCGTTGAGATGGAAAGGGAAAACTAAGTTTCATGTGTGTGTAGTTGTGTATGTCTATTAAATGATGATATCTTATTATTTTTCCCCAAGCTGGCGGTTGGTCTTGACTATAAATAAATAAAGAAAATGACTTTTAAGTTTCCGATTTGAGAAATATAATATTTATAACCGTGCATTCTTCATGTCGACAGTATATTAGAAAAATCGGTTATATGATTCTGACGGAGTAATGAATTATTGGCAATTTTAAAACGTTCACGAAAGGGTATAGTCGCGAAAAGATATTCGTTTATATATTTTGCTACAGAGGCTTCATCAGATCGAAAGCTAAATTTACAGATATAATTTCATGAACGTTTTCCAATTGTCTGTGTGTGTGTACTTATATTAATTAATTCATCGAGTCTAGAAGAAATCTCAACAGAATGCAGAAAGCACTGGACGGCCGTTTCGTCCTATATTTGGGACTCATCAGCAGTGTGCATCCACTACTGAGAATTGAAACCCGGACAGTTACATTGAAAGGCAAACGTCATACCAAATTTAAAACCGGATCTCAGTGACGAAGAGGTAGTGAACTAGACTCGATATTGTGCTGCTGGTTCACATATTCCGTGATGGAATTCATCCAAGTTCCTTTACCCATAGGACTGTGCCTCCGAGAGCCATGACTACCATCAGCAAGCCGCTCCATCCAGAGCATTAGAAGCCGATTCAAGCAAGGATATACAAATAATAGAAATTAAGGAGGAGACTCGATAAATTACTTAATTATCTCAAATACTCCTTAATTTCTATCATATATATATATATATATATATATATATATATATATATATATATATATATATATATATAGTTAAAAAAAATTGGGAAAAAATCTTAGATTTAGATCTTCCGACTTTTTCAAGGTAAAAAAAAAAAAATTGAAAAAGTCGGAAGACAAAACGCGTCGGTAAAATCTAAGATTTTTTTTCCAATTGTCATTTTATACCAATCTGTCTTGTCCACAGAATTGATCTGGAAATTTAACTATATTGTTGACAAAGAAAAAAAAAAAAAACGAAATAAAAAGAAAAAAAACACTAAAGGTAATTTACATTAACCAGAAAAAAAAAAAAAAAGACTTAAACAGAAATGTCTATCTTTTTAAATTTGGATTTTTTAATTTAACTATAACAACAAAAACATTTCGATTTCATTTTTGCTTTGAAAAAGTAGGAAGACGAAACGTGTCGGCAAAATCAAAGATTTTTTCCCAATTGTCATTTTATACCATATATATATATATATATATATATATATATATATATATATATATATATATATATATATATATATATAATGAGAATGAAAACACTAAGAATTCTAACGTTCACAGCATTAATTGAAAAGATGGCTTCATACCAAGAGTAGAATAATAATTAAAATTAGAATTGTCCGTAACCATTTTTTTCTCATCAGCCGAGATGCACATCAGGCATCGAAACAAAAATGTTTAAAAATATATTGCTAAATATAACAGACAATGAATATGTATCATGCCTGATCATGAACCGTTCTAAATTTCGTATGTTCGCTTGAATTTCGGGTGAAAATTTAGACAAAAATTAGCCAACATATGGATATTTTTTATTAACATATGGATATGTATTATCATTTTTTATTATATATATATATATATATATATATATATATATATATATATATATATATATATATATATATATATATATATGTATATATATATATATATATATATATATATAAATATATATATATATATGTATATATATATATATAAATATATATATATGTATATATATATATATATATATATATACATACATACAAACATACATTTATATATATATATATATATATAGCCTGACGATTGGATCTAGCATGAAACACACTGTAGTTTCTAAGTCTTGACTATGTTTACTTTTATATATATATATAATGGCGAGATTTAAACTTGAAAAAGTGTATATTTTAAAGAGAAAAGAGAAGCAGCAAACGGTTTTTGGTTGTGTTTTTTTTTATAATATATTATTCTTCATTTTCCATATTCTAGCTACACGTATTTCGGGTTTTGTGACCTTCATCAAGTGAAGAGTAGTTATTTTCATATATTATTTAAAGGAATTAATATTTTCTTTGTGTCTTCTTATGTCCATTGTCTTTTGTCGGTCTAGTAATCCAAATTTTCTTGGTAGAAAATCTTCTACTGCTTAAGCAATAATAAAACTATTTGTATTGGTCAGAGAAATGGTAACGAAGGAGTCTTTGGTTCTGATCTTTTTTTCTCTGTATCTTAAACCTCTCTGCATCTTTATGTATTGCGTGTGAATTTTTCTAGCATCTGTATACACACATGCACAAATGCATACATATATATATATATATATATATATATATATATATATCAGTCAGTTATGTGCCATGCGTGATACCCGTTTAGGCAATCATGTCTCTTTCGATACTTGACTGACGAGGCAGATTATTCCCGCAGTAGGTTGCCATTTTGTGAGTGGGGAGAAAAAAGGATTCCTACCTTTCCCAGGGATAGCACGTTAGCGAATGCAATGAATTCGAACTTAGCCTCAATACAAGCCGCTATCAATTACTGCACCATGTCTCCTCTGTTTATGTGTGTGAAAACGCGTGTGTGAGAGAAAGATTGTGTATATGTGTGAGTGTGTGTGTGTGTGAGCGTATGTTTATTCAAGGCATGGATAAGCACAGGATATGAATTAACGGTTTTCTGCCGACACTACCGAACTTACGCTCTGAATAACTAGCTAAAAACACGCATACAATAGAATAAATTTTAATATCCATAGCCCATATACATAGTTTTAATACCCTACAAAAAAGATAACCCTTTATGAAGTCGTCAAAAAACAAACGTTACGGCCTTTTTATATACACAAATCCCTTTCATAAAGAGATATAATAAAAGAATAAAATAAAAAAATAAATAAATCTCCATAGACGCTTAAGCCAGACTATGCGAAAACTTCCTCCGTCGTAAATTTAGCCACCCCCACCTTACCCTGACCCGGCATCTATGAAAGTAACTCTATACTGATACAAATTATTAACACCCCACCGCTGCCGATTCTAAACAATCCGCCCTTTATGTTACCATGGAAATTTTTGATTTCAATTCTGACTATACTATTAAAACTCGTAAATTTCAGAAATAAGTCATTCCCAAAAAAATTTAGCATGAAGATGGAACAGAGCCTACTTTAACTCAAGTTAATTCAAATATTATTTTGAAGTTCTCGGCTCTTGTTTTGAAACATGAGACCTCTTATGTAGCGAGTTGGAATCATATTTTTAAATAAATAATTATATATATATATATATATATATATATATATATATATATATATATATATATATATATATGTATATATGTATGTATGTATGTATGTATATACAAGTGAATTCAGAGGAAGATGAATCCATCCAGACCTTATCTTAAATAATAACTTAAAAGAGGCCGTTTGACCAACACAAGGTCTGACAAAAATTAACGATAAAAAACAAATAAAACTACTGATAAAGTTAATTTTCTTCAGAAGGTTATTTATTCCTGTAGTTCCCTGCTACTAACAAGCAGATTTTTTTTTCTCCTGATGATGGCCATGCTGGCTGAAACTAGTCGAGAAATCTAATTGAAATAATAAAAACACAAGAATATTCAGTGTGTCTGAAGATTTTAATTTTTAAATATTTTTATTTTTCAAAACATATATATATATATATATATATATGTGTGTGTGTGTGTGTGTGTGTTCCAAAACTTGCATTCCAGATCTTTTTCATTACCAGGGATGTTTTGCCGATAATTCAAACATCTCGACTCTAAAAGTATATAAAAAATGCTTAAACTAAAAGAATGAGTACACTGTAGGTGAGTGTGATATTGTCAACTTATTTTCAACGCCTGTGAATGAGCCGTGAAATTAGGGCCCCCAAATCTCTATCCACCCTTATCCATTTTGTTTTATTCTATTTACTTATGTTTTGATGTGAACAGAATCTCTGAGAAATGTTTTGGATGAATCTATAGAGAGCCATTTTCCTTGTCTTCAGGGGTTTCCGAAGACATTTAGGGAGGAAAACTTATGTACCAAATAATCATCAGAACGATCTCGTCAATTGTATTATTTATAGACTTTCTGGAAATATGAAAATGGTTTCCAGACGTTGTACATAAGCAAGAAATAAGAAAACCTTTGGTTATTTTTTTTTTCAGGTCTTCCAACAGTGCAATGTATTTGTTTTGTAAAATGTATTCAAGTCAAAATGTTTTCTTCGTGTGATTTTCAAACGTTACTTTGACGCTTGTCTTTTGTCTGTCTTAGTACGCTTTATGAGGTTTCCTTTCAAGTGAATCTTTAATAGAGCCGTATAGAGACAGATGCTCACAGGGCGAAATCGGGGCGGACTTAGACGGTCACAAAGACTACGAGACTTGAGTTGAATAGGAGCATAATAAGATAGATACATAGATAGATAGATAGATAGATAGATAGATAGATAGATAGATATTATAAAATCACATGTCGATGGTACTCGGAGCACATTCTTGTTACTATACCTTATATATATATATATATATATATATATATATATATATATATATAAAGAGAGAGATAAACACACACTCACACACACATAAATATATATATACCTTTGTACAGATAGAACGGCTAAATAAAGGAGTAATGCCATATATATATATATATATATATATATATATATATATGTATGTATATATATGTATATATATATATATATATATATATATATATATATATATACATACATATATATATACACATAAACACACAAAAACGCATTATATATATATATATATATATATATATAACTTGGTACAGATTGATCGGCAGTTAGATTAATGTTATCATATATTTATACTATCTCTTATTGTACGATATTTTACATAACTGTATATATATATATATATATATATATATATATATATATATATATATATATTGCTATAAGGAGCAATAAGGAAGTCATAGATATACCTATTTATAGATAGATAGATAGATAGATATTATAAAATCACACTTTTACTATACCTTATTATATATATATATATATGTATATATATATATATATATATATATATATATATATATATATATATAAAGAGAGAGATAAACACACACTCACAAACACACATATATATACATTTGTACAGATAGAACAGTAGAGAGAGAGAGAATATGAATAGACTAATATATATATACATATACATATATATATATATATATATATATATATATATATATATATATATAGATAGATAGATAGATAGATAGATAGATATGAAATGAATAGACTGGAAAAAAATAATGATAGATGGAGAGATACATATATATGAAATAGATCTATTGGAAAATATAAAAGATAAGCAGATAGACAGACAGACAGATAAATACATAGATAGATAAATAGATAAAGGAGTAATGCGATATATATATATATATATATATATATATATATATATATATATATATATATATATATATATATATATAAGCACACAAAAACGCATATATATATATATAACTTTGTACAGATTGATCGGCAGTGAGATAGATTAATATTAACAAACTCATATATTTATAGTATCTCTTATTGTGCAATATTTTACATAACTGTATGTATATATATATATATATATATATATATATATATATATTGATATACAGTTTTTATGTAAAGGCTGTGTTATTAGGTTGGTGCAAAATAAATGGCGTAATAATGTCGTTTTTTGACGTATTTTTTGACGTCAAATAACGACATTATTGTGTCATTATTTTTGCACCAACCTAATAGATAGATAGATAGATAGATAGATAGATAGATAGATATGAACTGAGTGAGATAGATTGATAGAGATAGATGGATAAACAGATAGATAGATAAGAGCAATAAGAAAGTCATAGATATACCTATTTATAGATAGATAGATAGATAGATAGATAGATAGATAGATAGATATGAACTGAGTGATATATATGGATAGATATAAATAGATAAGAACGAAAAGAAAGTCATAAATAAATAGACCTATTTACAGATAGATAGATACATAGATTGATAGATAGATATGAACAGACCGGGATAGACAGAATTTGAAAAATCCCAAACTAGTAAAACATCTGGCTCTGTCATTGAGTAACTCTATACAATTTCGTTTTGCTGCTTTATCACTAGTCAGTGTTGCCGAAAGAAAGAACGGCCACATAATTAAAAAAAAAAATACAAAACGTATTTGATTTTCTTACAAACGTATTTGATTTTCTTATATATTCTTTCAACGGTGTCGTATCAAACAGTAAATTTTGCTTTTACTTAAGGAAAATATATTAATATTTTATTGCATCAAACAGGAACTAAACTAAGATGAGTAACGTTTATATTTCTAATCATTTCACCCAAAACATGGCGGGAATGTCAGTTGTAAGCATTGGGTTATGGAGATTGAAGGTGAAAGAAAAGACTGTGTATCGAGTGTATCGAGTAAAGCCTAAAAGATGAACGGGGTTTATGACGACAGAAAATGGCGATTGAGGTTCCATTTAAATTTTCAAAGATTGTGGTTAATCAAGGCAGCAAGGTGTTACACAGTCGGGAAGGTCGAGAAAAGAAACTGTTGGGTAGAATTGGCGGTTATATTTAACTATTTCAAGAGTAAAATGGTGGGACCTAGATGCCATTCTACTAGCACGTTTAAATTGATGCAGTCGTGGCACCAGTGGAAAAAAAAACACGTCGGAACAGATACCATGAAAATATTTGTGGAAAAGACAGAGGGAAGTCACGTCACGTGAGTGAGAAATTGACTGAAGCAGATGTGCCAAATCAAGATCTATTATATTGCAGGTCCGTCTTTGGGTTTTGTCAAGAATCTCGAGATGATTATCAGGAGTCCCTGGCGAAATATAGCAATTCAATTCATGGGCAAATGTTAGATTTGTAAAAGCGGGAGACTTACTCTGACGAAAAAAAAAAAATGTCTGGCACGACACAGTGACCCAACTTTCCTTCCAATAGATTCAGTGTAGTCGTTCGACCTCAAGTCAGCTAAAAACGTGAGGCCAAAAAAGCGCAGTGTTTTGATCTCTATGAGTTTATTATCATGCCATGCTGATGGTAGGGAGGGGAAAATATCTCTATGGTGTTTAAATGGGAGCAGGTACGTATTAAAGTCATTTAAATTTACGAGCCAATGGAAATAAAGTACACATATGTCATTCAATTATATGTTTCTAATCATATTATATGATGTGTACAATTCTCTAGAATGAAAGGCAATAAGTCATAGTTTCGGGAATCATTTATCAGATAACCGATATTAAAATCACACACACACACACACACACACACACATATATATATATATATATATATATATATATATATATATATATATATATACGTAATGAAAAACAAACCACTTTAAGGTACCATTACTATAATTTATTTCACCTAAATCCTTTTTTAAGGATCATCAGGTAAAACTTACCTGATGATCCTGAATCCTTAAAAAAGGATTTAGGTGAAATAAATTATCGTAATGGTACCTTAAAGTGGTTTGTTTTTCATTACATATTAGCTCTGTCCTCACATTGAGCTCTCAGGATTAAAGGAATTTAGCTAATATTATTACTATTATTAATAGTCAAAGAATGGTATATTTAAATTTAAATTATCAATTTAGAAATGAAACTCCCTTCAGAAGAAAATAAAATTTAAACTATAGAATATTACAAAAGAAGGACATTACAAATTAAGAAAATAAATTAAAATGTCATTAGAAAGACCCAATATTTCATTTAAAATGAATTCATGCACGTACTCACATATATACATACACACACACACACATATATATATATATATACATATATACATACACACACACACATATATATACACACATACACACATATATATATATAAATATATATATATATATATATATATATATATATATATATATATATATATAGGTATGAGGTACTTATATATATATATATATATATATATATATATATATATATAAATATATATATATATATATATAGGTATGAGGTACTTATATATATATATATATATATATATATATATATATATATATATATATATATATATATATATATATATATAATACGAGGCAGTTGGCATTTCTGCTGAGAATACTATGTACCGAGTATGTGAGCAACGAAGATGTTTTAGGGAAAATAGAAAAAAAAGGACACTTATACTCAACATCAGGGAGAGACTACTGAAAATTCTGGGCCACATAATGAGGAAGGATGGCTTAGAAAATCTGACACTCACAGGAGAGTTTGAGGAAAAAAGGGACAGGTGAAAACAGCGCGAAACATAGTGGAACTTGAGTAAATGGATTGTAGAACAGGGTTTAGGAGAGAGAACAAAAAGATATAATTTTTAACAGGTACAAAAGACAGGAAAATGTGGAGGTTCATGAACGCCTACGTCCTGAAGGGTCACGTCGCATAAAAGAAGTAGATATAGTTTCTGTTTAAATTCAAGAGGCGACAGTCTGTTTCATGCTTGAACGCAATCATCATGCCATATGTGTTTTGCTGGACTATTTATATATACACGTCACATGCATTGTGGGTAGTCTACTGTATTATTGCAACTGTTATTTTCGTATGTGGTAACAGTTATGTTTCGAATTATTCTAGAGGCTATTGAGTGGAAATAATTGTGGACCCTGATGCAGTTGTTTTGTTTTTAGCTATTCATAGTGTTGTGCCTTATCTCTAAATTTATTATTGATTATTTTATTGTTAGTTGCTCTTATTACGTTTACTTTAGTTTATGTGTGCGTGTGTAGTTTGTTAATGTGTTTATTATTTACTTAATTCATTTAATTATTTGTTGGTTTGAATTAATTTATGTCTCTTATTTTATTTTATTTTTTATTTTTGTTTATTTTTCGATTTTTAAGTAACTTATTAAAATTGTATTCATGTCTGTATTTTGAAATGAGTTCTGATCGTTTATTTAATAGTTTTTATTGGCCTGGGAAGGTGATTATAGATATTTCCTCCTCTAGACAGAATTCACAATTTTTGTATTTATTGTTGTTGACTGGTGTTGTTTTCTTATTTTCCATGATATTTTTGTCGTGACTTGTTTTTGTTTTACTTCTCCCATATATATATATATATATATATATATATATATATATATATATATATATATATATATATACATATGTGTGTGTGTGTATGTACAGGGTGTCCATAAAGTTCGCGTGCACGTTAAAAAATTTATTTGTATTTGCGATAGAAATAATCAGTAAAAATGTTATAAAGTTTAATGTACCTAGTTTTAAGTATAGCTAAAATAACTAATGTGATTTCAGGCATTACTGTAAACAAGTTAGCAAAAGTTTTCCGTGAAATGCAAAATCGTCTTACCCCATGTATTCCTAATGATGGAGGACATGTGGAAACTGAAATAAAATTTCAATAAAACCTTAAAAAATATAGATTTACTTCTTTCTAATCGCTTTTACAAATTATATCTATCGCAAATACAAATAAAGTTATAATTTTTTTAAAGTGCACACGAACTTCATGGACACCCTATATATATGTGTGTGTGTGTGTATGTGTGTGCCTGTGTGTGTGTGATAGCCACAGATAAGATGTGAGCCACCTCATCACACTTGACAACATTTGTAATGGCTTCCATGTCATTTCGGCGTCCATCCATGGCGCCAATGAGGACTCCCGAGACCAGCAAATGAAGATAGGTAGATAGATAGATCAAGTATCAGGCATGTGTGAAAGATAAATTGTATCCTTGATTGGGTTGTATCCTTGATTGTATCTACATGGCGTACCATTCTTCTGTGTACTACGTCGTGTCTTTTCCCTCCAGATGATGATCTGGAAACCTTATTTTAAACAACACGGGTATTTTTCGCCTGACGTTGAGTTAGTCTGGCATAATTAACTTTCTTGTGGTTGTTATTATGACCTTTCAGATGGTTTACATAACCTGCTCTCGAGAACAACATGCGTTAACACACACACCGTTTCTAAGGCTGCATATCAGCTGCCAAATATAACAGTGAATGACTATTCGTAGATCACGCTTCATATGCGCATGTCAGAGATATTCATTCTCACGGACATTACATTCCTCCTTTATAAAGTATCTCACTCTTGAAGATTTTAATATCAGTTCTTCTAATGGTTTGTTTTACATTATATTTATTTAGGCAGTAATCATTCATCTAAAAAACGTCTTGGGTATGACGATAAACTACATACGCGTCCTGGGTAAGACGATAAACTACGTCCAACAGCAAGGCCTCTGATCAAGAGTTTTTAAGGAGCATGGAACTACCTCTTAATTGCTGGTGTTCTCAGGTACACTCTGACCCGGGGTGGTAGAACCTCTTAGAGTCCCAGCTACGGGCAAATAGTTAACCCCCAAACTGGGGTAAAAACACTATGAAAGTGTAAAAATAGGTTTTAATGCGCACAACATACCCAAAGTAGCGCGACCCTGAACAGATGTGTTTGTAAACATGTCCTAAAACTTTATATTCATGCTCATCAAAAATATGGAAGCGAAATATTATACTTACCAGTTAAGCTTCGACTATTTGGTTCCTATATTTAATTAGTATCCATTAACGTCCAAAATCCATAAAAATAACTAGAGAGCACCGATAATACTTTTAACAATATAAAAGTCATAATCCTACCGTCTAAGACTCCTTTTACAAAATATGTAAATAAACAAATTATCCCTAATACTAGAATCTTTCCAGTCAAACAATCGGATTTATCATTAGGCAGAAAAATAAACCCAGCACCAATTCAGATGGGTACTTATCAAGCAAAGAACTTACAATGTAAAAGGATTTATAGATGGTAACTTATAAAGTAAAAAACCTTACAATGTAAAAGCATTTATATCGGAGAGATATCAAGAAATCTAAAAGCCTGTTAATTCTAGGGATTAATAATAAGATGAAAGAAATACTAGTGAAAAATGAATACTAATTGACAATGCTTCATCTAAGAAGGCTAACCAGCAGGAATCATTCAAATTTAGCCATATAGCTATATTCTCTACTTCTACTTCTTATGGATGGGAGTTGCAATAAAAAGCAAGAGAAATGAAGATGAAAGAAATACTAGTGAAAAATGAATACTAATTGACAATGCTTCATCTAAGAAGGCTAACCAGCAGGAGTCATTCAAATTTAGCCATATAGCTATATTCTCTACTTCTACTTCATATGGATGGGAATTGCAATAAAAAGCAAGAGAAATGAAGATGAAAGAAATACTAGTGAAAAATGAATACTAATTGACAATGCTTCATCTAAGAAGGCTAACCAGCAGGAGTCATTCAAATTTAGCCATATAGCTATATTCTCTACTTCTACTTCTTATGGATGGGAGTTGCAATAAAAAGCAAGAGAAATGAAGATGAAAGAAATACTAGTGAAAAATGAATACTAATTGACAATGCTTCATCTAAGAAGGCTAACCAGCAGGAGTCATTCAAATTTAGCCATATAGCTATATTCTCTACTTCTACTTCAGATGGATGGGAATTGCAATAAAAAGCAAGAGAAATGAAGATGAAAGAAATACTCGTGAAAAATGAATAATAATTGACAATGCTTCATCTAAGAAGGCTAACCAGCAGGAGTCATTGAAATTTAGCCATAGAGCTATATTCTCTACTTCTACTTCTTATGGATGAGATGTGTAAGCAAGAGAAATAAGATAAAAATACAATACAAAACTTAATAATAGCATTGCTTCTACTGAGGAGTTCAAACTTTCTTTGAACAATTCCATTTTTTTCTTTGTACGATTAAAAATACCAGACGATGATTAATAAGTGTTTGAATCTATTTACCAAATAATTGATCAACTGATCTGAGATCATGTAAGTAATTCGCCTGATAAGTTTTTCAAATACAGGAACGCAGAAATTTTAAATTACGACTATAAAAGAATGTGTTACATTGCATATACTCGTATATACGTCGAATTTTTAAAATATTAGGTTAGTGTAAAATAATGACGTAATAATGTCGTTTCTTCACGTTAAAAATACGTCAAAAAACGACATTATTACGTCATTATTTTGCACAAACCTAATAATATTTAAACCAAATTATTGTCCTTAGATATATAGAAAAACAATTATTTTTTATCATTTCTTTTTAATAGGAGGGTTCATGTAGGACATTGTTTTTCCTTGGCTTCACGTACGAACCTTATATTAATTTTTCAGTATTATATCTATCATTAGATTAAACAAACAAGAAAAAAAAATAACAATTAAAAATCTATAAGGATAACTTCAAACGAGATCTGGTACGCTCCATTGTATAGCGCTTGTGAATGTCGATGGCTGTCGGCAGTTCGTCAGATGTGTCTATAACGTAGCGGTAAAAAATAGAATGTTCGAGCTCGAAATGGCAACTAAAACCTAACTCTAATGATGGTAGTTTTTGTAATTAGCTTAATTTGAAACCATTTGTTTATTTTTTTTTTTCATTTTCTGACGATCGTCATATTTGCAGATTTAGATGAAATTAAGGTGTCATCTAAATTTCCCTGAGACATAGCGACAAACAGACACATTAGCAGTCAACATTTCTTTTCGCTATTTTGGAAACAGAGTCTATCTCTTTACAGAATATGCTTTTCTATTTTTTTTTTTTTTTTTTTGGTAATGAAGAGTTATCTGAATGCAGTGGTGATATAAGCCAATCGCCAGGAGCAATGTATTTTGCTAAAATAGATTTAAATGTTTTTACGCATTAATATTGCAAACAAATAACAGGAAAAGTCTATAAAATTGACACGACGCCTCCTCGTCTTTGGACGATTAATTAACAAACGAAAACTCTCGTTGCTCTGATAAAAAAATAAACGAAAAAAAGATTTAGATCAGCTAGCTGATAAATGCGGCGTTCTCTGCATATAACCCTAAAGGATTTATGTGAATCTCTTTGAACATGGAAGTCCTAGATCTCGTCTGACTTCGTAAATTCTCGTCTCGTCTCGTCTGTTCGATGCTATGGACGAGCCAGCATTATTTTAATCTATTAGAGTTAGGGGTAAGTAAGGACATCTACGTCGTGAAACCTATGTACTGTACGTTAAAAGGATGGGCACGTGACCTAGTGGTTAAAATGTTCGCATTCTGACAATGAGACCCGGGTTCGAATCTCACCATAGTGGATTTGTCGGGAAGGAGTCTTCCTGATGTTATCGGCCTGGAGGGGTCGATCACAACTCTTTTGGAAAGAGCCTGAAACCATACCACGGGTTGACCCAAGCCTTATGAATAAAATTGGGTAGACGGAACCATTAGGTGCCGTTGAAAGCTGTTGCTAGCACGAAGTCACAAGTCAGCGTGACCGAGGGTTTTGAGTGTGTTGGCCTTGTTCAGATTGTTGATCACGCTAGATAACACGATTTTCCCAGAAACTGTAACTAAAATCTGCTCAGCAGAGTTGCAGTATAAACCACAGGTGGGCACTGTGGGTATTGTATACATCCAAATGCGCCCGCTATACGACGTTACAAAGGAGCAAATAGATTACACGATATATTATTATTATTATTATTATTATTATTATTATTATTATTATTTTTCTTAATTATATGAAATGCTGTATATTTGTCATTTTAATTAACGTTGATTTTAATCGCTAACACGTAGTCATTATTTGACCACCATAAAAAATTTTTTGAACTTGAAATAATTAATAATCTCTCACGAGTACTCGAATTAGTGTCCATTCTATTTTTTAAGGGTTTCAACCCAAGCAAGGTGGGATGACACTAGTACGCAAGGGGTTACAGACTGGGAGCGAAAGTAAAGAGGCACGATAGAGGAAAGGATGAAGAAAAGGACAGTGTATATGTCAGGGCATCTGGAGATGTCGATTGACATTACATTTGAATAGTTGGAGATCATAGCTCTCAGGGAAACCAGTAAGAGGAAGAGAATTCCACAGACGGGAAGTGCGAGACATGAAGCTATTGGAGTAGAAGAGTCGACCACATTTAACCGTTTCGACAATGAAAAGGGTGGGGCCGTGATGCCAGGTTAGTAGCACGCTTAAATTTATGCAGTTTGGGAACTAGTGAAAGAGCAGTTACCGTGAAAGTATTTGTAGAAAAGACAGAGGGAGGGAACGGCATGTCTGTGAGAGAGCGACTGTAAACAAGATGAGAGATCAGGACAAGCCCCATTGCATATTGAGCTTGTCGAGGACCTTAAGGCGAACAGCGAGTGCACAAGACCATATATAGCAGCAGAATTCCATGTAAGGGCGATGGTTGATTTATAGATTTCAAGGATGGACGCGGCTGGGAAGTTTGTCAGTGCATGTCAGTCAGTTAATCTTCAGTTTGGTCTACGAGAGTTAGAGTTCAAATACATGAACCAAATAAACTTATTCCTTCTTCTCATCATGCCAACAGATAAAAATTTTTCTTCTAAAATGGAATCGTAATATTTATTGCTATATTAAATTAATATAATCTTAAGACCATCGTATGCATATATACAGGGTTATTAAGAAAGAATGAACCTCTTTCATTACGCAATATTTTAATAATGAAAAGCAACAGAAAACTCCAGTCAAGTCACTCGTATTCTATTCACAATCAAATTTTATTTCCTGTCTTACATGTGTTCAGTATGGCCACCAGATGCAGCAGGAGAAACACTAATGTGATAAGAGAATTCCTCCCAGACGCGTATCAGAATATCATGATCCACTGAGTTGATCGCTGTTGTTATTCGATGTTTAAGATCATCGAGGTCTGTGGGTAGCGGTGGAAGACAAACGTGATCGTTTACGTATTTCCACAAGAAATAAACACACGCGGTGAGATCTGGGGATCTCGTAGGCCAAGCACAAAGAACAAGGTCTTGGTAAGTGCCTGAATGAGGTTTAGTCTGTAAGATTTCCAAATGTAGACGTATTTTAAGAACACGCCATATAGTGGATTGATAGATCGCAAACTCACGGCTCGTTCGATTTGTAGACTTCTGTGGACTCCCCTCAAATGCAGCACGAATTCTCGCCACTTGTTTCTCCGAAACTCGTGGACGTCCTAGACTTTTTCCTTTACCCGGATACCCACTCTCCTAAAACCATATAAACCACCGTCGAAGGTTCTTAGGAGAGGGCGGAGTAATGTCGAATTGCCTTCGAAAAGCACGCTGCACCGTGAAAACGGTATTTGTTTACTCGAACTCGAGAACGCAGAACGTCTTATGCTGAGGATGCGACTTTTCGATGCTAAACAAACAACTGAATGTTGCCGGAGATACGACGCGACTAAAGCACCACTATGGCAGCCGTTCAAAACTTAGAAAACTCCTTTTTGAAATGGTCTCTGACTCATTACATGACGATGCTTGAGAACTGAAGCAATGCGTCATTAAATTAGTTCATTCTTTTTTAATAACCCTTTAAATATATAGATATATATATATATATATATATATATATATATACATATATATATATATATATATTTATATTTATATATATATATATATTTATATTTATATATATATATATATATATATATATATATATATATTGTGCGATAGATAAATTTTCATCTAAATTACGCAAAACTAAAAATAATACTGGTATCACATGAGAATAAATATTAGGTTGGTGCAAAAATAATGACGTAATAATGTCGTTTTTTGACGTTAAAAAATACGTCAAAAAACGACATTATTACGTCATTATTATTGCACCAACCTAATATATTAAATAAAATTGCCATTGAATTCAACCACGGCCTCCATAGGACTTCGGAAACTGCTGCAACTTTTTGGGCGGTCTCTTTGTTTAACTTGGTGAATGATGCCATAATTCTTGTCTTCAGTTCATCTCTGGTGTTACAAGGAGTTTTATTGGTCTCTCGCTCATCTGCGATCCACGCATGATAATCAAGGGGGTTGCAGACTGGGGAGTTAAATGAGAACGTTTAAGGGGCGATATGGTCGCAGAAATTATCTGACAACCATGACTGTGTTCTTCTGCTTTTGTGACATGGTGCATAGTCCTGTTGCCAGACTTAGGTCTTCCAGCAGCCACCCTCTTAACCCAGGGTAGTACGACCTCATCAAGGCACTTGATATAGGACTCCGTGTTGAGTTTGAGGCCATTTGGGGGGCTGGATGAATGCATAACAATGCCATCGCTACAAACACCTTCGTAATCACCATTAAACTCAGATTAACACACAAACACTTTGAAATGTTTATATTTGAGATTCCGGCACGAATGCTAAGCATTACAACATGCCGTCTCCAAATTTCTGGCAGAGTGAATTGCGTCATGAAGCTTTTTCTTCTCACAGACGGTGTCCAACTGATGCGATTATAATATGCAGTCGACAAAATAAAAACATATCAATCAACGCGCATGTGCGAAATGAAAAATATAAAATGGCGACAATTTTCTCATCGCACCCTAATTCTACCAGAAAACACACCTTCTACAAAAACATCAGTCAATGAATAATTCCCATCTCTGTTTATTTCTCGGTCCGGTGATTAAGGACACAGGAGTGTCCGAAAATTCCGACTTAAAACCTTTCTTTCGTCCTCCATTTCTGTCATATGGTTAATAAATATTATTTAATATATTTTTATTTTACTGATTATATTAGTAACCTTTCGTTTGTCCTCATTTTATTAACTATCCTATCTATTTTACATACATACATACATACATACGTATATATATATATATATATATATATATATATTCATATGATCACTGTAAACGATATTATTTTTAATTGGATACTCATATTTGAGTAGACGACCCGTTTATTTTATTAAACCTTTATATTTATTTGTTTGAATATTCAAAAATCATTAAAGAAAAAAATTGCGCTCTCTCGTTTGATTTTGAACATGCGTAATCCTTATAGAAGACAATTTATAATTTGTTTTTCAATCACACTATATATATATATATAAGTGTGTGTGTGTGTGTGTCCAAACAAATGCAAACAAAAGGCACAACCGTAAATCCGAAAAATATTAATTGGTTAAACTGTATTGCATAACCAAAAAAAAAAAAACGATTACAAATATTAGAAGACTTAAACATAAACAAAAATATTCAACAAAATTCAATCGATTTTTGACAAACACACTTTACGTATTTCATTAAAAAAGAATGCAAAATTGCTTCACAATACTGACAGTTAAAATGCGATATTTTAAGAATACCATAACACGCACACGCTATAAACACTTGACATTTGACAGCTACAAAAATATGCAAGATATACCTATCGACTCAACGCTATTAATCTCTACCTCTCTTTCTCTCTCTCTCTCTCTCTCCCTCTCTCCCTATATATATATATATATATATATATATATATATATATATATATATATATATATATATAGTGGTTCACGGAAAGATGATGTTCAAGTGGAACTAACTTCTTACCGATAGAATACGGAGGGATTGGGAGTGTTTTGCTATTTGTATGTGGTATGGTGTGTCCTTGTCGTAAAGGTTTGAACTGGCGAGACTAAGCACTTTCCGTGGAAGTTGCGAGAGAGAAGCGATAGGCTTCATACATCCCAACTGTGGGAGAGAGATTAGAGGGTGAAAAATAATTCGTCACCCACAATGACTTGGAAACGCTTTTGAACTCTATCAAGGCTGAAGAGTGGGGTCTGGACAGCTTCCGTCCATATATGACAACAGCAGTCCATGATAAAGATATTAAGAAATTTGTACTCCGTGAGGAATAGAGAGAGGTGATGTAAGGAGTGGTCCTTATCGTAGAGTTAAAAAAACCATTCATTGCAAAAAGCCTTGTCTTATGTTATGGTAATTTACCTACGCACGCATGGATTCTCCCGGCTATGAATAGGAGAAGGTATTGCCTTTTGGAGAGGAAAGTCTCCAGCGGTCAGCTCTGAAAGTCCGGCTGAACATTCTTGCTGTAACTCAATAGTTTGTATATGTTTGTATTACTGATTCTGTTAATATATTTAACTCAATTTTTCTCTTCGTGACTTTATTTCTGGCGCCTAACAAGGCCACAACATCGTTTTATAAGGATGAAATAACAGGGTCATTTATAATAGCTGACAGTAATTAAATCAAATAATAAATCGTCCAGAAATAGCATATAACCTTTCAACCTGTGAAAAGGACAAGCATGACAAACTCTGTCATACGCCATCGAGATATCCAAGGCAATAGCTCAAGCTTCATCATTACTTAAGTCGTGGCAGTATCTTTTAACAATAACCTTTAATGCATCAGCAGTTAACATACAGGTGACAAAGTTATATTGCTTGTTTTAAAGACCCTGCGAGGTGAGATACTTAACCAATTCGGAGTTGGTTAGAGTCTTTACTAAAAAGAGGTAGGCCAATAGTTAGAAGGACCAGGCGGTTCGTCTGAGCTCTTACTGGCAGTATCTACGGGAGAGACTCATCAACAAATCGGATAAGAAGCACTCAAGTTTTGATTGTACAGTCTAGAGAGAGCAGGAGCTACTTAAAGAGCAAATTTCTTTAAGACTATTGGAGAGATCCCATTAAAATCTGCATGAATTATAAGGTTCAAATAGAAATGAGAGCAGAAAACGTCGACGGAGTTATTTGCATATAAGGCAGTACGGACTTAAGTTTTAAGAGGAAAGCTAAAAATAATTCATACCTCCAGAGTTTTTAGAATACCTAGTCTAGAGGATCAAGTTGCTATATAATTTTGTCCAAAACCGCCTAGCATGCACACAGACACGCATACACATATCCCCCTCCCCCCATATATATATATATATATATATATATATATATATATATATATATATATATATATATATAATAAAAAGGCTTAAACACTAATATTCCATGGTCATAATTTATTTCATTGGAATCGTAAATACGATCCAATTCATCAGACCTACAAATTCAAAAAGAAAACAGTAAAAGCAACTCCAGAAATAAAAATAGAATTTAGAGAGAGTGTAAGTATGAGAGTGTGAGACGAATGTTAAAGCTAAAGAGTATTTACGATTCCAATGGAACAAATTAGGACCATGGAATATTAGTGTTTAAGCCTTTTTATTATATATATATATATATATATATATATATATATATATATATATATATATGTGTGTGGGGGGGAATATGTGTATGCGTGTCTGTGTGCATGCCAGGCGGTTTTGGACTAAATTACATTTCCGGTGTTCTAAGATGTGTACGAATCAACTCAGCATAAATTACACTGACCAATGGTCAAACTTTAATAGAGTCTCTCCTCGTGATCTACCACGTCCGGCTCTGCCTCTAATAAGTCCCGAAATGGCAGACTCGTTAGTTACTAAAAGGACTTGCTATCAGCATAATAAAGGATCTCCAGTCAGTCATGTTCTCCGAAGCACAACCAGAAAAACCTTTGATTGTATGCACTTGATTCAAAATACCCACTCGCCCTTTTTCCTGTTTTGCTGACCATGGGTTATTTACATTATCTCATCGCCGGGAACGTGGAATTGAGACGGCCGTGCTTGGTTATTAAAGAAATGGAACGGAGATTATAAACAATATCGGTGGAAGAGGACCTCTGTCGTGCTTGTTTGAGAAGTGTTAGTATCTCTCTAACAATGCTGCTATTATTTGGCCGATTCGGCACCAAATTATTTTTTTATTATTTATATTTTTATTTGTATGACCAGCACTACCATTGTCTCTTCATGGCATTGTTCCCTTTGTCCGCCGACAGAGTCCAGCAATCACGATCACTGTCAGGAACTGATTGTGATCTCCATTCTCTGATCCATACGCATGCTCTCGCCTTCTCCTACATTCAATGCGGCCACAGAGGTCAGGGCGGGAAAGATTTTTGATTGTTCTCTGTACGTTTAAGTCAAAACTCTTTTCGAACCGCATTTGGAACCAATCATTGTCTTTTAACGGTTGCCAAAACTATTTCCTGTCGTATTATTTCCGTCTTTCCTTCATTTCATTTTCTCTTCTCTTATTTTTCCCGAGACAGGACAGGATAAAACATCAGTTTCTTTGGAGAAGGGTATAATATCAAGGATTTGTACTTGAAATTATCAGAGACATACGTAACGAGAGTTAAGAGTAAAAACGCTAAAACTAGCACTTACGTCAACATTTCATTGTTTGACGCATACGCACAATTTTCTCTTGCTGTTTCTCGCAGACTTGCCTGTTTCTTGATTTCTAGCCTTCAAAGGCCAACAGCTACAGCGTAATATCCTTTTCAAATAATCATCCTCTTTGAGTCATATGCAGAAAATGATCTTGTATTATTAACTATATTCAATGTTCAATATCCAATAACTTTTCGATTCTGTTTCGTTAACCTCTCGTTAATTCCATTGGGAAAACATGAACCTCTCTTCCTCTAACTATGGATTAAACTGCTATGTCTTGCCTTGACTGGTAACCAGTCTAGAAGAAGAATTCCCGTTCAATGTATAATTGCTGAATTCCTTTTCTGCCTGTATGCAGGCAGTTTGCTGTCACTATAGTTTCTGGATTATTCTGATATCTATCCCAAATATGTCAAAGGTATCTAGTATTTCTAACATTTCGTCTTATAGTATTTTATCAGTATATAAAATATGTAATAATCATGTTCTCCTGCCGTTTCTCTCCCGTTTCATGCTAGACGCAATCGTCGTGGCCTGACGATTGCGTCTAGCATGAAACAGCCTGTGGCCTCTGAGTGTTGACTTCAATTCTCACTTTTATATTTACACACGCTCTATCTCTGATATTGAGCACTTTACCCCATAAATATAGCACATCTTAAGACTATATTTCTTTATATATATATATATATATATATATATATATATATGTAAGTTTCATTAAAAACGTCTGTCAATATCCTGCGTTTAAGTGTTCTATTTAATTTTAACAGGCGTTCTTATAATTTTATTCTTTTCTGTACGTAAATTATGTAGGACTTGTACAAATGTTTTGTGTGTCCGAGCGCTTTCGGCTATACTTTTAGACATTATCAAGGATTAATTTTTTTTTCACTTTTAACTGCATATATTGGTTCTTGTATATGTATATCTAGAGTTATAGGAATGTTTTTTTTAGAAACACGGTCAGCATAGTGTGGCCGTTTTTTATACTTGATATTATCGACTCTTCATTTTCCCCCCTTTTTTTTATTAATAATGCTTTCATAATTTTTAGACTTTATTTTATATGTGAATGAAGCTATTATATTCGTATTGCAAACGAGTATTTTGTTGACTTGCACTTCTCGCTTGTGGAACTCTCTTGCTTTCCTCTCAACTTTGATATTCAAAAGATTTAAAAGCAAAATCAACCTCCATCTTTCTGTCTCCTTGAATATCCTTCCGTTAATGTCCTTCCTCATAAGTAACTTTTTCTCAGATATAATAATTCACTCGCACTTCTCGCTTAAAACTATATTTCTTCATATATATATATATATATATATATATATATAGGTGCCTATACTCGTCTCGAAAAACCTTCGAATTTTTGATTTCCCAATAATCAAATAAATTTCGAAGGAAAAAAAGTTTTTTAAAAAAAGAAAGAGTTAGAAACATGAAAGTCTGTCGAAAAAAATCGCACATATACAGGTTTAAAGCCCAAAGAAAAAACCCCGACACGAGTAAACAACTAACAAAAGAGCTCAATACAACCGTAGAGCAGACCTGACAATCCGCTTAGGTGAAACCTGGGTAGGTTTGTCTGGCTCACCAGGTTTGTCTCTATCTATCTATATATATATATAATATATATATATATATATATATTAAAGAAAAACAGAGCACTTTATGGTTCCATTGTAATAGTTTCTTTCACCAGTGAAATTTTAAAGTACCCTGGATCCACAGATATGGAAAGTGATGTCTGAGGATCCAGGGTACTTTAAAAGGTCTCTGCTGAAATAAACTATTACAATGGAGCCTTAAAGTAGTCTGTTTTTCTTTAAATTATTAGCTCCGAATTTACATTGAGCTCTCAGGTTTTCATCCTCCTTGGGAATACCCATACGGATTACCAAGTTTTTCGTTACTTATATATAAGGCAAGGTTACATGGAAATTTATTTGGTAACCTGTATTTATTTCCCTAAAAATAAAATTCGAATACTTAACGAAAACTTTACTAACATGAAATAACAAGTCATAGAATTAAAAAAGGGCATGTTTATAAAATTCCTGATGATAGTCTTACCAAGCGTGACCAGAAAATGACGTCGATACTTGGATATTTTGTTATTCCAACATCGCCTCTCAGAAATAAAAAAAAAAAAGGAAGAATTAAAAAAAAAAAATATGTATTAAATCCGGGGATTTTTAAATCATCAAAATTTAATTTATTTTTTATTTTTTTTCCCCACTTGGACAGAAAAACGTGATAAACCTTTACGTTTCTCCACGTTTAACAAGTGAATTTTTTTTGTACTTTTTGTTTTTATATTTTAATCCCTTGTTTTTTTTTTTCATTTGAAATTAAGGATTTTCCTCCCTGTGGATACATAAAACTTTTTTTTTCATTTACGCTTTGATTGATGAATTCTCTGTAAACTTAAATTAAAAACTGATTTTTCTCAGGGTTAATGATCATCTTTAAGCGGTAAAGAAATCCCCAAATCGTGGATCAAGCATGTAAATTTGATGGTTTATCTGTACTTACTTCATTACACCTGTAGTTTTCCACGTCTATTAATCAGCTTCATTATTCTTTTATTCCATAATTTTTCATTCCTTTATTCTTTCATTCCATCTTTATTTCGTTCATTTATTTATTCGAAGTATTTTTTTTCTCCTTGTCTTCTTACACTGAAGATTTATTTTTGTTTTATTTATTCGTAAATTTCCAGTGTTAAAAAGCGTTCTTGATTCGCAAAATATATTTTATTCCGTTATCAAATGTATCGCATTTTTTATAGGAAATATATTAAAATATATAGCTTCCTTGTCGGACTACCAGAGTTTCTGGCTAACCTTGTTCTAACTTTTTGTGATAATATTTAAGAAAAATGTTCTAGAATCTAGATATAGCGCACAATCTCAAATTTGGTCGATTTGCTGCAAGGATTTGTCCCTTCGTTGATTTCTATAAGAACTTTATATTAGGTTGGTGCAAAAATAATGACGTAATAATGTCGTTTTTTGACATACAAAATACGTCAAAAAAAAAACGACATGATTACGTCATTATTTTTTTGCATAAACCTAATATATATATATTAGGGTGGTGCAAAAAATAATGACGTAATAATGTCGTTTTTTGACGTTAAAAAATACCTGAAAAAACGACATTATTACGTCATTATTTTTGCACCAGCCTAATATATATATATATATATATATATATATATATGTATGTTGTGGATTCCGAGATGAAATTCGGTCTCCAATAAATGACAAACGCAAGAATTAAAGATAAGAAATTAAATGTATTTACACAATAATACAATGGGTAATTCTGTTAGTAAACCCAGGAACGCGGTTAGTCATAATAATAATATATATATATACAGTCTCGAAGTAGGACTTCCTTAGAGTCTACATGATTGTAACTGACTTCTACAAGCGGTTACCTCACGCTATTACTCTACCTCCAACTCAATCGAAATCTCTGCTCACTCTCCAAATCTCTATCTTTCTCCATCTCCGTATATTCTAACTGACTCAGGGTATTTAACGGCAGCAGTCCCAGTAACACTTTGGTCGAGTCCACTTATATCAAAAAGGGCTGGACCCCATAACATATATATATATATATATATATATATATATATATATATATATATATATATATAGGAATGGGTAGTATAAAAATCTACATGCAGGTACATTTACTTACACTTACGTATAAATATGTCTCTTCCTCAGGTTTTATGAATACAGTGTTCAGTGTTATGAAACAGTGCTCTAAGTATATATTAGTGAATATGCGTAATATCCAACGTCGATAATAAGACTCTGAGTTTCATGTATTTTTTGCGATTTTCAGGTGTAAACAATGCATATTTATAGCAAAACGACCAGCAATACATTTTGACAATGTAACCCGCATATAAGAGACGCGGATATAAGAGAAACCCAGTATAAGAGAGATTTTATCTGGTCCCAAATTAGAGCCATACTTACCTAAACAAAATAGACAAAACCCGGATATAAGAGAAACCCGGATATAAGATACTTCTTCTCCGGTCCCGACAACTCTCTTATATCCGGGTTACACTGTATATTAGAATTGCCATCATTGTATTTTTCAACAATATGACCAGGAATATATTTTATTGTAGTATTGCCAACAATGCAGATTTCTAGCATCCAGCAATACATTGTCACAGTAGATGTTTAGAGCAAAAATAGCCCGCAATATATTTTTATAGTGAATTGTCAATAATGCATATTTATACCAAAATGACTAGTAATATATTTTATAGTACAATTTCCAACAATGCATATATATAGTAAAATGATTAGCAATATATTTTTATAGTACGATTTCCAACAATGTATACTTATAACAATATGGTCAGTAAGACATTTTAAAGTCGAATTGCCAACAATGCATAATTATATTTGTTGTAACCTAGAAAAGGTTACTGGATGAGGAATAACCAAAACGGAGGTTGGAAATAAAATGGTAATCTTTGTAACATCAACAAAATAAAATACTCTCCAGCGGTGTGAAGTAAGTAAACCACTGCTAGTGATAAACTACTTAAACAGCATTACCCTCACTTACAATTGTGTTCAACATATTTATGAGGACTTGGACATACCCATTAGTTTTTATAGGCACGTATATAACAATAGCAAATTGACCTGCAATAAATTTTTATAGTAGAATTGCCAACAATGCATATTTATAGCAAATGGCCAGCAATACATTTTACAGTAGAATTTCCAACAATGCATATTCATAGCAAAATGAGAAGCGATACATTTTTATTTTACAATTGACAAAAATGCATATTTACAGAAAAATGTCCCGCAATACATTCTTATAGTAGAAATGACGTTAATATATTTTAACCGTAGGTAAGTCATGCAATTGTTTTCAAAGTTTTTTTTTTTAGTTTAAACCATAAAATTGTGTACAAATTATTTACATTTCGGCATTAAATAACCTACTGACGTTGACATGCTGCTAAACAAAATTAACCGGAGATCCATGATGAAAAAAAGGCTTTCATGACATTAATCCTACAATTTCTTAAAGATATCCAACACTCAAAACACTAGGAAAATTTTAAAATATATTTTTATATTAAAAATTCCAGCAATACATATACATAGTAAAAACCAATTACCATCAATATATTAACACTTTCACTGCTACTCATTTTCCCAGTGCTGCCCCCATCCGACCAGTCTTTTTAAAGAAAATGCCAAATTTCAACCTACATATTTTATTACACAGAAAAATAGCACCAGTGTGTTTTACAGCATTACATTTTCATGGATATACCTGGAAATGACTTACCAGATCAGTAATGGGTATACACATGATATCTTTTGAAGCATTGTCCTTTGTGATTTTACGATAGATGGCGCAACGGGACACTCATACCAGCGTAGGTTTCTGTACTTAGCCAGCTGGAGCAAGATAAGAAAAACGAAGATCTCCGTAGTTAGCAGCGGAAGTGTTAAAAAAATACCACCAATACATTTTTTGTAAAAAAATTATTAATGCTCCCAAGAAAATAGAATTTAGTCATGAAATGACGGATAAGGAGTTGATATGTCGCTAAACAAACAAACAATTATCGACAAATGTGTTCCAACGAAAAGCACGCAATCACAAACAACTTTGGTTTTATTGGTAAAATTCCAAATAAGAAATGATTCAGTTATTCGAACAAAATTTAGTTTGAATTGTTTTGTGTGACCATCCTGGTTATGACGATAAACTACATCCGGCAGCAAAGCCTCTAATCGTGATATTTTGAAGAGGATGGAACCACTTCTTAATCGCTGTTGTTCCCAGATGCAACCGAACCCGGAGTGGTAATTTCTGTTAGGGTCCTAGCTA
>OZ010611.1:34280621-34326138 GCA_963932145.1 Acanthosepion lycidas
CTTCTTCTTCTCCTTCTTCTTCTTCTTCGTCGTCGTCTTCTACTTCTACTTCTTCTTGTTGTTGTTGTTGTTGTTGTTGTTGTTCTTCTTCTTCTTCTTCTTCTTCTTCTTCTTCTTCTTCTTCTCCTTTATCTTCTTCGTCGTCGTCTTCATCTTTTTCTTCTTCGACTTCTTCTTCGACTTCTTCTTCGTCGTCGTCTTCTTCTTCTTCGTCGTCGTCTTCTTCTTCTTCGTTTTCTTCGTTTTCTTCTTCTTCGTCGTCTTCTTCTTCGTCGTCGTCCCCGACGTCTTCTTCTTTGTCGTCGTCCCCGATGTCTTCTTCTTCGTCTTCGTCTTCTTCTCATTCTCCTTCTTATTCGACTTCTTCTTCGTCTTTTGCTTCTTCTTCTTCGTTGTCTTCTTCTTCGTCGTCGTCCCCGACGTCTTCTTCTTTGTCGTCGTCCCCGACGTCTTCTTCTTTGTCGTCGTCCCCGATGTCTTCTTCTTCGTCTTCGTCTTCTTCTCATTCTCCTTCTTATTCGACTTCTTCTTCTTCTTCTTCTTCTTCTTCTTCTTCTTCTTCTTCTGCCGAGTCCCTTCAGGACATGGACGATCACAGCATGCCACAATTTCCTGTTCTTTGTAGTTCTGAGTAAGTTTTTATCTTTTTGTCCCTTAATCCCTGTTCTCTCAACAAAATACACATGATTGTTATGTAGGTTGCTCACTGTTTTCCCCCAGTCTCTACTTCCTTCAATATATTCTGGGAATATCAAATTCTCCACTCCCCATTTCCTCCTTATATTCCCTAGAAATATCCGTTTAATTCGTATAAGCTCCTTTTTGGTCCCCATTTTCCGTAAAATTAAGATTTTTTTAAGACTGTGCTATAATGGAGGAAATCGATTTTGGGACCGTGGTATTGCACCCAATACTTTAAAAGTTGAGCTTTAACATGATAAATAACGACAAAATATTTTTCTATTACCGTTTGTAAGAAAAGGAGCTTAAAGATTAGGTTTAAGTTAAGCCTTATAGCACAGTCTGATAAAATTTATATTTTTTCGGAAGCTTTACCAATTTTAAATAGTAGAAGCACATTATTACTAAAGCAGTGTTCCATCCAATAAGACCTTCATTTACTTCAAATTGAAATTATGCTGAGCAATTTAGCTACTTATGAAGTAATATGTTATGCAGTAGTTTTAGTGCAATTTTCAATAAACAATGCAAATTTAAAACATTTTGTCTGATAATTTGTGTCCAACAGGATTATGGAGTTTATACACGTTTGTCATTATTTTGTTTTCATAAATTATGATCTAACAAATGATTTAACAAATCTTATTCATTGAGAAACCTTATTTTTTTGTAATCTTTTGCATATTTTCTTTATGGTGATTCCTAATTAGAATTCAGGTTTGAATACATTTTCCACTCAGTGTATCTGATAAAAAAAGATATCAACTTTATTTGAATACATTCTTGAAATAGTAAAATTTTGAAGTCAGTTTGCAAGAAAAACTTGCGAAAATTAGGTATTTCTGTATATTGTTCAGAGAATCTGTAAAGTAAAATGCTCAAAAATTAGTAAAAGCTATGGATCTAGCTTTCAGTGACAGATTTTACATCGAGTGCAATGATAATTTACTGAAAACAGAAAAAGCAACCTGCCATGATGTACACAACGTTTGTATTGTGACTGATTGAAATTAATACACTGTCAGTTCCTCCTTTAGTCTATATAGATGAAATTAAATTATTTTTTCGATTGATTGTCTCCCTTAGCTGTGAACAGAAAGAAGGCTTATACAAACAAGACTAACTTTTTACATGATGTCCACTCAGTATATAAAATGTTACCCCGTTACCCAGAACAGCCTGCTTCATGTGACATCATCGACGACTAATTCGCTTGCCTAGCAATATTTTCTGGAAAGAGACCACACAAGATTTAAATCCATACCTGTATTCCTTGTAGGGTCAAAGGCCGTCTAAAACAATGGAGTACATTGGACTCCTTAACTATGCATGTAGACAGGGCGGAGTTGACACGGCATCGCTGGGCGGACAGCTTCCTAGAATAATGTCGAACGGACACGGCGGAAGATTTTTACCCGTTAGTATCAACGGAAACGAGCCGTCAAGTTGGAGGGCGTCGGCTGACCGATATTTAACAGTCCCCCCAACGAGGAATGTATGTAGCACAAGGCCGAGTTAACGTGAGTTTCTTCGAGCCCGTAGGCTCGGCCAAAAATATTCCCTAAGTACCCGCATAAGCGGGGTTAGGATCTGTCTACCTCCCTGGACGAAACTTTGCCCTTCATCAAAGCTTCGTCCGGGTTTCTCTCTGCAAAAGCAGAAAGTTAGACAAAAGTCGCACACAATCAGAGACTGCATGTCGACGGGATCGTTAGGGATAGGATCGGTCCGCCATATTTAAATGCACGATACGCTACGCAAGATTCAATAGCTCACCAGCTTTCAACACAGATATGCGGCGTTGTGCAACTGCGGAACAACCATACGAGCACACCGGTCTTAGGACTGATGATGACGATTATTATTTTTCTACAAGGTTTATTTATCTATAAATACCAAAATAAAACAATTTAATAACAGGAGGAGAGAAACATATTTTATAAATTAATGTATAACTCACGAACGTTAGTGACGTCAAGCTTGATTCCACTCTTTGTAACTACTCCGATGCTACAGCATCCCTTGAGCAACATTTGCACTTAATTCCACGGTGTTTGGAAACTAGAATGTAAACGTTTTATTTTTTAAAATAATTTTACCAGAAGCAAGGCAATAATGCCACTAAGACGCAAGCGGTTACTGAGTACTTGAGAATATAAAAAATAAACTACTATCATGGAGAGAGGATAATAAAAGAACGATGATTATGAAGGCACAGGATAACGATTGACATTTCATTTAAAATTTTGAAGATCGAAGTTGACTGAGAAGCAAGAAATCGGAAGGGATCTCTACAAGCGAGAAGTGCGATTGGATAAACTGTTAGTATAGAAGTTACGGTTACATTTAGCCATTCCAACTACATAATGGTGAGACCAGACAGCCAATTTAGTACTGCGCTTAAATTCATAAACTTCAACAGAACAATTACCATGAAAGCATTTATTAAAAAGAAGGAACAGGAAAGATACGTCATGACGGTAAGAAATAGACTGAAGTCAAGATGCCAGATGAAGACCAATAGCATTGCAGACACTTGTTTGGATTTTATCAAGAATCTCTAAATATATAACAGGAGCACCAGACCAGATATGGCAGCAATATTCGAGGCATGGGCGAAATGTAGATATATAAATATGTAAGATAGATTCCGGCGAGACAAATTCTCTAGTTCGACGTAGTAAGAAACTTCTTATAGTTGCAGACTTAGCAATTGATTCAATATACTATTTCTCCTTGATGACAGCTGAAAACGTACGTTAGCATTAGCCATGCAGATGGGAGGGGAAAAGGGGTTTACTGAAATGATTAAAAGAGAGTAGTTTTGTTTTTGGGGCGCTAAAATTAACGCCTCAAAAACGAAAGTGTTTTTTTTTTCCGAAATCTATTAGGTTGGTGCAAAAATAATTTCGTTTTCTCACATAGTAACATATGTTAGAAAACGAAAGTATTTTTGCACCAACCTAATAATTGAAAATTTATGAGATGAACTGAAAAGTCATGTCGGAAAAGGAAAACCAATAGACTTAAAAAAAAAAAAAAAACCTAAAAAACCTGAAGGTCATGCACATGAATTGTGTGAAAATATCACTGGCGATATTTGTGTTAATTTAGTAAAAGGTTACGAAGAAAGAAAAAAAAAAAAAACAAGTATGACCAATCCGTATTTCTGCTTATATTTATATATATATAAGCGATTTCATTATATAGTGGGACCACTGAAATTTTTGCATGCTATTTAACATGCCCAGAAAAAGTTACTTATGTATACTGCAACTGGATAAGTAAATTTAATAATCTTTAACCTCTTCTAAAAAATAAATAAATAAATAAAATTACCAGTTTATAGTGCGACACCGTATTATATACGTAAACAAAAGTGATTATAATAATTTACACGATATTTTAGTATATACCGTGACTCGTAGCCTTAATCTGGGGATTACGCAAATCTCGTGTTCTGAATTATTCAATATATATATATATATATATATATATATATATATATATGTATGTATGTATGTGTATGTGTGTGTGTGTGTGTGTGTGTTTAGGCAGCAATCCTTCTTTCATGCACATTTCACTGAAAACTACGGACAACGTGCTTTTATTTAGTTTTTTATGCAATTTCTCATGCGATCCAATAATGGTTTTTTCTTTTCGGATGATAACTTATATAAAAACTGTCCGAATGTTATTTTTATCCGAGCGCTTTCGGCTGTACATTTAGCCATTTTCAAGGATTATATTTTAACTGTTAAAATAAGAAATAGTTTGTTGTATGTATGTTTTATAAAATGTTTTCATTTTTCAAAACACAGTCAAGATATTACGTCCATGTTCAAAGTTAATATTATTAAGTGTTGGTTTGTTTGTTTTTATTAATAAGGCTTCCATTATTTTTCGCCTTTTTCTTTTGCGTGTAGATGATGCTATTATATTAGTGTTGTCAACAAGTATGTTAAGAATAGTGTCCGGAAGGTCTCCATGAATATTTAAATGAGATCTAATTGAGCTATTGTCAGAAAGGTGTAGAGTGACTCTGCGAGTCAAACATCTTGTAGTGTGGTCTATATAATTATTACGAATTTTGATTGATCAGAAATACAATTCCTTAATGGGCATTTACATTCGTGAATAATATTTGCCCTATTTCATTTAAATTAATGAATTATTATTTTTAACTATAAGGTTAGAGGTCTTAAATTTTTTTTTAATAAATAATTAATCTAATTTTTTTGCTATTGTCAACTGGTGCTATGCATTTTTTATAATGTTCTTAATTTTGCATTCATCCTTGTTTTGTTTAAATATTAAGTTTACGTTCAAAATTGATGCAGTGGAATTTAGTTTGGGTTATCAGTGAACGCCTTATATCCTTACTTACTTATATAACTTACTGAAGCTTATCAGCGTTTGTTGTACATTTTTCAATTCTTTGAAGAAAAGCGTGCGAGAGGATGAGTTCTCGTGCGCTGATGTGAGAGAATTTTTAATAACACCTATTTTATATCTAAGAGCCTAATAAGACATTCACGAGAGAAATTAAGATGGCAAGATACTTTACTTATTGTTTTTTTTTATAAATAGAAGTTTTAAAGTATTATTACTAAAATCGACGAGAACATCTAAGAAAGGGAGTTTATTTTTTTCACTAATTAATAATCAAACAATTTATTTTACCTCATATGGGGAATAGACATTGTTTTGTCTGATTTGTTTGCTTATTAATTATATTGCTCTCTATAAACAAAATACATCGAGCTCTTTTTTGTGGATCTATTCTAATATTTTCATATTACTAGGATGCACTTGGATTATATACCAACATATTTTTTACCTTAATATATATATATATATATATATATATATATATATATATATATATATATATATACAAGTATATGATTGGTGTATATGGAATGAATTCCAATAACCAACAATTACTATTCTTAAAAGAGTGCTCAATACAAAGTAGAGCAGATATAATTATTTATTTTTAAAGAAAAAAAAATTTATAACATAAATATGTTATAAAATCACTACAAAAATAGCCATTTTGTTTCAACACCCTCGGTGTCTTATCAAGTGATCACTTGATAAGACAAAATGGCTATTTTTTTAGTGATTTTATAACATATTTATGTTATAAATTTTTTTTTCTTTAAAAATAAATAATTATATATATATATATATATATATATATATATATATATATATATATATATAAAGATCGATAGATAGATGTGGATAAACAGATATAAAGAGACAAATATACAGATAGATAACGAAAAAGTGAGAGTGATATACATACATATCTACATATATATATATATATATATATATATATATATATATATATATATGAGAGCAGCATGAATCCATCCAGCTCTTATCTTAAATAACAAATTAAAAGAGACTGACCAACACAAGGGCTGACAAAAATTCATGTTAAATAAAACAAATAAACAAAAAACAAATGAAAACTACAGATAAAGTTCATTTTCTCCATCAAGTCATTAATTTCTGCAGTTCACTGCTACTAACAAGCATAATTTTTTTCTCCTGGTGATGGCCATGCTGGTCGAAACTAGTCGAGGAATCTAACTGAAATAATAAAATGCGAAAAAGGAAAATATTATTATTATTAATATACAACCCAGTGTGTCTGAAGATTTTAATTTTTAATATATTTTTTCAAGACACACACACACACTCATATATATATATATATATATATATATATATATATATATATATATATATATATATATATATGTGTGTGTGTGTGTGTGTGTGTGTGTGTGTGTGAGTGTGTGTGTGTGTGTGGGTGTGTGTAACTATACTCGTCTCGAAAAACCTTCGAATTTTTGATTTGCCAATATTAGATCAATCTCAAAAGAAAAAAAATGGTTTTAAAAAAAGAAAGAGCCAGGAACATGAATATCTGTCGAAAAAAATCGCACAGATACAGGTTCAAAGCCCCCCCACCCAAAACAAAACCCCGACACGAGTAAACAACTAACTAAAAAGAGCTCAATACAACCGTAGAGTAGACCTAGTCAAACCTAGTGAGACAGACAAACCTACCCAGGTTTCACCTAAGCGGATCGTCAGCTTTCCCTGACGATCCGCTATATATATATATATATATATATATATATATATATATATATATATATATATATATATATATATATATTACATACAATAGTAATTTAAAATTAGCTAATAATTATGATCATTTCATCTTACGAATTAAGATGTACTCGGAAGGATTTTTAAACCGATCAATGCAATAAGATAAAATGTATCCAGACCTAAAGTAAAATTTCAAACAAGACAGAGGAAAAGTAGGGAATATATATATATATATATATATATATATATATATATATATATATATATATATATATATGTATATAAAGAGATAGATAGATCGATAGATATTGTGGGTGTGACGGCTGTTGAAACTAAAATTGGAAACTTCCAAGCTCAAATCGATTCGGGATTATTCTGTTGCGTTAACTTTGTAATAATGCTCTTGAAATAGGCTCATCAACATTACTGTACTATAAAACAATATCGATAGACCGGACAGTATCCGTAGCGTAGAAGAATAGATGGGACCCCCCCCCACGAGTATCAGCGTTTGGGAATCGTTTAAACGAAGCGTTATATTCGGCATTGATACATCTAAACAGATTACCATTTAGGCCAGATCAGCGCCGTGACTGTCTCCAGTTGGGTCGTGAGAGGAACATCTGGGGAGGAAATGTGAGTCCATGAGTGGTAACATGGTCCTTTGGGAATCTTTTATTTGAAGCAGGACTTTCAAAATTACTAATCAGACTGAATTCCATGACCACCGGCTCTATTCTCAAGAAGGCTCCTTTCCTTAAACATCTATTGGGACAAACGTTCACCCGTATCTCGATCCATTGCTAAAGATGATGGTAAAATATTCATTTCATTGTACAGTACTAGAAAGCAATACACTCCACCTAGCATGCCTTATTTTTACAAGAATTTGATCAGATCGAAAAATGAAGTATTTATGGGATATCTGGTCTAGGGTTGCCTAATCCTCACTTCCCAGGCTTTTGGATGAACACAACAATTTTGTCTTAAATAAAAAAAACAAAAAAAAAAAAATACTCACTGATGATGACGTTGTGCTGATGTCGAAAGTATTTGGAATAAATGAATCTATCAACGTGCTAATTTTCTCTCTTCCTTTAAAAAGTATACTAAGAATCTTGTCCTTGAATATGAGAGGCTCCTATTGAAAATAGGTAGACAAAACTTGGCTAAATTATACAATGATACATACATATATATATATATATATATATATATATATATATATATATATATATATATATATATATATATATATCAAAAAACCAAAAATGACTTTAACAAAGGGATAGTCTATTTCAAACCGTTCTCGATACGCTTACCATCAGCCTCTAAATGCTTATCTCGTAGCACTGTTCTAAATTTATTTTGAAAGTCAGTCTTCCATTAGTAGGCGCCATGTTAATAAGAATGGGTTTGTCTTAGCGATTGGTGGGGGCATAAGGTATCTTATCCCGGTATATATATATATATATATATATATATATAAAAGTGAACATAGAAGTCAACACTTAGAGGCGACAGTCTGTTTCATGCTATATGCAATCGTCAGGCCTGACGATTGCATATAGCATGAAACAGACTGTCGCCTCTAAGTGTTGACTTCTATGTTCACTTTTATATTTACACACGCTCTATCTCTGATATTGAGCACTTTATTCCATAAATATAGCACACCTTAAGACTATATTTCTTTATATATATATATATATATATATATATATATATATATATATATATATATATATATATATATATAAAATTACATACGCTCTATCTCTGGTATTGAGCACTTTAGCCCATAAATATAGCACACCCTAAAACTATATTTCTTCATATATATATATATGTATATATATATGTATGTATGTGTGTGTGTGTGTTTTCATAATTCCTTCATTCAACCTTTCAAGTGCCGCTTACTCTGTTTCAAGATATGCATATATATATATATATATATATATATATATATATATATATATATATATATATATATCTGTATGTGCGTATGTGTGTCTTTATTTATTCGTAGAACAAATAATAGAAGTTGTTTTCATTGTTGTTGCTCTGGTGACGTTACTTCTCAATCGGAAGTTGCACTGTCACGTTGTTCCCTCAATTTTTCTTTCCGTGCATTCGCACCAACAAAAAAGAATTCAACTGTCACAGTGCCAAACATTGAAGCTTCAGTTAAAATGTAGGCTAAGAACTGAATTTGCACTCAACTTTCTTTGTAGATTCAAGTTCAGTTTAGCTACATGTGGAAAGCCAACCATGTAGCTTGGCACATTAGACTGGTGATTTGTAAGTAGTACAGTAAATGTAGATTATTATTATTAGCATTAGTAGTAATAGTAGTAGTAGTAGTAGTAGTAGTAGTAGTATATTTCCTTCGAGTCCCAGCCAGAGACCTGTAGTCAAAAATGACATCATCACATCTTCCACAGATCATTTTTTGTAAAAAAAAAAAAAAAAAAAAAAAAAAAAATTATGATCACACCCATTTTACACAGATACAGCTCTTCATAAGTTTTATACTTCTTTAAAGAAAATGGCTGCCAGGAACTCTTAAGTGAGTATATCGCAAACTTTTCCACTTTTATTGATGTCCTCATGTACCACATTTTTTTTTATTTCAAATTCAATCCTTGTATTTTGATAGTGTGTTTTTAGATCTTCAAAGAGACATAACAACAGCTATCGTAGGAATATGAATAGAAACATGAAAATCATTTGGTACACACCACCACAAATGTTTACTAGTACGTCAGAGCAGAAGTTCCTTTATTTAATTGAAAAACACTTCTCCACTCCTTAAAATTTTTGACAGAAATACACTAAAACTAAGCGATACCTTTACCGATAATTTGGAAAAATTATTAAAAAACATAAAATTTTAAACCAATACAAAACCTCGGTAATAATAGCCATTCCAAAACAACAAACGCTGATAATAACATCAAGTGTAATTGTAGAATTTCTAACGAATGCCCATTGCAAAAAACGATGTCAAATTATTTTTTATACACCTAAGCACTATTTCTACTATTGAAAATCCATCAGTTAAAAGTTTCATATTGGGCGTACCAAGAATTCTTTTAAAAGGTAGGTGGTATCAACATATATTATTTTTCAGCAATAACGCTTATAAAAAATAAGACGTCCTTTTCTAAATAATTTTCGAATTTAAAAGAAGTTAAAAAAAACAACAACCGTACGGTAAAATAGATAATACTATTAAAAAACTAGAACGTGTAAATCTATAAATGAACCTTACTTCTTATTCGATTTGCTGAGAAAATATCTCTATTAAACCAAAGAAGTGAATTGACTGTAAATTGACAACGCAGTTTATCTTTTAGCTTACAATATCGTTAACATTTAAAAATTATGTAGTAACATATCTCATGGCCACAATTAATAAGTAAATAACGGTCTAACCTCTACGAGTAATTATCTGATTTTGTTTATTCGGATTTAATATTGCTATGTATTGACATCCAGTATTATTAATATCTTATATAGATGTTCCACATTTTTAATTTTATCTACAGGTTCCTTTAAGAAGGTTCCTGAAACGCAAATTTGACAAAAAATCATGTCATGAAAAAATAACTCTTCCACCTCCAGACTCCAAGCTTAATTTTCTATTTAGTGTAGATCTAACATTTGATTGGTTGATCAAGGAAAAACCACAAGTCTATTTTTAATTCTGATCTTGTGCTTCCACGCCCCTTTTTTATCTTTCCAGCTGGGACCCGGAAGGAATTTACGTATATAACAGAAATCTAAGAAAATAATAATAATAATAATAATAATAATAATAATAATAATATTAGGTTGGTGCAAAAATAATGACGTAATAATGTCGTTTTTTGACGTATTTTTAACGTCAAAAAATGACATTATTACGTCATTATTTTTGCACCAACCTAATAATAATAATAATAATAATAATAATAACAATAATAATAATAATAATAATCTTCATTTACTACCACCTCTTCTTACATACATCATTCAGCAAACCTCTACCTTGAGTGGCTGTCAGGCGTTGTAGTAGGTGAACTTTTTTAGTATAGATCTGGTTAAAAGTATTAAGTTGGTGCAAAAATAATGACGTAATGATGTCATTTTTTGACTTTAAAAAATACGTCAAAAAACGACATTATTACGTCATTATTTATGCACCAACCTAATAATAATAATAATAATAATAATAATAATAATAATAACAATAATAATAATCTTCATTTACTACCACCTCTTCTTACATACATCATTCAGCAAACCTCTACCTTGAGTGGCTGTCAGGCGTTGTAGTAGGTGAACTTTTTTGGTATAGATCTGGTTAAAAGTATTAGGTTGGTGCAAAAATAATGACGTAATGATGTCGTTTTTTGACTTTAAAAAATACGTCAAAAAACGACATTATTACGTCATTATTTTTGCACCAACCTAATAATAATAATAATAACAATAATAATAATAATAATAATCTTCATTTACTACCACCTCTTCTTACATACATCATTCAGCAAACCTCTACCTTGAGTGGCTGTCAGGCGTTGTAGTAGGTGAACTTTTTTAGTATAGATCTGGTTAAAAGTATTAGGTTGGTGCAAAAATAATGACGTAATGATGTCGTTTTTTGACTTTAAAAAATACGTCAAAAAACGACATTATTACGTCATTATTTTTGCACCAACCTAATAATAATAATAATAATAATAATAATAACAATAATAATAATAATAATAATCTTCATTTACTACCACCTCTTCTTACATACATCATTCAGCAAACCTCTACCTTGAGTGGCTGTCAGGCGTTGTAGTAGGTGAACTTTTTTGGTATAGATCTGATTAAAAGTATTAGGTTGGTGCAAAAATAATGATGTAATGATGTCGTTTTTTGACTTTAAAAAATACGTCAAAAAACGACATTATTACGTCATTATTTTTGCACCAACCTAATAATAATAATAATAATAATAATAATAACAATAATAATAATAATAATTTCATTTACTACCACCTCTTCTTACATACATCATTCAGCAAACCTCTACCTTGAGTGGCTGTCAGGCGTTGTAGTAGGTGAACTTTTTTAGTATAGATCTGGTTAAAAGTATTAGGTTGGTGCAAAAATAATGACGTAATGATGTCGTTTTTTGACTTTAAAAAATACGTCAAAAAACGACATTATTACGTCATTATTTTTGCACCAACCTAATAATAATAATAATAATAATAATAATAATAATAATAATAATCTACATTTATTGTGCTACTTGCAAATCATTAATTAGTCTAATGAAGCCAGCTACAGTATGGTTGGCTTTTCAGGTGACGGCAAACTGAACTTGTATCTATAACGAAAGTTGAGTGCAAATTCAGCTCGTAGCCTACATTTCAACTGCAGCTTCAGTGTTTGTCACAGCGATAGGTGAATTCTCTTTTGCGTGCGAAGGTACGGAAAGAAAAATTGAATGAGTGGGAACGGCGTGACAGCGCAACTTCCGATTGAGAAGTAACGTCACCAGAGCCACAAAAATGAAAACAACTCTTATTTGTTCTACGCATGCATAAAGACCAACATAGGCACATACAGATACATATAGATACGCATGTCATGAAACGGAGGAACCGTCACTTGAACGGATGAATGAAGTAATTGTGAAAACACACACACACACACACACACACACACACACACACACACACACACACACACACACACACACACACACATATATATATATATATATATATATATATATATATGAAAGAAAAAGGTTGTAGTGGTTCCAACGAGAGAAAAGTATGTATATTAAAAAGAAGAGAAGAGAGGTGCCGTAAACGTTTTTGGTTGTAATGTGGATTTATTTAGAAAAAAAAAAAATAATGCTTTGTTTTACATAATGTTACTACACGTGTTTCTGGTCTCGTGACCGTCTTCAGGTAAAAGCGGAGATTTCCACATATTATTAAAAATAATTTATTTTTTCTTTTGTTTTTCAATGTTAAATATTCTCGATATGAGACATTTTCTGTGTTAGTAATCCGAATATCTGAAGGTGTGCTATATTTATGGGTAAAAGTGATCAATATCAGAGATTGAGCGTATATATATATATATATATATATATATATGTGTGTGTGTGTGTGTGTGTGTGTGTGTGTGTGCGTGTGTGTGTGTGTGTGTGTGTCGCTTTGAATCATTTAGATTTCTCAGTTGAGTGAGAGACCAACAAAATTACTTGTAACACCAAAGATGAACTGAAGGCAAGGATTATTGCAGTATTCACCGACTTAAACAAGACGACCGTTCAGATGAGTTGTAGGAGATTCCGAAGTCATCTGGAAGCCATGGTTTAAGCCAATGGCAATTTTATTGAATAAATTTACTGTTTAGTAATTCAAGATATTTTGTGTCATTTTAGGAAAATTACTGCTAAAATGAGATGTCTGGTTAATTTTTTTTTATCTTTTTTCTCTCTCTCTCTCTCTCTCCCCCAGTCATTTTGACGACAATTTATCCATCACAACATGTATGGTTTACAGTTTTATAGCTATCAGTGGCGTAGCAATTGGTCATAAAGTAGAAGTTATGGAGCACTTGCTATTATTTCTTTTTCGATATAGAGGTGTCAAGAAGGAATAATCTGCGTACATTACATATGTTGTCTGTGAGGTTTATTAAGGAAACCAACATAGCTTGCTTGCATAGAGTATTGTTGCCATATATGGTCTGGAGCCCCTTCTGTTTGCCCCGGGGTTCTTGATAAGATCCAGAGTAAGATATGCAATATAATTGGCCCTGTTCTGGCATCTCGTCTACAGTCGCTCTCTCACAGACGCGCCGTCGCCCATCTCTGTCTTTTTTTTACAAATACTATCATGGTAATTGCTCCGAGGAGCGGCATTCGCTGGTTCCCAGACTCTATGAATTCAAGCGCCCTACGAGGCTGGCATCCCGCTTTCACCCTTTCACTGTTGAAACTATTAAATATAGCCGTCTCTTCAACTCCAATAGCTTCATATCTTGCACCTCTCGCCAGTGGAACTCCCTTTCCTATTCCAGTTTCCCTGAGAGCTATAATCTCCAACGATTTAAATGTAATGTCAATCGACATCTTCAGTTGCCTTGATCTATCCATTATCCTTCTCCTCAGCCTTTCCTCTATCACTCCTATCTGATCTTGCTCAAAATCTTCTGTAACCCCTTGCGTCCTAGTGGCTTCCCGCCTTGCTTGGGGTGAATCGCTTAAAAAAAAGAAAGAAAAAAAAAAGCTTAATGCTAAAAAGGATAGTAATTTGTGGAGGACCATGATCAGAGACGTCTTGAAGGAAGAATGAATACGGGAAAATAGGAAGAGTAATACCCTGAACGAGATATATGAATAATTAAGTTAATTTAAGGAAACTTTTTTTTTTAAAAAAAGCTTAAAAAGCTTATTGGAGATTTTAAGTAAAATAGGAACAGGGGAAATTACAGAGACGGATAATGAGGAAACTGTGCTTGGAAAATTTAACACTCACAGTTGATTTTGAACGTACGTGAAACAGATGAAAAGAGAGAATAATCTTAACTCGTGATGAATGAATGTTAGCGCAAGGAAAAAGAAGGATTGTTATGGGTTTAAAATTACTGCGTGATACAAAAAGCAGGACGGTGTGGACGTACTGAATGGACTATGGGTCTAATATTAAAGAAAGGGATAAGATTTTCTTTAGACATATAATAGGGCTGCTAAATAAATACGACAAATTTCTGCGAGGACTGCCACTAGCCAAGTTATTCGTCATTTGATTAATAAGTCGACCTACGCACCATAAGCTGACAGCATTAAGAGGAGCCTACATAGGAAGTTGTATATGTAAATATTTATTAAAGTCATTTTTCATCTTGTATAATGTTTTTTTTTCTATTATGTAAATGCTATAATTTTTCGTCTAATTTCCATCATTCTTCCATTATTTATCCATCTATCTAGTTTTATCTCTCTACATATATATATATATATATATATATATATATATATATATATATTTAAGTAATTCATATATATATATATATATATATATATATATATATATATATATATATATATATATATATTTACATTATTCGGACTATTCATACTCATCTTTGTCGCCATATTTATCACAACGTTTCGGCCGTTGTACGCTCCGGCCTTCTTCAGGTGGATGGAATGTCGAACTGAACCCTTTATTTCGCACACTGGGGTAGACTGTTCTAGTTCCACGTGCCATGTCTAATGTAAATAGTGCCATCTGGTTGTTTATTTAATACTTAATTTTTAACATTTAAAAAAAAATGTTAAAACTTAAGTATTAAATAAACAACCAGATGTAAACTATTTACATTATTTACGTTATTTCTTAACGACTTCTTTTGGGGTCATATGGTAAGCAGACTAACGAAACTAAGCTGGTAAACTTTGTGAAACATATAGGCAACGTGGAGGTATTTATTTCCTATCGATATACGCTTTATAGGATGTTGGGTATGGCTGCATAATCAAGGTGAGGAAATAGCTGTTTTATATGTTTTAAAATTAGACCGAGCCTCTCTGTGGAGGTGCCTTGAATTTGCACAGTATGGTGGAGACCAAGAAAATGGTTTGTAATATCATCTATAAATATAGTTACGATGTCCTGGAGTTAATGGTAATGATGTTTATGCCCCGAAACGAAGTCTGACTCTGAGGGCCATTACTTAATGAACAATCTCAGCAGTAAGTAGTTTTTTTTTTCTTCTGAAGTATTGTATCTCTCTTACATCCCGTACAAAAATTGTGGCGTCGTTTCCCGTTGCCTTCTCCACGGGTTTGATTTCAAAGCAATATTTCTCCTTTCTCTAGACGATCATGGCTCTCCACCGTTTCCTTTTTCTTTTTTTCTGTGAATTGCTGCTTCTTGGTAAATATAGTGGAGCGGTTTCCCATAACATCTCCACGCTTTTGAATTCAGAGCAATCTTTCTCCTGTCTCGACGTAGACGAGAATTGCTCTCCACCGTTTCGTTTTTTTTTTATATATGAATTGCCACTTCTTGGTAAATATATGGCGCGATTACCCGTTAGTATCTCCAGAATTTGAATTCAGAGCAATCTTTCTCCTTTCTCGACGTAGAGGATCATGGCTCTCCACCGTTTCCTTTTTCTTTTTTTATCTGAGAATTGTAACTTCTTGGTAAATATAGTGGAGTGATTTCCCGTTAGTATCTCCACGCTTTTGAATCAAGAGCAATCTTTTTCCCTTCTCGACGTAGACGATCATGGCTCTCCACCGTTTCCTTTTCTTTTTTATCTGTGAATTGTTATAAATTATGGGGAAAGATAGTCCAGTATTTCCTTCTCCACCGTTTTGAATTCAGATTAATCTCTTTCTGTTCCGGACGTAGACGAGCATGGCTCTCCACAGATTCCTTTTCTTTATTATCTGTGAATTTTCATGACTTCTTGGGAAAAGTAGTCGAGTGATTTCCCGTTTCCTTCTCCGCAGTTTTGAATTCAGAGACATATTCTTTATTCTGTACATATGGGATTATGGCTCTCCACAGATTCCTTTTCTTTATTATCTGTGAATTTTCATGACTTCTTGGGAAAAGTAGTCGAGTGATTTCCCGTTTCCTTCTCTGCAGTTTTGAATTCAGGGACATATTCTTTTATTCTGTACATATGCGATCATGGCTCTCCACAGATTCCTTCTCTTTATTATCTGTTTATTTGTCATTATTTCTTAACAGCTATATCTCATATGTATTTGCCTTGTGGCGTGTGTATCAGTGTGTGTGTGTGTGTTCACGCGCGTTAGTTATTCTAGTGGGCATTTTTGTTTGTCTATTCGTGTACGTGTGTTTAATTCCCGAGGATGGAAGTGCCACGAAAATGTAAAATGTGTATCTTATAGGATTTGATGGTGCCGGTACCTGCTGTTTCAATGTAGGTTATTAATGTTGGGGCAAATTCTATGGTTGAGAAAAAATGTGTCTCTCGTGAAATTTGGAGGTCTGTCATTCGGTGTGTTTTGTCTTAATTCTATTATTATTCTGTTTGTTAGCACCTTGCCAGAAAGTAATATTAGATACCTAATTACTAAGTCCCCGTCGGGGTCTATGATTAAAAATGTCACTGCAGAAGAGTTATCGATGCACATTTGGGTAGTTTCGTTTAGATGAAGAGGGCTTTGAGGATGATATGCGCAGTTTCGCACAAAGTAAACTTTTTTGCTATGAGATGCTGAGGTGTTCTGGGATTTTACTCACATGATTTGTGGTAACCATCTTTATTATACCCAATGTCACTTGAACAATAGGGATAATCATATTTTTAAGTTTCCACATTTTTGTTAAATCTATTGGCAGCTGCTTATAACTAGGGAGTTTTCGAAATTCTTTTTCAGAAATACTGGAATTCTGTGGACAGGTCATATCAATGAGTTGTCAAGTTCTTTTTTAAAAAGATTTTCTGACTTATTTTTGCATTAACTTTCATGTCTCTAACGATAAGGAAGTCCCACAGTATAGTCCCTCCAGCACCATCGGTGATATAATTCGGGTTATGTTCGTACTATATAATTATTGCTATAATTTTTTACCATATCCTGACGTGTGTTGGAATTCTCACAGTATTCAGTATTATCTATCTATATCTCTGAGATGAGGTATTAGAATTATTTACATTATTTACATTATTCGGACTGTTTTCTTCATCTTCGTTGCCATATTCACAACGTTTCGGCCATTGTGCGCCCCGGCCTTCTTCAGGTGATTGGATCTCTGAGATGAGGGATTATGATAATTTATATTATTTACATTATCCGGACTGTTATCCTAATCTTCATTGCCATATTCACAACGTTTCGGCCGTTGTACGCTCCGGCATTCTTCAGGTGATTAGAATTTTGAAACTAACCCTTTATTTCGTCCACCGGGGTGGATTTTTCTAGTTACACATGCCATGCTTCTTCCGAATGTCCCAGTGATTTTCATTTAACTCGACGCTCCATGTTTTGGTTCACAGGCGTTGGTTAGATACAGTGGCTAGACCCAAACATTTTTGAGTTCAATACCAGGCTGTAGCATTTGTGAACCAAAAAACTTGGAGAGATGAGCTAAAGGGAAATAACTGAGACATCCGGAAGAGACATGGCACGTGGAACTAGAGCAACCTACGCCGGTGGACAAAATAAAGAGTTCGGTTCGAAACTCCAGTCACCTCACGATGGCTGGAGCGTACATAGACCGAAACTTTGTGAATATTGCAAAGAGGATTAGGATAACAGTCCGAATAATGTAAATAATGTAAATTTTTAGTATTGTTGAAATTATCGATAGCATTTTGTCGAAATTTACAAACTCTACATTTCGTACAATTTCGCAAACCACTCAATGAAATTTGAATAAGCTCCATTGTTTGGGAAAATACTTTCAAAAAACCCTGCTTCTCGTTTTAATAATTTTTTTAACTTTATTTAATTTTATAGGATACATGGAAAACAATATTTGTTCAAAAGAATATATTTTTCTTTCCTTTTTAAAAGCAAAGAAGAAATTCTTAGGATTTCTTACTCTTGAGCATGCAATATACAACTGGCCATATGTAAATATTTCCTTCTGGAGCCAAATTCCAACTTTTTAAGCGTTTAGCTGTGTGATTTATTTGTTGTGCTTGCATACTCAGGGCGAACTGGAAACGGGATTCTTGTATATAAAAACAATATTGCATCTTTATGAGATAAGTATTTGTTATTTTAATCATTAAATTGATTTTAAATAAAAGTCGAAGTACTTTGTATGTTAAATAATAAAACTTTAAACTTTTTTGAAAAAGAAATAATGAAAATTTATTGTACTAAGCTACTCACCTGAGTAAAACTGTACCATTGTGCCCACTTATCTGCTTGCACTTCTCCCCAAAATTTAGTTTCGATCGGTCAATGTATGGCTATTTTAGAGGACGCGACGAACAGACTAACAGAAGTCACAGAATTTTATATATAGATTATTGCCATTATTACTATATAACCTTTGGTGATGAAAAATCGTATGTCGGTAAATGTTGGCGTTAATTTAATTCTAATACGGATATTTTTAATTTTTATTAAAAAAAAAAGAAAAAACTTTTGCGTCTATTGAGAGCGATTTGGTTTCTTACATTCTTTAAGTATGGATTTCTTCAATGTTGATAATATGAAAAAGTTTGGTTAGTGTGTGTTTATCGACGGAAAGTTATTAATTAATATTCCCTCTAGATATTTTCTTCGTAATGAGATACGTTCTTGTTTTTATTAGGATGATATTTTTAAATCAAAATTATGACCTATTTCATACCCGTATGTTTCGAGAATATTCAGTGGGTTATCTATCTATCTATCTATCTATCTATCTATCTATCTATCTATCTATCTAACTTTTTAGTCGTCCATCTGTTTATTCATTTCAGTCTGTTCATATCTATCTATCTATCTATCTATCTATCTATCTATCTATCTATCTATCTTTGTACGTCTCTGTATCTATATCAGTCTGCTCATATCTACCTATCTTTTTTAGTATGTTCATCTGTCTATTTCAGTCTGTTCAGATCTGTCTATCCTTCTGTCCATATATCTGTCTAATTGTGTTCATATCTATCTATCTATCTATCTATCTATCTATCTATCTATCTATCTATCTATCTTTTTACTCTGTTCCTCTCTATATCTATATCAATCTGTTCCTATCTACCTATCTTTTTGGTATGTTCATCTGTCTATTTCAGTCTGTTCAGATCTGTCTATCCTTCTGTCCATATATCTGTCTAATTGTGTTCATATCTATCTATCTATCTATCTATCTATCTATCTATCTATCTATCTATCTATCTGTTTCAGTATGTTCATCTATTTCAGCCTAATCACATCTATCTATCTATCTATCTATCTATCTATCTATCTATCTATCTATCTATCTTTTTAATATTTTTCTCTGTATATCTATTTCATTTTGTTCACGTCTATCTATCAATCTCTGTCTGGTTGACCCCACTGCATTCACACACACAGATATACACACATGGTTTCTCTCTCACATACACGTATACAGTTACAGATACAGAGATAGAGGGGGAGGAAGACTGGCAGACGGAATAAGAATAGCATTGAATTTAACATTAGATTTTTGAATTAACAGTTTCCCTTCTTTTAAATGTAACGCACCTGCACCTGACATTAAGTTACAAAACTTCCTCTTGGCCTCTTGCGAATAATCATCTTCCCCTCAGTTTATTTCATGACTTTAATGCACTCTATCAACAGAAGGCGAAAAAAAAAAAAAAAAAGGAGATAAAATTTTAAGAAAAAAAAAATGTTGTAAATTATTTTTGTGAACAACAGTGTAGACATTTATGAGCGGTTGTTGTTGCTTGCTTTTAAGAAAGAAATGACCTTTCGTCGAAGATTCTTTTCCTTACGTTGGTACCATTGAGGTTTCTTAGATGTGCGTGTGGTCTTCAGATCCAGCTCCATTTCGCTTTGTCTGTAAGCCAAATTACGATTCCAGTTTAAAGTGCCAGAAACGATTCTTGTACATGTGGAAGTGAAATTGAAAAGAATCACACAAAAGAATGCTGTGTCCTTCGTCTTCTTCAGGCTAAATATTGATGGAATCATATATGAGGACTGATCAAAAATTATCGGGACGGGTTACTCTAAACAAGCAGAAAGGTAGTTACCATAAGTAAAAAAAAAAAAGAAAGCAAGAGAAAATTAAGCGAGCAGTTTCAGTTTACTCCAGCAGTGCGTACCACAAACATCTAATAGATTCTGGATTTTATAGATTATATTTTTATTTGGCACCCATGCCTAAGTTCCGAAAATCAAACACTGGTGGAAAAATATGTGTAGACGAGGAAAATTACAGCTACTTCTGTCATAAGAAAAACACCGATGAAACAAAAACATACTGCCAACGAGTAGAGGGGTTTTGCATCACTGTTAATCTGTTATTATATTTTAAACAAAAATAAACTCTTAATTTTTTTATATCTCTTATTCCCTTTTTAAAAAATTATGATTACTACCTATGCTGTTTTCATAATTTATGGTAATTGCATTTAAAAAGCTTCATAAAATTATTCGAGGTACTTCTTATAATTGTTCCTCATCGAATCCTTCATCTTCTTCTTCTCCTTCTTCTTCTTCTTTTTTTTCTTCTTCTTCTTCTTCTTGCCTTACTACAATTCTTCTCCTTTTCTTCCACCGTCTTCTTCTCGTTGCTATTGTCCTCATCTAGTAATTCGCTTTTTATTCTTATTTAGAGAATTGCTGACCTCTGATAATCTTTGAAGTTACCATCTTTTTTTTTTAAAGAGTTGTTTAATATAGAAATTTGCGCACCAGTACCTTTAATTACTCTAAACAAGGAGAAACGTAGTTACCATAAATTAAAAAAAGAAAGCAAGAGAAAATTAAGCTAACAGTTTCGGTTCACTCCAGCAGTGCGTACCACAAACACCCAATAGATTCTGAATTTTAGAGATTTATTTTTTATTTGGAACGCATAGTTATGTTCCGAAAATCAAACGCCGATGGAAAAAAATATTTGAGGACAAGGGAACTTACAGTCCCGGAAAGGGATATATTTGAACGAAGTCGCTAAGTGGTTTTGGCTACTACAACCAAGTAGAATATGGTAGCAATAATCGACTGGTACGCGTCGTAGTCGCAGGTAAGAAGTGTAGATCAATGGCGTAGTCCAATGGGCGTCGTTATAGACTTAGCTCTCAGATTAAGGCTCTTTGACTGTGTCGTACCTACACGTCCGTCTGTATTTATGACGGACACCAGTCAATCATATTCCAGTGAGGGGGAACACAGGTGTACGCATATTCCATTATATCACCCTCTTAAAAATATTATGATTATTGTCTATGACATTTCTTTAAAAAATATGGTAATTGATTTTAAAAGTTTGAAAGAATTATCAGTGGTACGCAATTATCCTGGGACGCAAATGTCGAATACGAAACTGTCCTAAAACACTGTTCTCCTGTATGGCAGTAAGTTCTGGACAATCTCCTCAATGATGAAGAAACAAGACACATAGAAAATTGATTATCTTGAATAGTTTCTTGTTAATCCATTCTCTTTGTGCAGGGATGGAAAGCTTTCAGTTACACATCGAAAATACATTTAAATCTACCGACGTTTGTTAAGCATGTTCCATATTGAGGATTACAATTCACAACACAAGTAGCCTTGAATTGTTTACGACATTCTTAGGTGTCTTCTCCAAAGCTTTATTCAACATTTACAACGAGGCTATCCTAAGGTAACTGGAGACCATACCAGAATTTATTATCGGTGTGCTTAATCTTAACGCAGACGACACGTTAGAAACAAAGACAAGAGTATTGAACTTAAACGTGATATCTGTCCTTCTATATGGCAGTGAAAGCTGGACAATCTCCTCTAAGATGAAGAAGAAACTTGAAGCAACAGAAATGTGGTTCTATGGAAAGATGCTCATGATACCCATATGTAAATTACAAATTAGAAATAACAAAATCAAACAAGTACAACAATTTAAATATCTGGGAAATTGTTTAATGAAAAATGCAACTTTGAAATCTGAAGGCGCACTGGGATAGTGAAAGCTGCCTTCCAGAGTATTACGATACATACAGATTTTGTTAGAAACAAAGAAGAGAGTACGAAATTGTTACGTTATATCAGTCCTATATGACAGCGAATGATGGACCAATTCGTCTCAGATGGAGTGGAGGTTTATGGCAACAGCAATGTATTCCAAACGCTAAGCAGAGTATTAAGAAAAAGAAAAAAATATAGTAATTGCCTTTAAAAGCTTCAAAGAATTATCAGAGGTACGCAATTATCCTGGGACGCAAATGTCGAATAGGAAACTGTCAATAGAACTCTGTTCTCTTGTATGGCAGTAAGTTCTGGACAATCACCTCAATGATGAAGGAACAAGAAACATAGAAAATTGATTATCTTGAATAGTTTCTTGTCGTTAATCCATTCTTTTTTTGCAGAGATGGAAAGCTTTGTATCGAAAATACATATAAATTTACCGACTTTTGTTAAGTGTGTTCCATATTGAGGATTATAACTCGCAACACAAGTAGACTTGAATTGTTTACGACATTCTAAGGTGTCTTTTCCACAGCTTTATTCAACATCCACAACGAGGCTATCCTAAGGTAACTGGAGACCATGCCAAAATTTATTATTGGTCGGCTTAATCTTAACGATATAAGATACGCAGACGACACGTTAGAAAAAAAGACAAGAGTATTGAACTGAAATGTGATATCTGTCCTCCTATATGACAGTGAAAGCTGGACAATCTCCTTAAAGATGAAGAAGATTGGTTTAGTTTATTTTGTTTTAAGGCATACGAACCTATTATTTAATATTTAATATTTATATTTAATGCCGACATTTTTAGGATAGATTCGTGTGAATAGAATATGTATTCTTTCGTTTAGATTGGTTTGGTTTATTTTGTTTAACGGCATATCAACCTCAATGGGTTATTTAATGCCGACAACATTTTTAGGATAAATTCGTATGAATAGAATATATATTCTTTTGTTTAGATTGGTTTGGTTTATTTTGTTTTATGGCTTATCACCCTCAATAGGTTACTTAATGCTGACAACATTTTTAGGATAGATTCGTATGAATAGAATATGTATTCTTTTGTTTAGATTGGTTTGGTTTATTTTGTTTTATGGCTTATCACCCTCAATAGGTTACTTAATGCTGACAACATTTTTAGGATAGATTCGTATGAACAGAATATGTATTCTTTGGTTTAGATTGGTTTGATTTATTTTGTTTTACGGCATATCAACCTCGATGGGTTATTTAATGCCGACAACATTTTTTATTATTGGTAATATTTTGTTTTGTCAAAAGTCTGTTTCTAGTAATAATTTTCCTTCAAAATTGTATTGTTGATAATAAGTTTTTTCAAAAAGGTATTGCTGGAAATATTTAACTATTTTCCCATAGCTGGGACCCTGACAGGTGCTACAACCTCGGGTCAGGGTAGACCTGGCGACACCATCAATTAAGAGATGGTTCTACGCTCCTCAAAACCTCCTGATCAGAAGCCTTGCTGCTGGATGTACTTTATAGTCTTCCCCAGATGAAGAAGAGACTTGAAGCAACATCAATGATGGACAGAAGCTCATGATACCGAGATGCAAATTACAAATTAGAAATAAAAAAATTAAGCAAGTACAACAATTTAGATATCTGAGAAGTGGTATAACGGAAAGTGTAACACTGAAATCTGAACCCGCATTTGGATAGTGAACGATGCCTTCCAAAAGCTAAGCAGAGTATAATGAAACACATAAATTTTGTTAGAAATAAAGAAAAGTGTACGTTATATCAGTCCTCCTATATGGAAGTGAATACTGGACACTTTCGTCACAGATGGAATGGAGACTTGTGGCAACAGAAATGTATTCCAAAAGCTAATTAGAGTATTAAGAAACAAATTTTATAGTATTTGCCTTTGAAAGCTTCAAAGAATTAACACAGGTACACAATTATCCAAGGAAAACATTTGTCTGGTACACAACTGTCCAGGACGCAAATGTCGAATACAAAACTGTCCTATAACCCTGTCCTCATGTATGGTAGTAAGTGCTATACAATCTTCTCAATGATGAAGAAACTAGGCACATAGAAGAAGATTGGTTATCTGGAATAGTTTTTGTCGCTAATCCATTCTCTTTGGAAGGGATGGAAAGCTTTCAACTACACATCGAAAATACATTTAGATCTACTGACTTTTGTTAAATATGTTCCATATTGAGGATCACAAGTCATAACACAAGTAGTCTTAAATTGTTTACAGCATTCTGAGGTGTCTTCTCCACAGCTTTATTCAACATCTACAACGAGGCTATCCTAAGGTAACTAGAGATCCTACCAGAATTTATTATCGGTGAGCTTAATCTTAACGATATAAGATAAGCAGACATTAGACGTTAGAAACAAAAAAAAAAAAAAAGAGTATTGAACTGGAACGTGATATCTGTCCTCCGATATGGCAGTGAAAGTTGGACAATCTCTATCTATAAATGGCAGGATATGTGTGTGTGTGTGTGTGTGTGTGTGTAACGAATGCACGGCCGCAATTTTCGACGGATTTGCACCAAATTTTACATGCACATGCTCTAAGTTAGCGGAAAGGCAAACACCGACATTGCATTTCCCAACTCCCATCGATAGTGGAAATAATCGATTTTTTCATGCTTCTACGGCAGTTTTCATGTAGTTTGCGGCCATTTTCTACTGGCCAGAGTAAGAGACTAGAGCTGGCTGCCACGAATAGGCAGGAAGTTTCTATTGGCCAGCGTGAGAGCCAACAGCTGACTGACACGAATGTTAACTAGCATGGTAGCATGCAAAAAATATCGATAGCTGCATTCGTCACAAGTGGGAAAAATTTAAATCTGCATGGCACTTTACTCCAATTGGCTCATTCGCTTGCTTAAACTCAACATTGATTCTGATTCCGCAGAACTGGGTTAATTGTGAAAAAGTATTTGTTGTTAACATTCTTTTTTCATTCGGTTTTTCCAGTTACGAGTCCTTTTTTAAAGCTGATCGTTTTGTGTTCATTTTGTTTAGTTCTTTTTTCGGAACAGATTTAATGTTTAGTATAGAGCTTAGAAAAAAAATCGCAGTGTGAGATAGGCAAGAAGTAAGGCATGTAGCAACATCAGCACAGCAAAGGGCACTCCTTTAAAGGCAAGGAAGGGCAAAAATATTTTAAGTCAAGTGATAGCGATTGCTGTATGTGTCGTACGATTTTTGAATCAAGCACGTGCAATGCCAGGCCATGCTGCTAGTCTCATCTAAGATGAAGAAGAGGCTTGAAGCAACAGAAATGTGGTTGTAGAGAAAGATATTGAAAATACCATGAAGCGATCAACGAGAAAGTTTTAGAAGAAAAAACAAAAAAGAAACTTATACTTAACATCAGGAAAAGACAGTTGGGGTTTCTGGGGCATATAATGAGGAAGGATGGTTTCGAAAATCCGATACTCAAAGGACGGATTAAAGGTAAGGAGGACAGAAGGTGACATCGAATAACGCACTTTAGTAAATTGATGGCGGATCAAGGTTTAAGAGGAATAACCGATAACGTTTATTCGGTGCGACAAGGGAGATGAAGGTGTGAAGAAACATGGTCGTCTATATCCTGAGGGGAGAAGACATTGCCCCAGGCGAAAAATGCGAGAGAATGGACTATTATTTGGTTGGTGCAAAAATAATGTCGGTTTTTGACATATTTTTTAATGTCAAAAATCGACATTATTTTTGCACCAACCTAATATTATAGAACTTATGGGTCTTCGAACCGCTATAATTTCTCTCGCACATCTCACTTGTGGAATTCTCATCCGCCTTCCGGCTTTCTTCTCAAGATGACCATTGACATTCCTTCCGGCTGGAATGTCAATGGTCATCTTCTGCCGCGTTGAAACTTTGTTCTTTTGTTGTCCTCTCTGTTTCTTTCCGTTTCAGTTACCACTTGCCTTCGAGTGACTTTTATTGCATTGAGCGGAGTGAAAGGATTAAAATACAAAAACAAGAAAAAACAGAAAAAAAAACCCAGAAAAAGCAAGTTACCAAATATCTTCATAATTCCCATACCTCCGCCATCAACTATTCAGTGTCTTTTCTCTACTGAACCCCACTCCCCTAAATATAAGTCGTCAAGAATTTCATATATCTAACCTTGCACATTTAATAGCAAAAAAAAAAATTGACGGTTACTTTCAGTCGAAGCTACGGCGAAAACAAAAGTGCCAACAATTTGGCTGCTAAAAGTATACTTAAGATTCATAGATTTGGGAGGCTTACGGCCGTATGACGTGGAAACACAGGTTCCCGTGCGATGACCTAGATGGATGACAACTTCGGTATACCAAATGCTGTAAGCTTGAATGTGCAGATGGCCACATTACTTTGACAGATCTATCCCCGCAAGTTTACCGAAATTAAGTAACGTCTAGCCTGAGGTAGGGTGAGGTATTTAGAATAATAAGATGACCATTGACATTCCAGCCGGAAGGAATATCAATGGTCATCTTCTGACTTCTTGAAACTTTGTTCTTTTTTTTGTCCTCTCTGTTTATCTCCATTTCAGTTACCACTTACCGTCGAGTGACTTTTATTACATTGCGCGGAGTGAAATGATTAAAATACCAAAAAAAAAAAAAAAAAAATGAAAAAAAAGAAAATGACGCGTAGTTACAGAGAACTGAATGCTTGGTCCACGAATCCAATAGATTTCGATTTGGATTTGTTTGTTTAACGGTATATCAACTCTTTATGGGTCACTAGATGTCGAAATTTAATTTTCCGAGAAACTTTGAAGTAATAAAAATATGATATACTGGGCATAAAAACAAAATTGTCCAAATCGTGTATCAGCATAATTATCCATTCCACGAAATGTTTAATATAAAAAAAAAACAAAACACTAAACTAATTGAATTTCTTTTTCTACGGATGGTTGCTGAATAAAATAATCAAACGACGGTTGGTAATGAACGATAAAACTTAGGACAAGAACAACACATATAAGATTCGTTAGCGGCGCGTAGATGAAGTATTCAACTGCTAGAAGTGAGTCAAATGAATACCACAATGAATCTCCAACTCTAGGATATCTACCAACAGCCCATGCGGTAGAAAGTAGCACAATGCCGAATTTAATGTGGGTTATCCGAGCCCGTAGGCTCGGTCAATAATTCGCTGTAGACCCCCTATAAACCAGGGTCGTGTAGCTGTTTCCCTAGACGAGACTTTGTCCTTCGACGTAGTTTCTACCTGGGATCCTCTCTGCCCGGAGGAAGAGACTTTGACCAGCACAGCTGGAAACGAATCTCCAACTGCAGAATATCTACCAACCGCCCCACGCAGTTAGATGTGGCACATGCCGAAATTAATGTAGGGTCCGAGCCCGTAGGCTCGGTCAAGAATTCCCTTATAAAACGGGATTGTTTAGCTGTTTTCCGAGACGAGACTCTTCCTTTTGACATTGACTCGTCTAGGGATCCTCCCTGCCCGGAGGCAGAGAGTTTGACCAGCACAGTTGCAGAGAAATCTCCAACTGCAGACCAACATACAGTATTTACTACTGTATTTATGTGAATGGGGAAATACTCATTATCGTCCGTAGGTACGCGACAACATCAGATAAGACGATTGCTTCTAGCATTATTGTTTTGTCTGTGTGTTGGTTAATATATTGTAATGGAATTGTCATCTTTGATAATGGCTTATGTAAGCCGAAAGCTTAGATAGGATTAAAAAATATGTATCAATATTGTGATTTCCTTTCGTCTTTTAATGATAATGTTATTAAGTTTATCAGACATTATGAAAAGAATTTACATAAAATATATAGACAAAATTTGTCTATATTATTTAATGAAACATGCAGCAATTTCTCTCTATATATATATTTGCGAAGATGTATTCTCGCCATTTAAATCATTAACCTCTATATTTGTTTTTTGTATGAATGATTCGTGAATTTATAAATTATAATTGCACCTTTTAATTGAAATTAAAATAACTGATCCAACGTGCAACTTTCGGATAATAAGTGTGACATTACTGTAATTATTGAACAATATAGTTCATGCCATATTGACGGAAAATCTACCAGTAAATAAGAATTCTCTTACTGCTATATTTGTACAAAAACGCACAACCTTAAAATTTAAATTTAAACTTAGCGTTGCGACTGCACGTTCCAAAACAATAACACATTTTTCATAGCATTTTTCGGATTACATCTCTATTTTCGTTGTCCTCTTATTACCGAGAAGTAAAAACAAGAACAAAATCTATTTCCATACCTGAGGATGTCTGTAGTGACAGACGAAGGCTTGTAAAAACTAAAAAGACCTTATGCAACTGGAATTTATAAACAGTGATCATATCATTCATATACAGGTTTGGGGCTGATGTATCTTATTTATATTGTTTGCGAAGATGTATTCTCGCCATTTAAATCATTAACCTCTATATTTGTTTTTTGTATGAATGATTCATGAATTTATATAAATATATATATATATATATTAGGTTGGTTAAAAAATAATGACGTAATAATGTCGTTTTTTGACGTTAAAAAATACGTCAAAAAACGAAATTATTACGTCATTATTTTTGCACCAACCTAATATATATATATATATATATATATATATATATATATATATATATATATATATATATATACATTTGAACTTTGTTTCAATCCTTCATGAGCTTCCGATCTTTAGCTTATGATTAATTAATGATGGACATGTCATTTTCCTTTAGGATCGATTTCATCTGGATTCTTCTGTTAATCTTGGAGAGTAATTATGCAGTCTTATTGCTCAAAGTAGAGATGAGTAGAGTTTAAAACCTCCGAGAATTCCAGTAAGATATCTTTAATCATTTCCAAGATACAACGGTTCAGATGTTAATCTAACATACAGGAAAATTTGCGTTTACACCCGGTATTCTATTTTGTTTTCACCCTTTTTTTTTTTTATTTGTGTGGATATAATGACTAAAGTCAGTGAACGCAATTGTACTCAATTGTATGACTTCAAGTACTGATTATAAATAGCGTTGGTAATTTCACTACAAATAGGTATTGCTGGTATTTTTACTACAAAAATATATTTTCAAACTGCTTTGTTTAACGGGGTTCGTTATTTGTCTAGGGTCAGGTTGGTCGTAGGTAAAACAACAATTAAGAGGTGGTTCTACGTTCCTCAAAACCTCCAATCTCCCGATCATAGGCCTGGGTGCCGGATATAGTTTATCGTCATACTAGAAATCCGAAGGCATTTAGGGAAAGGAAATACTTAGTAAATAAGTTCGACCTTTTTTAAAAGTTTCTCCACAAATCATCAATTTTTAGAGCGGTTATTAACTTATGCAGTCTAAATCGAAGACTGGTTGATTCGTTTTCTACGCGTTATCAACCCTTTTGCAAGTTATTTAAGGCCAGAAAATTTAATTTTTAAATTTTAAGAATTTTTCTTTCTTTTGGATAATAATTGTTTTGTGATACAAGCCGTATTAGTTAACTCATAGCTGAGAAGGAAAGTGGGTATTTGCGCGTAAGTGAATATAACAAAGACAACGGGAATTTGAACTCGGCTCTCCGATTAACATTACACCACCCACACATCCAAGTTTACAGCAACTAGTATTTCCAAGTGGTCTACTATCTAGGTACTGAACAGGGTCGACATTGCTTAACGTTGGTAAAATTACAGGGACCAGTACTTCAACGCGATGTGGCCGTAAGTCTCTTATACTAATCGTACATCCAAGCTTACAACAACTGGTATTCCCAAGCGGTCACCCGTCTAGACATTGAACAGGCTCGATGTTGCTTAACTAGAGGTTAGCATCTGCCTTGCTGATGAAAGGCAGAAAAAATCTGTAAGACAATTAAAAGAAAGTGGTTGTTATCCATTACACCACTCGCATATCCAAGCTTACAGCACCTAGCATTCCCAAGCGGTCACCCGTCTAGACATTGAACAGGCTCGATGTTTCTTAACTAGAGGTTAACATCAGCCTTGCTGATGAAAGGCAGAAAAAAATCTGTAAGACAATTAAAAGAAAGTAGTTGTTATCCATTACACCACTCGCATATCCAAGCTTACAGCACCTGGCATTCCCAAGCGGTCACCCGTCTAGATATGGAACAGGCTCGATGTTACTTAACTAGAGGTTAGCATCAGCCTTGCTGATGAAAGGCAGAAAAATAATCTGTAAGACAATTAAGAGAGAGTGGTTATTTTCTATTACACCACTCGCACGTCCAAGCGTGCAGCACCCGTTATTTCCAAGCGGTCTACTTTCTAGGTACTGACCAAGATCAATATTGCTTAACGTTGGTAAAGTAGAGGGACTGGTGTTTTTACGCCAAGGTTACAGAACTTAATATTCTAAATACCCCACCCACCTAGCAGGCTAGACGCTACTTAATTTCGGTAAACGTGCGGGGATCGATATGTCAAAGTAATGTGGCCATCCGCACATTCAAGCTTACAGCATTTAGTATTCCGAAGCGGTCATCCATCTAGCTGTTGTGGAGTCCTGATTATTTATATATACAAGTCAATGCGCCATTATGGATTGCACGGTTAGGTATTCCCAGTTTGTTGTATCAATCATAACGATTATTGTGTAGAGGCGGTAACAAATAATTAATGAAGAAATATTAAGTGCATTACGCAATCCATACTAAATAAGTATTATAATTAAAAGTTAACAAACAACCATAGACAACAAAAATGATCACATCCTCGTCGTCAAGTGTTGGAGAAGGGTTTCACAATGGAGGCTTGTATTTGTACTAAGTCGGTTCTAAAATAGGTTCGACGTACAAAACTTTAGGAACTTGATATAATAGGTACAACGCAGAGTAATCTAGTTGTGGTCGCTGATACTTTCGTATTCGACTAACTGTCGTCCGACATCGACTGACTGGCCAACTCAATGAGCGACTCAGCAACTGCTACTACTCCTACTTATTATAGGTGGGAGGGTCTATTAACTACAGAATAGGTGTGTTCCACTATAACACTAGGTGATCGCACGGGAACCGGTGTTTCCACGTCATACGACCGTAAGCCTCCTAAATCTATGAATCTTAAGTATACTTTTAGCAGACAAATTGTTGGCACTTTTGTTTTCGCCGTAGCTTCGACTGAAAGTAACCGTCAAATTCTTTTTGCTATTAAATGTGCAAGGGTAGATATATGAAATTCTTGACGACTTATTTTTAGGGGAGTGGGGTTCAGCAGAGAAAAGACACTGAATAGTTGATGGCGGAGGTATGGGAATTATGAAGATATTTGGTAACTTGCTTTTTCTGGGGTTTTTTTTTTTTCGCATGGGTATTTTGCACGTGCAACAAACGAAGAAAGTGACGATAAACTGTAATTTTTTTTTTCTAAAAAAGCCGAGTCTTAGAGAGATTACCTTTGAAACGCTAAAGTAAAGAATAACATTCTCTCTTTGTCTCTACGTTTCTTTGTTCTCTCTCTCTCTCTCTCTCTGTATTTTGGTAGCCATTTCTCTCCCTGTCTCCTTAGCTTCTTTTTTTTCTTTCTTTCTAACCGTTTCGTTTTCTGTTTGCTTACTTATGCATTCAAGATTTTATGAGACTACCTTTTTATACGAAAGTATTTGTTTACTCACGGTTTTTTTCTCAACAAACATGATATCAGTTGTCCGACCACATTTAAAGAATACACACTTGCTCTCGTAACCAATCTCTCCGCACTCATCTTATTAGCCTCTGTCATGGTTGCCAATGTTGGCAACATATTTTTTCCCTGCTAATGCCTTCCAAGCAGGCCAGTTATGACTAAGAGATTTTTATCTCAGAACTTGTTACCCAAAACAACAACTTGGCACATCAGTGAAATTGTGATGCCAGATAATATACAGGGAGATGTGGATTCATGCTTTTTTGAAGGGCATTACCACGAAATAAATAAACTTTGTTGAATTTTGAAATCGATTAACAATTTCAGATTTTTCACTCAAAATACATCCCACCAAAAAAAGAAGATATGGAGAACAGTGAACGCCCACATAGCATATAAAAGAAAAATCAACACGACACATTTGGACAAAATCGGTAATTGAATTAGCAAGAAGGTTAACGAGCTGTGTTACAGAATGTTATTCTTTTTCTAGGCGAGGTGTCCCTTAAAGACATAGACGGTCATGGCTCTCTACAACTTCCTATTTCATGTGACTCTTAGTCGTTTTTCTTCCTTTATTAAGGCAACTGACACCGTCCCGCCATTACACAAGCTTGTCATTTAATTGACTCGCTGCCTTCCGCTATCTCTCTTACCTTCAAAATGTCCCGTGAGGGTTAAGATTTCCAAGCCCTTCATCCTCATAATGTGCTCAAGGGATGTTAGCTACTGTTTTCTGATTCTGAGTAGATGTGTTCTTGTTATTTACTCGCTCCGTCCATGGAATTCTCAGTATCCTTCTGTAGAACCTCATTTCCGTCTTCTCGTCCGTGTCGAGATTGACCAGCAACAGTTGCTATATTAGACGATGATATGACATAGCAATCCAGCATTATTTTCTTTTTTTATAACAAGATTTTTCCGTTACTTATCACCTTGCTTATCTTTTGGAATGCTTCTTTAGCTAGTACAATGCCTACTTCGGATCTCAGTGTCATATTTTCCGTCCTTTGTTAAAACGCTTCCCAGATAGTTAAACGTCTGCACCTGCTTGATATTGACATCTCCAGTTCATAACTCTCACCTATGGACTGTCACGGTATACTCAGCATGATTCTTTAAAACCTCATTACTTTTGACTCAAGTCTCTTCTTCATATGTGAGGAGATTGTCCAGCATTCACTGCCATATATGAGGACTGATATGACATAAAAGTTTAGTTCTTTTTTCTTTATTTCTGTTGCTTAAAGTCTCTTCTTCATCTGTGAGGAGATTGTCCAGCATTCACTGCCATATATGAGGACTGATATGACATAAAAGTTTAGTTCTTTTTTCTTTATTTCTGTTGCTTAAAGTCTCTTCTTCATCTGTGAGGAGATTGTCCAGCATTCACTGCCATATATGAGGACTGATATTACATAAAAGTTTTATTCTTTTTTCTTTATTTCTGTTGCTTAAAGTCTCTTCTTCATCTGTGAGGAGATTGTCCAGCATTCACTGCCATATATAAGGACTGATATTACATAAAAGTTTTATTCTTTTTTCTTTATTTCTGTTGCTTAAAGTCTCTTCTTCATCTGTGAGGAGATTGTCCAGCATTCACTGCCATATATGAGGACTGATATTACATAAAAGTTTTATTCTTTTTTCTTTATTTCTGTTGCTTAAAGTCTCTTCTTCATCTGTGAGGAGATTGTCCAGCATTCACTGCCATATATGAGGACTGATATGACATAAAAGTTTAGTTCTTTTTTCTTTATTTCTGTTGCTTAAAGTCTCTTCTTCATCTGTGAGGAGATTGTCCAGCATTCACTGCCATATATGAGGACTGATATTACATAAAAGTTTTATTCTTTTTTCTTTATTTCTGTTGCTTAAAGTCTCTTCTTCATCTGTGAGGAGATTGTCCAGCATTCACTGCCATATATAAGGACTGATATTACATAAAAGTTTTATTCTTTTTTCTTTATTTCTGTTGCTTAAAGTCTCTTCTTCATCTGTGAGGAGATTGTCCAGCATTCACTGCCATATATGAGGACTGATATTACATAAAAGTTTTATTCTTTTTTCTTTATTTCTGTTGCTTAAAGTCTCTTCTTCATCTGTGAGGAGATTGTCCAGCATTCACTGCCATATTTTAGGACTGATATTGCATAAAAGTTTTATTCTTTTTTCTTTATTTCTGTTGCTTAAAGTCTCTTCTTCATCTGTGAGGAGATTGTCCAGCATTCACTGCCATATATGAGGACTGATATTACATAAAAGTTTTATTCTTTTTTCTTTATTTCTGTTGCTTAAAGTCTCTTCTTCATCTGTGAGGAGATTGTCCAGCATTCACTGCCATATTTTAGGACTGATATTACATAAAAGTTTTATTCTTTTTTCTTTATTTCTGTTGCTTAAAGTCTCTTCTTCATCTGTGAGGAGATTGTCCAGCATTCACTGCCATATTTTAGGACTGATATTACATAAAAGTTTTATTCTTTTTTCTTTATTTCTGTTGCTTAAAGTCTCTTCTTCATCTGTGAGGAGATTGTCCAGCATTCACTGCCATATATGAGGACTGATATTACATAAAAGTTTTATTCTTTTTTCTTTATTTCTGTTGCTTAAAGTCTCTTCTTCATCTGTGAGGAGATTGTCCAGCATTCACTGCCATATATGAGGACTGATATTACATAAAAGTTTTATTCTTTTTTCTTTATTTCTGTTGCTTAAAGTCTCTTCTTCATCTGTGAGGAGATTGTCCAGCATTCACTGCCATATATGAGGACTGATATTACATAAAAGTTTTATTCTTTTTTCTTTATTTCTGTTGCTTAAAGTCTCTTCTTCATCTGTGAGGAGATTGTCCAGCATTCACTGCCATATTTTAGGACTGATATTACATAATATTTCAGTTCTTTTTTCTTTATTTATGTTGCTTCAAGTCTCTTCTACATCTGTGAGGCGATTGTCCAGCATTCACTATCATATAAGTGAACTGATATTAATATACTTATATTCGTAATAGATTTCGTCTTTTTGTTATCGTCTATAAACCTGTTCCGCCACTCAAGCTCTCTAGGGAAGTTACGCATTGTTTTTCCTTTGTCCGTATTGCTTTGAATATGTCCTGCGATTATCAAATTTCCAAACCCTCTTTCTGATATTAATCATAAGGGGCTTTTTTGTTTCAATTTTCTCAAAAACCTCGTCGTTACTCAAAAGGCGGTCCATAATTTTCTCAGCATCCTTCTGTAGAACCATATTCCTGTTGCTTTGATCTCTTCTTCATCTTTGTCTAGCATTCACTGACATATAGGAGGACTGATATTGCGTTCACTACTTGTTTCTTTTTGTTTCTCTAAGTTTTCCTGTTTCTTAATACTTTGCTTAGCTTTTGGAAGGCAATTTGGCTATCCCATTGCGCCTTCGGATTTACTTTCCGCACTTAAAACCCTTCGTAGATATTTAAATTCTTGTACTTGTTTGATGTTGGTATTCAAATAGTAATTTTCAGTTTGGGTTCATCCTTTTTCTAACAACCATGCAATCTGTCTTCTTGCAGTTGATAGTTGGTCTTCTTTTTTTTTCTTTTCGCCTCTCTTTTATCGTTATGTTTAGGAGTTCCTGTAGTTTCATTTCCGAAGCGGCTAACAACGCATTGTCATCTTATTCTTTTATGTGTAGTGTCTCTTTCAAGACGTTGGCGATCATGGCACTCCACATCTTCCCGTCCCTTGTCCTACTTAAAAATTTTGCTTTTTTTTGCCGAACCCTGTTCTAACCTTCATTTGCTCAAGATCATCAATTATGTTTCGTGCTGCTTTCATCTGTCCATGTTTCCATCAATCTCTCCTGTGAGTATCAGATTTTCCAAACTTCCTCCCTCATTACGTGCCCCAGAAATTTTAACTTTTTTTATCTCTTTGATGTTAATTATAAGCTTCCTTTTTCTTTCTATTTATAAAAACCTTGTCGTTGCTCACATGTTTTCGCCCCTGTTAAAATACTTACAAGATATTTAAATTGCTGTGCGTGATTGATTTTGATATCTCCAAATTGTAATTTTCAGTTTGGTTCATACTTTTTCTAACAACCATGCAATCTGTCTTCTTGCAGTTGATGGTTGGTCCATTATATTTTCGCCTACTTTAATCGTTCGGTTTAGTTGCTCTTGTGGTTTCATTTCCGAATAGGCCAACAACGCAGTGTCATCTTCTTCTTCTATGTGTCGTGTCCCTTCAGGGCGTAATCGAACATGGCCCTCCCTATCTTCTTGTCCATGTAGCTCTTAATAAATTTTGTCATTTCCTTATTTATGCCAAACACGGTCCTAACATTCATTTATTCAAGCTCATCAAATATGCTACAGGCTGATTTTCCAGGTCCAAATTTCCATCAATATGTCCTGTGAGTATCAGGTTTTCCAAGCCCTCCTTCCTCATTACATTTAAACTGTCTCTTCCTGATATTAAGTACAGGTTTTCATTTGGTTTCATTTTCTCTCAAACCTCATCGATGCTCACATGTTCGGTCCATGGTATCCTCAGTATCCTTCTGTAGAAATTTCAACTGTCTCTTCCTGATGTTAAGTATAGGTTTCATTTTTGATTCAATTTCCTTTAAAACCTCGTCGTTGCTCACATGTTCGATCCAAGGTATCCTCAGCATCCTTCTGTAGAAATTGCAACTGTTCCTTCTTGATGTTAAGTATAAGTTTCCTTTTTGTTTCCATTTTCTCTAAAACCTCGTCATTGTTCACGTGTTTGGTCCATGGTATCCTCAGCATCCTTCTGTAGATATTCCAACTGTCTCTTCCAGATGTTAAGTATAGGTTTCATTTTTGATTCAATTTCCTTTAAAACCTCGTCGTTGCTCACATGTTCGGTCCATGGTATCCTCAGCATCCTTCTGTGGAAATTTCAACTGTCCCTTCTTGATGTTAAGTATCAGTTTCATTTTTGTTTCCATTTTCTCTAAAACCTCGTCTTTGCTCATATGTTCGGTCCATGGTATCCTCAGCATCCTTCTGTAGAAATTTCAACTGTCTCTTCATGAGGTTAAGTATGTTTCTTTTTTGATTCCGTTTTCTCTAAAACGTCGTCGTTGCTCACATATTCGGTCCATGGTATCCTCAGTATCCTTCTGTAGAAATTTCATTTGTCTCTTCCTGATGTTAAGTATAAGTTTCCTTTTTGTTTTGTTTTGTTTCCATTTTCTCTAAAACCTCGTCATTGTTCACGTGTTTGGTCCATGGTATCCTCAGCATCCTTCTGTAGAAATTTCAACTGTCTCTTGCTGATTTTAAGTATAAGTTTCCTTTTTGATTCCATTTCCTCTAAAACCTCGTTTTTGCTCACATGTTCGGTCCATGGTAATTCAAATATCCTTGTGTAGAACCAGATGTCTGTTGCTTCCATCGCTTCTTTATTTGCGAAGATATTGTCCAGAATCACTTTCATATAGCAAAACTTATATTACCTAACAGTTCAATGCTTTTCCTTTGTTTCTACCGAAATTTCTCTGTTTCTTAATAGTTTGCATACCTTTTAGAAGGCATCTATGCGCCTCTCAATATCGCACATTCCATCCTGTTTTTAAAACACTTGCCATATATTTCAAATTTTGTAATTGATTGATTATGTTATCAGCAATTTGTAATTTGCAGCTAGCCATATTCGATGGCTGACAACCCAGCATTCCGTCATTCAAATTCTTTATTGTCGCTTTCCTTCACGACATTAAAATATACGCGTTGAACATGGCAAAACCGTAATTCAAATATTTCAACTCTTTTTACTTAGAGGATATATATTCCTTGAAAATTCGTGCAAACAATTCCCACAAAGGAACCAAAAAACCATAACTGTAAATGTCTGATAGGTGCAGAAAAGATAGGCAATAATTGTATAAAAAAAAAGGACATGGCATTTTATATTCTAAAAAACAAAAAAAAAACAAAAAAAAAAACTTCTAGATATAAAAAAAGGGGATGAGAACGGTGTTAGGGAAAAAATAAAAAGAATTCAACAATTTTTTTTCTTCATTCCTCTGTCTGTTTTTATGGCTTTTCGGTGGCATACTATTTGTAGTGGGGGAGTACAGAAGAAAATCTTTCCACTTCAGTTTGCATACAAACGCATTACTTTTAGGTTTAAACAAAATTGATAGCGTAATAGTTAAGATTTGGTTTAAGGATCTCTTCAGGAATGGGAGACAGGCCTAGAAATAGGCCTACTCGGTTGCAGTAATAGTTGCATATTACCTATCTGCAACAGTAATTCAGGCCAGAATATGCATATATATATATATATATATATATATATATATATATATATATATATATATATATATATATATATACATATATATATATATATATAAATAAATATATATATATATATATATATATATATATATGAGAATCATTGTCATGTTTTTTTTTAATTGTCACATACTTGTATCTTGCTTACGTCACATTTTTTCTGATGAGAGAGCAGAAGATTCGGAATGAGTTGGATGAGTCAAATAGTGATTACGAAGGTGTTTGGAGTGATCACTAGTGATGGCGAGGCTATTCCTCTCTTCATCTTCCCACTGGGTCTCCTTGAAGTGGTAGTGTTGCCTTGGGTCAAGATTATGACTACTGGAAGACCCCTTGTATGGCAAGAAGACTCTGCATCATGCCACACAAGCAGTAGAACCCAGTCATAGCTGTCAGTCAGTTTCTGCGACCACATCACCCCTTACATTTTACCTAACTCCCCAGACTGCAACCGCCTTGATTATTATGTGTGTGGCGCATTTGAGCGAGAGGCCAACAAAACTCCTTGTAGCACCAAAGATGAACTGAAGGCAAAGGTTATGGCGGCATTCCTCAACTTAAACAAGGAGACCGTCTAGAAGAGTTGCAGGAGATTCCGAATTCGCCTGAAGGCCGTGGTTCACCCCAACGGGTATTTTGTTGAATAAACTTACTCTTTGGTATTTCAAGATATTTTTGCATCTTTTTGGTAAATTGTAATTTATATGACGATTTATCCATCGCACCTTCTGTGAATATATATATATATATATATATATATATATATATATATATATATATATATATATATATGTATATATATATATATGACAAGATAAGTTCGCCTATTTCTGATCTTTCAAACAGGAGTGGAGGTTTATCCCTTGTTTCTTATTTAAAACTGTGTTTCCGGTTCCTTCTAAATTCTTTTCCTTCTTTTTCACTTCCTGTAGCTCATTGCAACTTAGTGGCTTTATCGCCTTGCTTGGGGTCAATCGATTAAGAATAAGCTGTAAGTAAACGAGTACTTTACTTTAAGTCACTATCAGGTCAATATTTTTATAACATAAAAATTATAAAATTATATTTTTAATTGTAGTGCATTTTTCGATATTATAATAATGTGTTGGTAAGGTTGGTATATTTTATAACGATTTAACTAAAGTTAGTTTATTTAATATCGGTAGATATTGTTCCTTTATATTTGATTTAATAAGTATTTTCTTAGTTTCGAGAAACGTATACAATAGAAAACAATGAACTACAGAAGAACCCAAAATTGATTGATGCGTTTAAGTATTCCATTAATATTTAATTTTACCTTTTAAAAGTTCAGCGATGATTAATCTTCCACGATTTAATTTAAATTTAATTTAATGTACGTAAGTCCTTATTTTTGTACAAAATATGGTTTTTATTTCCTGGGTTACTTTCGATTGAAAAAAAAAATCGCAAAAATTACGTTAAAAGATCGCCGAAAAAATGAAAACCTGGGACTCCAACATTTGAAGATAGCGGGTTTAGATCCGGCCTCGGATGTTTTTAATTTGCTCACGGAGGTGGCCTGATTCCAAAATGATATATGTTGGTCTTCGGTCTCTAGGAGTAAAGTTGAAATAGTATGACATACTGACATTCGAATATATATATATATATATATATATATATATATATATATATATATATATATGTATGACTCGGTAAGATAGAGAAAATATGTTATCTTCCCCCCATAAATATGGTATCGGCTATTGCGCAACACTTAGTTGAGAATATAGCATGTGCCAAGTCGTATACAAAAGAGTGGTTTAAAATCATTCATACGGCTGATTCCAACAATCGGCATCTGTCGAACTCTCTGCATTAGCAGAGAGGAAGCCGGACGAGGCTTTGCCGAAGGGCAAGGTTTCGTCCGGGGAGGTTTGACAGGGCCTGAACACATCTAGACAAGTTCAAAAAGGCTATATTTTTGGTTGAGCCTACGGGCTCGGAGATACCTACATTAAACCGGCCTTGTGCCACATTATATTCTCGTGGGTGGATCGATAAATATTGGCTGGTTCCAACAATCATTGGAAGATTTTGGAATCAGTCTGTATAGGATTAAGGAAAACTTCTCTCTGCCGGCAGAAAGAATTTGTAAAGTCCCTTAATCTGTTAGGGGATTTTTTATTTTAACTGTCCCTAGCTAATTTATTTACACGTTATTTCCCCTCGTTACCCCGTTATTTCCCCTTGTTACAAGTATATACACTTGTCTGTTATTTTAGCGTGTTTCCCCCTTTTTTTTTGCTCTTTATTTTCGTTACTGTTCTTTTCGTTAATTAATGATCCAACGATTGTCTCCTGATGAGATGTTGGTTGAAAGGGCCTTAGAGACTAATAAAATTAAAATCAATAAATTCCTTGTTTTTAAAACTATATATATATATATATATATATATATATATATATATATATATAAGCATTGATTTGCTTTAGGAAGAGGTAAATATTAGCCATTTATATTTGATGGGCAGCATTCGTTTTCTTACTATGAAACCTGGATTCGAATCATTTGGATACTCCCCTTCCCTAGGGCTCCGTCGCTGGGCTGGTGGTATCACGGCTACAACTACCTTGAACCGGCTCTGACTAGTTTGGACCAGCTATGACAAGCCAAGACCAGCTCTGACCGACCAGCTTGGACAAATTATGACCATATAAGACCAGTTTAGACCAGCGGCCTGAGTGAAAACACTCGGGTTCCCACGTTAAAAACTGACCTTGTGTCACAACTTGACTCAGTGTGGGGTCAAGCAAATATCCATATTATGGTCAATTTTCAAAGTAGGTGATTCTTGGTGTTATTGGTGTGGAGGAGGCGATCACAGGGTGCGGCAATTTTGGAAAGTGTCAGAAAACCATTGTGAAACTGGGTAGACAGAACTCTGGGGAGCCGTCGTAAATTAAAGTTACAAGTCATCGTGACCGATGGTTTGAACCTTCTGGCTTTGTTCAGATAGTTGATCACGCCAGATAACACGCGCTCTGAAACTGTACCTAAGGTCTATTCAGCATAGATGCAGTATAAACCAAAGTTGGGGGCCTGTGGGCGTTGAACAAAACACAAATGTGCCTGATCTAGCCACTCTAGTAAGACAGGCATTCTGTCTACTGGCGTGTTTAGCTAATCCCATTTAAAATTAAAATTAAATGCGCCATTTAGATTTGGACATTTGAGAATATATGACATTTACTTGATTTGATAATAGGTATATAAAGAATCTTCACGAATTCGGTAAAAAAGAAGCATACATGATATGAAAAAGCCCCGAATGTATCGTTAATATCTTAGTGTTACTATTCAGGTAAAAAAAAAATGATTTTTTTTAATGTCGCTTATTAATCCTTTTGAAAATTGTGGTTAAAAATCTTGTTTTTCTGACGTCAAAGGGGAGGGGAAAATATGCACTGGAAATTTGAATGCCTTTTTTGCTGAAAATATGTTCTGTGAGTATCTAATTTTCTAAGTCCGTCTTCATTATGTGCCCTGAGAATTTCAATTGTTTTTAATCTCTATCTATAAAAGGCAGGATGTGTGTGTGTGTGTGTGAGTGTGTGTGTGAGTAACGAATGCACGGCCGCAATTTTCGACGGATTTGCACCAAAATTTACATGCACAGGCTCCAAGTTAGCAAAAAGGCCAAGACCGACATTGCATTTCCCAACTCCCATCGAGAGTGAAAATAATCGATTCGAGTCCTTTTTTAAAGCTGATCGTTTTGTGTTCATTTTGTTTAGTTCTTTTTTCGTAACAGATTTACTGTTTAGTATAGAGCTTAGAAAAAATTCGCAGTGTGAGGTAGGCAAGAAGTAAGGCATGTAGCAACATCAGCACGGCTAAGGGCACGCCTTTAAAGGCAAGGAAGGGCAAAAATATTTTAAGTCAAGTGATAGCGATTGTTGTTTGAGTCGTACGATTTTTGAATCAAGCACGGGCAACGCCGGGCCATGCTGCTAGTGTTATATATAAACGTCTGCTTTGTTTTAATTTTCTCTAAAGCTTCCTCATTGCTCAAATATTTAGTCCACGGTATTCTCATCATCCTTCAGTAGAACCATATTTCTGTCAGCTCGATTCTCTTCTACATCCTTGAGAAGATTGGTGGACCAATATTACATAGTAGTTCAATACTCTTTTTTGTGTCTAATAAAATTTTCCTGCCTCCTAATATTTTGCTTAGCTTTTGGAAGGCACCTTTCTCTATTCTAACATGCCTCCGGGTTTCTCTGTCACAATTTCCATCCTCTTTTACAGCAAATTTCAGATCGCTATATTTCTGCGCATATTTCATTCTGACATCATCAATTCGCAGTTAGGATCTTTGGCTGGAACTTGTGTTATTTTTTCATCTACGTCCATTTGAGATACAAACTCTTTATTTCATTTTTTCTTTAAATTTATTTTTATTTATTATTTCTTTTTGGTCGTTAGTTGCGATAGTTTTCTAACGGTAGCTTAGATGCGGCACAAGGCCGAAACTATGGGACAAACAGTGAGGATCGAACTCATTACTTAGCCGTAATTGATCAGTTGAGACAAGTTTTTTAATCGTTACACTATGTCAAACGTCCCTGGTGGATAGATGAAGTGACGAATAAATGAATAAATTTAATTTAAATTCATAGGCAGATTGACAGACATGCAAACAAACAGATAGATATTAACATTTTATTTTTAATTATTGTTTGGTTTCTGGTGGGTGATTATGGATATATTTTTGATGAAGAGGCAGAAAGATAGATAGATAGATAGATAGATAGATAGATAGATAGATAGATAGAAATAAAGAAATATAGACAGATAGATAGATAGATAGATAGATAGATAGATAGATAGACAGACAGACAGAGAGACAGACAGACATACACTTTTGATTTTTATTTATTTATTTATTTATCTATTTATTGTTTTTGGTTTCTGGTGGTTGAGTATAGATATATTTGTGGCAAAGAGACAGAAAGATGCATATATATATATATATATATATATATATATATAGAGAGAGAGAGAGAGAGAGAGAGTGTGAGATAGATAGATAGATAGATAGATAGATAGATAGATAGATAGATAGATAGATAGATAGATAGAAACTTTTTATTTATTGTTGGGTTTTTGGTGGGGGATTATGTATATTTTTGTAACAAACCGACAGAAAGATGCATAGATAGATAGATAGATAGATAGATAGATAGATAGATAGAAAGACAGACAGACAGACAGACAGACACTTTTGATTTTTATTTATTTATTTATCTATTTATTGTTTTTGGTTTCTGGTGGTTGAGTATAGATATATTTGTGCCAAAGAGACAGAAAGATGCATATATATATATATATATATATATATATATATATATATATATATATATATATATATATATATATATAGATAGATAGATAGAGAGATAGATAGATAGATAGATAGATAGATAGATAGATACAAAGAAACATTTTATTTATTGTTGGGTTTTTGGTGGGGGATTATGTATATTTTTGTAACGAACAGGCAGATAGATAGATAGATAGATAGATAGATAGATAGATAGATAGATACATACATACATACATACATACATACATACATACATACATACATACATACATAGATAGATAGATAGATAGATACTTTCTATTTTTATTTATTATAGTTATTTAATCTTTTTGGTTTCTTCTGGGTGATTATGGATATATTTGTGCCAAAGAGACAGAAAGATGCATTGAGAGAGAGAGAGAGAGAGAGAGAGAGAGAGAGGAGAGAGAGAGAGAGAGAGAGAGAGAGAGAGAGAGAGAGAGAAATGAATAAACTTTTATTTTATTTATTTTTTTCTTTTTGGCTTTTGGTGTGTGATTATGGAATTATTTGTGACAAAGAGACAGAAAGATGCATAGATGTATATATATATATATATATATATATATATATATATATATATATATATATATAGATAGATAGATAGATAGATACAAAGAAACATTTTATTTATTTTTGGGCTTTTGGTGGGGGATTATGTATATTTTTTCAATTTTTGGCGCTGTCAGAACCACCGCAAGGTAATTTTACGTAGTCCTGTGAAGTTTTGTTGAAATCAGTTGAAAAATGTAGGAAATCCGATCCAATATATAAACGTACATACACACACACACACATAACCTGCGTTTTATAATAAGTATGGTGTCAGTTGTGTCTACAGACGGATCGCCAACCCAGTTTGGCGATCCGTCTGTAGACACAACTGACACCATACTTATTTCTCGTTGAGAGTTTACCGTTATTGGAGAGCAAATGCTTGCAGTAGTACCGCTCTCATTGACTCTAAACAGTAGGCTTCAGCAGCAATAACGATGCTAATCCAGCCGACGCTTGCCGGTGCTGAGCTATTTTGTGGCACGTTGTCCCTCTCCCCATATTAAATTGGCCTTGTGTCACATCCTTACAGCGTGGGAACGGCAAGTAAATACAATCACGTTGGAGTACAAACACAATACAAAACATGTATCTTCCCCCTCTTCCCTATGTCCTGTGAGTGTCAAATTCTCCAAACTCTCTTTCCTCATCATGTGTCCGGGAAATTTCGACTATCTCTTTCTGATACTAATCGTAAGCGTTCTTTTTTATTTCGATTTTCTTTGAAATTTAAATGTTCCTTTCATGGTTTTCTCAGCATCCTTCTGTAGAACAGCATATCTGTTTTCCCAAGTCCCTTCTTTATTTGTTAGGAGATTGTTCAGAATTCAATGACATGTCGGAAGGCTGATATTATATAAAGAGGTCAGTCCCCCTTTCTTTGTTTCTGAAACAAAAAATTTTCCTGTTTCTTAAGACTTTGCTTAGCTTTTGAAAGACGTCTTTCCCTCTCCCAACACTTTAATAAGAATTTATTTCCAGGCTAGAGAAATGTGTGTGTGCGTGTCTGTGTATACCCGCGCGTGACTGTGTGTCTATACGCCTGTGTATGCCTCTCTGTGTGTGGGCGTGTGTCTCTCTCTCTGATTCTCTCTCTGTGTACGTTTGTGTCTGTATCTGTCGCTCTCACTCCCTCTCTCTTTGTATGTGT
>OZ010611.1:34326338-34328838 GCA_963932145.1 Acanthosepion lycidas
TAAATATTGTTTAGTTTATAGTCAGGTTCATAAAAATTTACGTTGTAGGTGGTCTCTTTGATGCTAGTTGTAGAGTAATAGAGTTAGCGAATTCTAGTCCCCTGCCGATAGACCACTTAAGATTATGCGATAGACTAATCATAAAACTTTTTTTTTCTTCTTATTTAATTACATAACTCTCACCAATAAAATTGAAAGATTTCAAAAGTATCCAAGGAAAATTCTCACTTCTTAAAAGCTGACCAAATAAAAAATCGTAAGATTTTTTTTAAGGGTAAGCCCTTTATCGTTGGAGCGAGAAATTTTCAATAAATCTTGGTTACTGTATATATTTACAGTATTGACAACCCCACCCAAAACAGAGTATTTTAGTTCTTTTTTCTCTCTTTCTTTTTTTTTTTTTTTTTGAAGACAAGTTAACTAAGCTAGGGGAGGTATAGTCATTGGCCCCTTTTATTTTTTTCCCCCATTTTCTTTAGTGTAATTCAATCTTTCTTCCCCACTTTAGGGGACCAGAAATGACAGTTCTCTCAAGATAAGGTGCACTTTTCGTTTTTCTAGTGTGTTTTCGTAAGTCTTCTTTCTTTTTATGTGAGGTGTCCCTTCAGGACGTAGGTGATCATGGCTCTCCACTTCTTCCTATCCTTTGTAGCTCTCAATAGGTTTGGTCCCTCTGCCACCTCCGCCAGACCACGTTCTGTCATCCACTTGCTTAAGCCCGACAGGTCTGTCATCCGTTGATTTCCCTTGTCTCTATTCGACCTGTGAGTATCAGATTCTCCAGGTCCTCCTTTCTCATTAGGTGTCCCAGAAACTTCAGCTACCTTCTGTGTCTGAATGAGTATATGGTTGTGTGCATGGCTGGTCGAATGATTGCTTTTCAATTTATTCAAGTCCTGTATTAACTTCGTCCAGTTAACTGATAATTCTGCCACGATTAAGGAATGTGTGTACGTTTTTTTTTGTTTTTTTTTTTTTACGAACACAATTTTATTTAGTTCCTTGTAGATTTAATACTATTCACATTGTAAAAGTTCAATTTTAAAAGTTTCTTTTTTAAAATCCAAGCCACACAGACAAATTGTAGATATGCAGACTATTTGTGGACTTCATAGAGACCTGAGGTATTATAGTGATTGTAGTAAGAATTGTAGACGGGGGATGGGGGGAACATTTCGTTTTTCTAGTGTGTTTTTCTTTATTGTTACTGTGTCTGAATGAGTATATGGTTGTGTGTATTGCTGTCGAATGACTGGTTTTCCATTTATCCAATCCTGTATTAATTTCATCCGGTTAACTGATAATTCTGCCACGATTAAGGAATGTGTGTACGTTTTTTTTTGTTTTTTTTTTACGAACACAATTTTATTTAGTTCCTTGTAGATTTAATACTATTCACATTGTAAAAGTTCAATTTTAAAAGTTTCTTTTTTAAAATCCAAGCCACACAGACAAATTGTAGATATGCAGACTATTTGTGGACTTCATAGAGACCTGAGGTATTATAGTGATTGTAGTAAGAATTGTAGACGGGGGATGGGGGGAACATTTCGTTTTTCTAGTGTGTTTTTCTTTATTGTTACTGTGTCTGAATGAGTATATGGTTGTGTGTATTGCTGTCGAATGACTGGTTTTCCATTTATCCAATCCTGTATTAATTTCGCCCGGTTAACTGATATTTCTGCCACGGTTAAGGATTGTGTGTGTGTGTGTGTTTTTTTTTTTTATTACGAACACAATTTTGTTTAGTTCCTTGTACATATAGTACTGTTCACAATGTAAATGTTCAATTTTAAAAGTTGCTTTTGTTATTCCAAAGCCCCAGGAGACAAATTGTACATATGCGGATTATTTGGAGACTTTATAGAGACCTTGTGGTATTATAGTGATTGTAGTAAGAATGTCAAGTAGAATATGGTATTGTGGTGCAAGCAATATTGTACAGTTTGTTTGGGACAATGATTCTGGCTAGCTATATTTAAAATTAGGCAGATGATAACCGCCCTTCCCTATCTCCACTTCTGGCCTTGTGCCAAATGTTTTGTATTTATATAAGAATAAATATCATTAACCAAAGAGCTGTTTGACATTTAAGCATATCTCACTATGGTCGATAACATCGGCCTAGGGAGGTGAGCCTAGCGTGCGGTGTTTATGGAAAGTGCCAGAAAAAATTCCCCGAGGTGACCCATGCCATATAAGCGAAACTGGAAAGATGGATCTATTTGTTTTAAACAGCATTTTTTTTTTCGTCTACAGACCTGCACATTCGAGAAATCTTATTAAAGTAAATATGTGGCCGGTAGACGAAATAAATGTTGTTTAAAATAAACTGAACGTCTACTCAAATATGGGTATCAACTAAAAAGAACGTTTAAAATATTGAAAATATGTCGGAACAACAAATAAAAATCCATGATTTCTTTAGAATTTGCTTTGTTGTCGTTTCAGATACGAAACAGAGCAATTATAACCTTTGGAGTAATGGATAGCGGCTCCG
>OZ010611.1:34333838-34386338 GCA_963932145.1 Acanthosepion lycidas
TATACCACAAGGATCATTTGATGGAATCAAGGTTTCAGAGCTGTTTTAGTGTCATCATATTGAGAAAAAAATAACAGAATTGTTCATATAGATAACCAAGGTCTATATAGAGATGATGGGTTGACTATCGTGCATGATAGCAATAGAGCCAACGATATCATTAAAAAAAATCTTCAAAGATTAGAACTTTGAAATAACAGTTGATTTGAACACGAAAATCTTTCAATATTTAAATGTTGAGTTCAATCTTTTGACAGGCACGGTTTTCCCCATATCTGAAAACAAATACATAAATTACACAATATGTAAACTCTAAATCCAATCACCCGGCGAGTATAATTAAACACATTCCAAAGGGAATTTAATGAAGTCTGTCGAGGAATTCCTCGTCAAAGTAAATATTAGATGAAATGAAAAAAAGTATACATTGAAGGGGGAGAGACATAAAACGAAGTTGCAATTCCCAAATAAATCAACAACTGAGAAATACCGGTTAATAAAAAAAAAAAAAAAAAAAAAAAAAAAAAAAAAGAAAAATGAAAAATGAATAATTTGTTACAGCCCCGCATTTAATCTACAGGTGAAAACACTTATTTTCTTTAAATTGATCAGGAAATACTTCCGTGAATCTACTGAATTACACAGTGTTTTCAACAGCAGCACTGTAATTAAGTCATTAGGTTGGTGCAAAAATAATGACGTAATAATGTCGTTTTTTGACGTTACGTCAAAAAAACGACATTATTACGTCATTATTTTTGCACCAACCTAATATAATTCCGCTGGCAATTTAGAAAGTACGATAAAGAGGAAAAATACGAGAAATGGGTACGTCCACAGTCACATAAATACGGTAGTAAATACTGTATGTTGGTCTAACAGTTGGAGAGATTCGCCTCCAGCTGTGCTGGTCAAACTCTCTTCCTCCGGGCAGAGAGTATCCCCAGATGAGGCTATGTCAAAGGGCAGTCTCGTCCGGGGAAAACAGCTACCCGACTCCGTTTTATACGTGGTCTACGGGGAATTTTTGGCGAGCCTACGGGCTCGGATACACCTAATTAAATTAGGCCTTGTGCCACATCTAACCGCGTGCGGCGGTTGGTAGATATCCTACAGTCAAACTCTCTTCCTCCGGGCGGAGAGGATCCCCAGACGAGGCTATGTCAAAGGGCAGAATCTCGTTCCGGGAAATAGCTACCCAACTCCGTTTTATACGGAGTCTACAGGGAAATTTTGGCCAAGCATATGGACTCGGATACCCCACATTAAATTCGGCCTTGTGCCACATCTGACCGCGTTGGGCTGTTGGTAGATATCCTGCAATTGGATATTCATTGTGGAATTCACTTGACTCACTTCTAGCAGTTGACTACTTCTACACGCCGCTGGCGGATCTTATGTGTCTTTCTTGTCTTGTATTGTCGTTCAATACTAACCTTCATTCGATTATTCTATTCAGTAACCTTCCCTAGGTTACAACAGATAGTGGAAAAACAGCAAATAACTTGCCTAATGAGTCCATGCGAATGTATGTCAGAGCCTGTATATGACAGGGTAAAAAGGCAAACGTTGCTCAGAGCTAAGAATGTTGCGAGCTATGATGCATAAATTATGAAAAACATTAAAAAAAAAGTTTGAAAATTAAAAATTCTATATTCGTTAATGGGTTTCGCAAATGTTTATATCGCAAAAACAGAATAATGTTCTTTTAAATGATTGGAGGCACAAACAAAAAAAACAAAAAAAAAAAAAAAAAGAAATCAACAGTGAAACTTTGCCCGCACTGGCAAAGTTGCCGAATAAGCACTGTGACCTGAAATAATAATTATTTCCTTTTTTTTTTCATGCAACTATAAATTAAGCCGACCAGATTTAAAAAATTAAAAAAATATATATTAAATTTTATAAAACTTAATTTGCTATGGAAATTCATAGAAATTTGATCCCCCCCTAGGGAAGGAAACACAAATATACAGAACGATGTGATTTATGAAAATATATATATATTTTTTTAATTCATAATCTGAAATGCTTCATATATAAAAAAAAAAAGAAAGAAAAATATTTCATTTTTTTAAAAAGCCTATAAATTTAAGCATACTACAATACCAGTAAATAAGTGGTATCTTTTTACTGCTGACGTAGCTAAATTTAAACGTAATTCATATTATAATAATTATTTTTCTCGCAATTCTCACCTGTAGAAATCTCTTCTGATTTCTTGCTTCTCTATCACCCACAATATTCAAATATTTGAATGAGACATCGATACCCATCTTCTATCTTCCTGAAACCTGTTCTTTTGTTATCCTTTCCCCTCACTAAAGTCTTTTCATTCTCTTCCACTCCCAGTAGCCCCTTGCATCATAGTGGCATTACCGCCATCTTGTGTCTTCCTGAAACCTGTTCTTTTATTGTTTTTTCTCCTCATTAAAGTCTTCTCATTCTATTCCACTCCGAATAACCCTTTGCATCTTAGTGGTATTACCGCCATCTTGTGTTTTCCTGAACTATGTTCCTATATAGTCCTTATCCTCACTTCTCCTGACTAAAGTCTTCTCATTCTATTATACTCTGTGTGACCCCTTGCACCTTAGTAGAAATATCGCCATTTTGTGTCTTCCTGAAATCTCTTCTTTTATTGCACTCTCTCGTCAGTAAAGTCTTCTCATTCTCCCCCTCTCTCAGTAGCCCCTTGCATCTTAGTGTCATTATCGCCATCTTCTATTTTCCTGAAGCTTGTTCTTTTATTGTCCTTTCTTCTCGTTAAAGTCTTTTCATACTCTTCCACTCACTATATCTACTTTATATTTTAGTAGAAATATCGCCATTTTCTGTCTTCCTAAAGCCTGTTCTTTTATTGTCTTTTCTTCTCACTAATGTGTCCCAGCGAGTAAATCTCTTACGTCTTATAGGCTTTATTGCCTCCCTTTTGGTTGAAGTGATTTTTTTTTCATTTTAAGAAATCATGTTATATGAGAATATTTATTTTAGCTTCTTTGGTAGATTAATGTTCTAATGACTTGACAAAGCAAAATGTAGCTTCCTATTAATTCTTATAAAATTTAATAAAACTTTTTCTTTTTTTTGAGAGTCTTGATCTATCTTAATGTTGTGGGGACCTACCTACAAATTGACTCTTCCACACCTATATAATATGGCTACCAACTCTGAGTTGAGAAGGACCTAGTGAATGTGACTGAGTCAGGACATCAGTGAGAGAAAGTACTCTGCAGTCCACATTTACCTTTTGTACTATGTTTCAGAGAATATACTTTTTAACCTTATATCTGAGTCCGTATTATCTTTCTATGGTTCTACACCATAACACACAATCTATCTACTTTCATTTAATAACCACAAATATTTTCTGTCTGCATGAATGACTCTAGACGCCAGGAGAGCAACAGACTACGCGTTCTTGGCCTCACGTGTATCTCCTATAGAGTGATTATATCGAATCAATTGCTGCATCAACTGCAAGGAAAGTTGAGTCACTATGCCGTGCCAGAAACTTTTTCTCGTCAGAATCCATCTTGGATATTTATAAATCTAACATTCGTCCGTGCGTTGAATACTGTTGCTATATCTGGTCTGATAATCCTGCTGGCCATCTAGATACTGTTAACAAAATCCAAAGTAGAATCTGTAAAGTAATCTATCCTGACCAGGCATTTCGTTTCCAGACATTTTCTCACCAGCCTGATGTGATCACAGTCTGTCTTTTGTACAAATATTTTCTTGGCAACTTTTCTAACGAGCTTTTTTTCCCTATTGCCACGACTATATAAATTTATGCGTGCTAATAATATTGACAACTACACCTTTGTGCAAATAAATTGAAACAAAACGAATAATTCCAATTTTATTTCCTTTTTTTTTCGTATTTTTCCAACGAAACACGGCCCAGTACATGTGTTAGTACTTAGTATGTCCATTCCACGAAGTCATTTCTTGCAAATTGACCACACATTCTCGATTGGATTTAAATCAAGAGTTACCGGGCCAGTCTATAGTACTTTTATTTGCTCACTGTAAGGCTTGCCATTGTGTTCGTGCACCGTTACAATTTTCGTACGGGTCCTTGGAGGAATGCCCATCGCAGACAATGGTCATACGACAACTAATTGACAGTTGAGATATTAGTGTTTGGGCGTGATAAAAATCTCATGAAGTCACGGACGACGCAATATTTTTGAAGGCCAAACAAATTTCATCATACACACCGAAAACAGATTCATTTTACTCCACACTACTGCAAATGACCTAATCTGCGGAAAAATAGAAATCGATAACACTTTGTGACTCGAGTGCTTCTAAAGCGGGCCGTATAGTGAAAGACAGGAAACTAAAGCGGTTGTTTCAATTGTTTTGTACAAGGGTGTAGGTCACATACTTTTACAATTTAAATAATTCTTTTCTCACACTTCGCACCTGTGGATATCCCTTCTGTTTAATTGCTTCCTTGATAACTATAATCTTCAAAAATTCAACTGCAAAGTCATTCGCCATCTTCTATCTGCTTGAATCCCGTTCATCTTTTGCACTTTTCTTAATTCTCCATTTTCTCAGACCTCTTTTACACCCGCAGTAAGCCGCTGCATTCTAGTGGTATTACCGCCTTGCTTGGGGTGAAATGATTAAAAAAAATATACAGTGGAAATTAAAATTGAAAAAAATCTGATTAATTTTAGTCGCACTGCCTATTGTAAAATTACTGTATAACGAAGTTTAGCATTATTTTTTTAAAACAATATTAAGCTTGTCTTTGTATCTAAGCCATGGGCGTCCTACATTCCTGTAGCCCTGATCTAACTGGCTGTACATTAGGATCTTGGGTATCCTGTCATCAGACATTCTCAAGACATGACCAGTCCAGCGTAACTAAGACTGTATGATAAAAGTCTCGATTCCTCCAATATTACACCTATTAAACAGGTCTACGTTAGATGTCCTATCTTGAAGCTTAACTGCACATATTGGACGCAGACAGCTTTTATGGAAAACATCATGCTGGCATATATGGTACCTGTATGGAGTCCATACAAAAGGATGGCAAGTACAACAGCTCTGTAAACCCGAATATTCGTATCTAGACGAATACCCCGCTCATTCCACAAGCGATGGCGAAGTTTGCCGAAAGCACTGGTACCCTTAGCAATCCGATGCATGATTTCATCATCTAAAGTTTCACTGTAATTGACTTTGCTACCAAGATAAGTGAAACACTTTACATAGTTCAGGGGAAACAATATATTTAAAACAATATATATATATATATATATATATATATATATATATATATATATATATATATATATATAAGGAAAAAGCTTATGGATATAATTGAAGGAAACGTGACGTGATCATAAAATCTATTCTCGTTATTACAAACTTTAAATAAAACATATACACTCTGTCTCTGCTAAGAAACTTCTTAAAACTCGCTGGAATTGTATACTGCCACATAAGAGTAAAGTATTCTAACCAACACGGACTTTATGTCCAAGTAACCCCCCCCCAAAAAAAAAACACTGTTATTTCTTCGCCTCCAGCGAACCACGTTTCGTACTGAATAAAAACTCTATCTATCTATCTATCTATCTATCTATCTATCTATCTATCTATCTATCTATCTCAGCCTCTTCATTATCTATCTATCTATCTATCTATCTATCTATCTATCTATCTATCTATCTATCTATCTATCTCAGCCTCTTCATTATCTATCTATCTATCTACCACGTATTTCAAAATATTTAAGGCACGTCTCCTTCTTATGTTTTAACTCCAAGCAAGCAATAAAGACACAGGGTGTTACTGGGTCTAAAAGAATTGATATTGCATTAAATGTTTTTGAAGTTCAAAGTTCGATCCTGAATAGAGTTCCTCGGGCGAGAGATGCGAGTAAAGAAACTGTTTGCATAGAACTTTAATTTATAATTTTGATGAACACAGCAATTTTGAATTAGCAAAAAACAAGACCCTGAAGATGACATTGAGCAAATGTCGAAAGTTCTCTTGAACAATATGCATAATGCACCAACATGATAATTTCCTTTCTTCCTTTAATATGGATAATGAGAAATTCGTGCATCAATATGAGAAGATCATATTAAGAATACATAGACAAAACTTGTCAAAATTGTTTAATGACACACACACAGACATATATATATATATATATATATATATATATATATATATATATATATATAACGCTATAATCTAGATTGCTTTCATTTTTATTTGTGAATGAAGACTATAATATATAATATAATACATACATATTTCTCTCTCTCTCTCTCTCTCTATATATATATATATATATATATATATATATATATATATATATATATATATATATATATATATAATATAATATAATATAATAAGATTTAAAGCTGATTCATAGATTGTCCCATAACAAGTCTCCGTCTCTTTCGACCCAGTGTTTGAGTTCTGGTCGTTCAGTCGACTGCAATGGGGTGACTTCTGCGGGTGGTGTTCCATCAGAAAAGATAGATATGAAATGATTGCCTTAAATAAATGGCCGGCTTCTCTAATGCAATGGCCATTCTATATTTTATGGCTGGTTTAAGTTTAGAGTCACATTAAGCCACTTATATATAAAAAAAAGTTGGCGTACATGCCAAATAAAATCCACTGGCTGGCCATTCGTGGACTCAGCGGCAATTATCTGAAAGAGTCTCTCGGCTCTCCCTATCACAAGGCCGAAATCAAGCAAATCCACGGTTTTAACCATTGCCCTCGTGATGTTCTAACGGCTTTGGAGTGAAAATATCTCTGAGATACAATGGAGATGATCCAGGGGCGGATGTGTGGCCAATAAAATCGATAGGTTTCATCCGCTTGAGTTTCTATTTGTTTTTCCGTTATATATCAGCTAAATCTTATCAATAGAATAGAACTTGTGATTCTTGCAATTGTCTGATAAACCGGAAATCCTTTCCGAGTAGATTGCTCTGTTTGTTATATTTTATTTATTCTTAGAGATTACTTTCTCCAAATTCGTAGAGGTCACTTGAAAATACAGTTCCCGATAATGTCCTTGGTCAACAGAAAGAAAATTGCAACACTATGGATTCTTCTTCTATTATGTACTTCTTTTAAGCTATCTTTTAATGATAATGTCTCTCCACATCTTCCTGTCTCTGACTTTTGTTTTTTAATCCCTATTTTCCCCGTTCTGCCATTAATTTGCAGAATTAGTTTAGTTTAGTTTTTCCTTCCGCTTGTACTGTTAGGCGTCGCTGGGAGACAGAGTCGTCTGTCATAGGCAAAGCGAGTGTCCTGGGGGAGAGATATCTGAGAGTGTCTGCCACTGAGTCGCTTTAGCGTCTTCTTGGTCTGCCTCTATCTCGCTCCAGCCAGAGTACCTGAGGGTGTATGTTCGTAGGGCTGGTTGGTTGAAAGGCATACAAGTGAGGTGTCCAAAGCACTTGATCCTCTGTCATTCGATGTGTAGTATGATTGGTATTGCTCCTACCATATCTCTTATTGCCTCATTCCTGATCTTGTCTCCCCTGGTCTTGTTCACTGCTTTCCTCGGGCATTTCATCTTACAAGTTATCAATTTCAAGGCTTTTTGTTAGAGACCATGTCTGGCACTGGTATTTCAACTTTGTTAGGAAAATGGCGTTGATGTGATTTGCCTTGGTGCTCATGGAAAATTCTAGGATGTTTTAGAAGAGAAGCAAGTTGGTAATTGACTGCATTAGCTTTCTGATATCTGGTCACGATTTCTCGGTCTAGTTTGCTGTTTTCAGTAAATATGCTGCCCAGATATTAGAATTCACTGGTTAAATTGCAGAAAACCATTAATATATAGGAACAATTAAAATGGATAACACATGTAAATCAAAGAGAAAATAAAGACAATAATTCCCTATTGATAAAAAATAAGCAATTAGATATATGTATCCAGAGTTATAGGCGGAATCATTATAATTATAGACATTAGAAGTAGGACTTGAGAAGGAACCGGAAACAGGATACTATATAGGAAACAAGGGATAATTCTCTATTAATTAAAAAAACAAACATACATTGTGAAGCCGGTGATAGGCGAAGCTATCTACTCCTATTAATATGAAGAAAAAATAAATATGGTAAATAAAATCTCAGAACTTAGGCGGAGACGCTAGAAGTATAGAGTTGAAGCTGACTTTAGAATGAACCGGAAACCCAATCCTAAACAGGAAATTCGGGATAAACTTCTACTCCCATTCAAGTGACCGGACGACAGATAATCTTATATTGTATTATCTCCAAATATCTAAGTAACATTAAACGTTTTCCTATTTGAGAGACATATCAGAAAAGAGAAAAAAGAAATATTCGAGAAGAGAGAAACTTCCAAAAAGAGAGACATATCAGAAAAGAGAGAAAAATCCGAGAAGAGAATAAAATCCAAGAAATATTCGAGAAGAGAGAAACGTCCAAAAAGAGAGACATATCAGAGAAGAGAGAAAAATCCCTGAAGAGAATAAAATCCAAGAAAAAATAAATATTCGAGAAGAGAGAAACTTTCAAACAGAGAGACATATCAGAGAGGAGAGAAAAATCCGAGAAGAGAATAAAATCCAAGAAAAAAGAAATATCCGAGAAGAGAGAACCTTCCAAAAAGAGGGACATATCAGAAAAAAGAGAAAAATCCGAGAAGAGAATAAAATCCAAGGAGGGAGAAACCTCCTAGATGAGAGAAACCGCCCTCTTTCATCATACCATTACGAACACATGCAAGACATATTGCAAATGTACTTCTCATTTCAATGAAGTTTAATTTCACAGATGAAATGAAAGTGAATTATATATATATATATATATATATATATATATATATATATGAAAAATATATAGAAAATAGGAAAGAACTCGTTAGGTAAATAATCCAAAGTTCTTTAGTATTTTTGTTATTATTTGTAAAAAATAGTGCTCGATACAAAAGTAGACCATAAATATAATTATTTATTTAAAAATGAGATTCAGCTCTTGTTTTGAAACATGAGAACTCTTATATAGCCTGTTGGAATCATATTTTTAAATAAATAATTATATATATATATATATATATATATATATATATATATATATATATATGTAAGCAAATATAAATGGATATAAATCCGACAGAATGGAGAAAAATATTTGGAAAAAAACAAACAAAAATCCTTAAATGCAATTATGTTGTTTTAATATGAATGAAATGTCAACGTCTGACGTTTCGGTTTAATAAACCCTCCTCAGGACAATATTCATCAAAACACAATTAACATAATCAGTTAAACATGACAAAGACGATGGACACAAAAACAAGACTTATCCAAAACAGATAACTGAAAATTTTAAAATTGCACATTGCAATAATGATTTTTCAAAACCCTTTACGGTATCATCTAACTGATGTGTTCTTTAAATATTTAAAAGAATTTTACCGTGAATGAATAATCTCCGTAATCAGGAAACTAAAGAACGTATCATAATATTCGCACCGTAACCAAGAAACTGATCTCCAAGACTCGAAATTTTCTATTCGCCCATATAAGTTTCGAGTCAATGTTAAACTCGCCCTAGTGGGAATGCACACGTAAGAAGATATACGATTTTTAGAAATTAGGGAAAAGGCTTTTGAATAATAGATGAGTGGTAATAAAACATGGTACTGGTGTAAACGTGACGTTTTGGCCTGTTTTATTTCCCGATGATTCATAATTCCGAAGTTAATGATTGAATAAGTTCTTTGCGTGTTCTGCGACTATAAAATGTCGGTTTTCATTTATTCATTGCTTCGTTAAATAACTGAGCTGAAAAACATTGACAAAATATTGCAAGTAAGAGACTAGAGGCGAAAAAGTTTTAAAATTGACAATTTTTTTTTCTTTTTACATTTCATTGAAGCACAGGTTAAACAATCTTAGTTATGACGATAAACTACATCCGGCAGCAAGATCTCTACTCGGGAGAGTGAAGGTTTTGAGGAGCGTGGAACCAAATCTTAATATCTGTTGTTCCCAGTTCCATCCCGATCCGGGGCGATAGGATCTGTTAGGCCCCATTTATGGGCAAATACTGAACCCCCAGACAAAGACAAAACACCATGAAAGTCTAAAAAGTATAGCCCTGAGTATGACTATAAACTACATTCGGCAGCAAGAACTTTGATCGGGACATTGAAATCTTTGTGGGGCGTGGAACCAAATCTTAATGTCTGTTGTTCCCAGTTCCATCCAGACCCGGGGTGATAGCACCTGTTAGGGCCCATTTATGGGCAAATACTGAACCCCCAGACAAAGACAAAACACCATGAAAGTCTAAAAAGTATAGCCCTGGGTATGACTATAAACTACATTCGGCAGCAAGACCTCTGATCGGGACATTGAAATCTTTGTGGGGCGTGGAACTAAATCTTAATATCTGTTGTTCCCAGTTCCATCCTGACCCGAGGCGATAGCATCTGTTAGGCCCCATTTATGGGCAAATACTGAACCCCTAGACAAAGACAAAACACCATGAATATCTAAAAAGTATAGCCCTGGGTATGACTATAAACTACATTCGGCAGCAAGACCTCTGATCGGGACATTGAAATCTTTGTGGGGCGTGGAACCAAATCTTAATGTCTGTTGTTCCCAGTTCCATCCCGACCGGTGGTGATAGCACCTGTTAGGGCCCATTTATGATAATAATAAATTAGTGATAGAAGTGTTACTAATTAACCCTCTAGCTAGAAGGGGCGAAGAAGACTATTCCTACCTTTTCCAAAGGTATTCGAACGTAAATGAATATAACGGATCCGATTGGAATGAAACCTCGATTCTCCGATTAACAATTCAGAGCCATTATCCAGTACACCACCCGCACATTCAAGCTTACAGCACCTGGTATTCCCACGCGGTCACCCATCTAGGTACTTACTGACCAGGCACGACGTTACTTAACTTCGGTAACGACAACAGCTGTTTCGATGTGATGTGGCGTTAAGGTGTTTTAAAGCAAGTGTATTCAACTTATCCTACCAGATATTCAGTGACAATGTGATCAGGTGATAATAACAACAAAGATGAGGACTTTAGACAGAATGTAAATTCTTTAAACAATGATAACTTCTAGTCTAAGATATAAAGACAAAATTCATAATTTCAAATCTGGCAAATTATTCCGTGTGTATTTCAAGTTTTCGAAAACAGTATCCCAGTATAAAATTTTCTCGGCCCAAAACAAGAAGGGCTGCGTCAAAAATATCTGATGTTTCATTTGAAGTGGATCAGGCCAACAATTTTTCAGCACCCCCTTGTCAGCAATCTTATAATTTTATTAGTGGAAGTTATGCTTTTAAGTGAGAAAAAAACTTATCCTACATCATATAAACTTAAGTGCCCTGTCAGCTGGGACTAGACAACGGGACCACCTACTAAGTAAATACATATCGAAACAAAAAGTGTGAATATTATATATATATATATATATATATATATATATATATATATATATATATATATATATATATATATATTTCATTGAATACGACAGACAAGGTTCTTTTTTTTAGTTTTTTTTTATACAATTTCTCGTGCGATCTAATTTCTTTTTTTTCTTTCAGATGATAACTTATATAAAAACTGTCCGAATGTTCTTTTTATCCGAGCGCTTTCGGCTATACATTAAGCCATTTTCAATCCTTTATTTTGCTTGGAAAAAGAACATTCGGACAGTTTTTATATAATTTATTGCCTGAAAAGAAAAAATATTACATTACATGAGAAATTGTACAAAAGACTAAATAAAAGCACCTTGTCTGTCGTATTCAATGAAATGTGCATGAAAGTAGGATTTCTGGCTAAACACACACGCACACACACACACACACACACACACACACACACACACACATATATATATATATATATATATATATATATCAATATATCATCAGAAAAAAAGAGACCCCGTGTGCTTTATATAGTTTATAAAATAGAGTAGATAAGTTGGTCAATAAAAATCGGATTAAACCAGTCCGAAAAATCAAATAGGGAACAAATTTTTTCTAACAATTCCACTTACAAGCAGGACCTTACCCATCCTCAAGAACTAATGTTGGATAGTTTCCACCGTCCCTCTGTTTATTTCACGCATCCGCTGATGAAGAACACAGGCGTGTTCGAAAATTCCGAACTTGGAGCCTCAATCTCCGAGCTTAATTTTTGTCACCTGGTTAATATTAATAAATGTTTTTCCGACGGATGTCATCGGTAACCTTTCGTTTAACTTTGTTTTATTGACCAACGTATCTACTCTCTCTCTCTCTCTCTATATATATATATATATACATATATATATATATATATATATATATATATATATATATATTTATATTTATATATATATATATATATATATATATATATATATATATATATATGTGTGTGTGTGTGTGTATATAACATACCCACAAGGTCAGAGATGAAGAAGAGACTTGAAATGTGGTTCTACAGAAGGTCTGTTGGACGGCTTTGGCATAGGTATAAAGACACGCTACTTCTTGATGGTGCATTTTTTTTCCTGATTGGCAGCTGGAACGATACTCTGATCTCTTCCTGGCTACCTCTGCAAAGTTCTTCAATGGAATGTTGACGCAAGAATGGACGCTTTTCAGCTTATCTATATACCTAGGCCAAGGTCTATCAACATTTCTATGAACACTATATATATATATATATATATATATATATATAATTATTTATTTAAAAATATGATTCCATCGCTACATAAGAGTTCTCGTGTTTCAAAACAAGAGCCGAAAACTTCAATATAATTATTTGAATTAATTTGAATTAATTGAAATATTTTCGGCTCTTGTTTTGAAACATGAGAACTCTTATGTGGCGATGGAATCATATTTTTAAATAAATAATTATATTTAGGCTCTACTTTTGTATCAATCATTTTTTTTAAATAATAACAAAAATACTAAAGAACTTTGGATTATTTACCTAACGAGTTCGTTCGTATATTCTATATATTTTCACACACAAAGAAAAGAGTACTGGACATCGGCCCTCCTCACTGGCAGCGAATGGTGCACAATCTTCTCAAAGATGAAGAAGAGACTTGAAATGGGGTTCTACAGAAGGTCTGTTGGACGGCTGTGACACAGGTATAAAGACTCGCTAAAGAGTAACCTCTCGGCTGTCAATGTGCCTCAAAATTAACTTCGAACGAGTTACCTTGGATTTAAATAACTGGAGATAATTGTGTTAGAATTGTATCAGAAAATTGGAAATCAGTCGTTTTGCTCGGTTAAGAGACGAAAGACAACGGCAAAAAGGGTCAGCAAATATTCCTGTGGCTATGTCTCGAGATCCCCGCTGTTGCACAATATGCGAACTTATATACAGGTCACTAGCGGGATTGAAGTTTTACATGAGCGATAAAAACATGAAAACTGAATGAAGATTTCGGATCCTCATACGTCGAAATTTAGCGAAGGAAAGCGAGAAGAAAGGACTAAGCATAAATTACAAGACGACTGAATGCATCATCAGCAGCAAAAAGATGACACTACAATGTAAATTAGCGTTCGGAGATAATAAATCAAACAGGTAGAGATATTTTAATATCAGGGAAGAGTTCTAACAGAGGAGGGAAAATGCAACGCTGAGATCCGAAGACGTATTGGGATGGTTAAAGAAGCCTTCCAAAAGCTAAGCAGGGTATTAAGAGACAGAAACATTTCGATGGAAACAAAGAAAAGAGTACCGAACTGTTATGTGATATCTGTCCTCATGTACGGCAGAGAATGCTGGACTATCTCTTCAAAGATGAGAAAGAGACTGGAAGCAAGGGAATTGTGGGTCTCAAGAAAGTTGTTGACATGTGAGCAACGACGAAGTTTTAGAAAAAATGAAAACAAAAAGGAAACTTATACATAACATCATGAAAAGACAGTTGAAATTTCTACAGAAGGATGCTAAGGATACCATGGACCGAACATGTGGGCAACGACGAGGTTTTAGAGAAAATGGAAACAAAAAGGAAACCTATACTTAACATCAGGAAGAGACAGTTGAAATTTCTACAGAAGGATGCTAAGGATACCATGGACTGAACATGTGGGCAACGACGAGGTTTTAGTGAAAATGGAAACAAAAAGGAAACTTATACTCAACATTAGGAAGAGACAGTTGAAATTTCTACAGAAGGATGATGAGGATACCATGGACCGAACATGTGAGCAACGACGAGGTTTTAGAGAAAATGGAAACAAAAAGGAAACTTATACTTAACATCAGGAAGAGACAATTGAAATGTCTACAGAAGGATGCTGAGGATACCATGGACCGAATATGAGAGCAAAGACGAGGTTTTAGAGAAAATGGAAACAAAAAGGAAACTTATACTCAACATTAGGAAGAGACAGTTGAAATTTCTACAGAAGGATGATGAGGATACGATGGACCGAACATGTGAGCAACGAAGAGGTTTTAGAGAAAATGGAGAGAAAATAAGGAAACTTATACTTAACATCAGGAAGAGACAGTTGAAATTTCTACAGAAGGATGCTAAGGATACCATGGACTGAACATGTGGGCAACGACGAGGTTTTAGAGAAAATGGAAACAAAAAGGAAACTTATGCTTAACATCAGGAAGAGAGAGCTGAAATTTCTACAGAAGGATGCTGAGGATACCATGGACCGAACATGTGAGCAACGACGAGGTTTTAGAGAAAATGGAAACAAAAAGGAAACTTATACTCAACATCAGGAAGAGACAGTTGAAATTTCTACAGAAGGATGCTGAGGATACCATGGACCGAACATGTGAGCAACGACGAGGTTTTAGAGAAAATGGAGACAAAAAGGAAACTTATGCTTAACATCAGGAAGAGAGGGCTGAAATTTCTACAGAAGGATGCTGAGGATACTATGGACCGAACATGTGAGCAACGACGAGGCTTTAGAGAAAATAGAAACAAATGGAAATTTATACTTAACATCAGGAAGAAGCAGTTGAAATTTTGGGGGCGAGTAATGAGGAAGGAGGGCTTGGAAATCTTATACTCGCAGGATAGATTGAAGGAAAGAGGGATAGAGAAAATCAATGCGTATCCTACTTGATGTCCTTGAATAAATGGTTGATGGAATAGGGTTTGGAAGAAATTTAAAAAAAGAAAGACAAAAAACAAAACTTTTCATGTGCTAGAAAGGACAGGATGATGCGAAGGTCCATGATCGCCTATGTCCTGAAGGTACACGGTAGATAAAAGAAGGAGATATTCGGGTACATAGTTTATTATTATTAGGAATGCATTGATTGCTGATTTAATTTCTTGCGTGTGGAGTTACCATTATCTATTTAGATTCAGACTTATTTCATCATCTTTGTTTTTTAGTACTGGGGACTAAAACCAATTATTAAAAGAAAGTAAGTTATTTTTCAGTGCTATTTATGAACTCCAAAGTTATTTTGTCACTGATTGTGACGGAACAGGTAAATTGGAAACAAAAGAAAACTCAGCAATGAAGAAAGTCATTAATGAAGGTATGAAATAAAACGAAGACTGAAGAGAGCCAATTAATACAGGTGTGAAGGCTGTTTGAATGATTGATTTGCTGGGGTGGGATAAACAATTTATTAGGGCCGATGCAAGGTGAGAGAATTGTTTCATTGGATATGAAATGCTTATTTTTCTTATAATTTGTATTTATTTATTTTGTTTCTGGTAGGTGGTTATAGATCGATTAAGTGGCGAAGAGAGATAGAGAGAGAGAGATTTCAGATGTAAATTCGTAGATAGATAGATAGATAGATAGATAGCTATTTCATTCATATACATACACACACACACACACACATATATATATATATATATATATATTATATTGAGATAGATATTACATTGAGATAGATAGAGAGAAAGAGATAAAAACATAGATGGATAGATATTACATTCAGATATATACATATTACATTCAGATAGATATATATGACATTGAGATAGATAGACAGATAGAGAGAAAGAGATGAAAACATATACAAAGATAGATAGATAGATAGATAGATAGATAGATACATATTACATTCAGATAGATAGAAGTTACATTGAGATATATAGACAAATACAGAGAGAGAAAGAAAGAGAGAGAGAGAGATGAAAACATAGATATATATTACATTCAGATAGCTAGCTAACTAGCTAGCTAGATATTACATTCAGATATATACATATTACATTCAGATAGATAGATGTTATATTTAGATATATAGATAGGGTGAGATTAAAACATATATATATATATATATATATATATATATATATATATAGATAGATAGATAGATAGATAGATGGTACATTCAGATAGATAGAATAGTCTCTTTTTTATTTATATCTCCTCTACAACTTCGTCGTAACTCAAATTATATTTTCAAGGCATTCTTAGTATCCTTCTGAAAAAAAAAACACATTTCTGTTGCTTCAAGTTTATTCATGTGTGAGAAGATTGCTCAGCATTCACTACCACATATGAGGGCTGACAGCACGTAAGAGTTGAGCACTCTTGTCTTTGTTTCTTACGAGGTTTTCTTGTTTCTTAATATTTCCTTTTTGTTTCTTGGAAGTCATATTTCGGTATTCCAACACAACTTCGGATTTCGGTGTCATATTTTACGTCCTCCTTGATCTTCATTTAAATATTCGAAATTGTTACATTTTGGAAGCTGTCGTTCGTTGGAGGAATGTTGGGATAGTAGGCTAATATTTACGCTGAGTCGTTGACTTCCAGCTGTTTTAACTAGCCTAATTATAGTCTATTATCACACTGCATGCTAACATATTACCATCATTTTCACTTTCATAATGCGCCCTGTGTAAAACGATAAACTGCATCCCCGTCCTGGGTAAGACGTTAAAATACATCCGCGTCCTGTGTAAAACGATAAACTACATCCCCGTTCTGGGTAAGACGTTAAAATACATCCGCGTCCTGTGTAAAACGATAAACTACATCTCCGTTCTGGGTAAGACGTTAAAATACATCCGCGCCCTGTGTAAAACGATAAACTACACCCCCGTCCTGGGTAAGACGTTAAAATACATCCGCGTCCTGTGTAAAACGATAAACTACACCCCCGTCCTGGGTAAGACATTAAAATACATCCGCGTCCTGTGTAAAACGATAAACTACATCCCCGTCCTTGGTAAGACGTTAAAATACATCCGCGTCCTGTGTAAAACGATAAACTACACCCCCGTCCTGGGTAAGACGTTAAAATACATCCGCGTCCTGTGTAAAACGATAAACTACATCCCCGTCCTGGGTAAGACGTTAAAATACATCCGCGTCCTGTGTAAAACGATAAACTACACCCCCGTCCTGGTTAAGACGTTAAAATACATCCGCGTCCTGTGTAAAACGATAAACTACACCCCCGTCCTGGGTAAGACGTTAAAATACATCCGCGTCTTGTGTAAAACGATAAACTACACCCCCGTCCTGGGTAAAACGTTAAAATACATCCGCGTCCTGTGTAAAACGATAAACTACATCCCCGTCCTGGGTAAGACGTTAGAATACATCCGCGTCCTGTGTAAAACGATAAACTACATCCCCGTCCTGGGTAAGACGTTAAAATACATCCGCGTCCTGTGTAAAACGATAAACTACACCCCAGTCCTGGTTAAGACGTTAAAATACATCCGCGTCCTGTGTAAAACGATAAACTACACCCCCGTCCTGGGTAAGACGTTAAAATACATCCGCGTCCTGTGTAAAACGATAAACTACACCCCCGTCCTGGGTAAAACGTTAAAATACATCCGCGTCCTGTGTAAAACGATAAACTACATCCCCGTCCTGGGTAAGACGTTAGAATACATCCGCGTCCTGTGTAAAACGATAAACTACACCCCCGTCCTGGTTAAGACGTTAAAATACATCCGCGTCCTGTGTAAAACGATAAACTACACCCCCGTCCTGGGTAAGACGTTAAAATACATCCGCGTCCTGTGTAAAACGATAAACTACACCCCCGTCCTGGGTAAAACGTTAAAATACATCCGCGTCCTGTGTAAAACGATAAACTACATCCCCGTCCTGGGTAAGACGTTAAAATACATCCGCGTCCTGTGTAAAACGATAAACTGCATCCCCGTCCTTGGTAAGACGTTAAACTACATCCGCGTCCTGTGTAAAACGATAAACTATATCCCCGTCCTGGATAAGACGATAAGCTGTCCAAAAGCAAGGCCTCTGATCATGAGATTTTGAGGATCATGGAACCACCTCTTAATTGCTGGTGTTCCCAGCACCTGTTATGGACCCAGCTATGGGAAAATAGTTGTCTCACCTAAACCGCGGTCAATAGACTATGAAAGTGAAAAAATTAGTTTTAATTTCAGCTATATATTTTTGTAAAAGATTATTACCAGCAATGAATTTTTGAAGAAAAAAAAAAAAAAAGATTACTAGTAATACCTTATTATCAGCAATACATTTTTGAAGAAAAAATATTACCAACAATATATTATTGGAAAAAAATATTAGAAGTAATAAAAATCTTGTTGGCATTAAATGACCCATTGAGGTTGATATGCCGTAAAACAAACCGAAACAAACCAAACTATTATAATGACGGTCAGCAAGCTGTGAACAGAGGCGTATAAGGACCACATGAGTTTTCCATCTTTAACAAAAGTGAAGGTATATAGAAAATATTCAGCATTCATTCACTTTAGCGTTTCTCTGGATTGAAATTTATAAAATCGTTTTGCTTAAGGCAGGTTTACATCAAACAATACTTTTCAAATTCACTGTTATTGCTGTTACTAGCACAGAGAGATATTTCCAAACCTGTCTTTTAAGGTAATGTAAAAAGTAAACAGCTTTTTTTATATCCTAAATTTCCTTAAATTTATATGTGCTATACAATTTAGTTCTTACTGCTCTTGGAAGTCTCTACAGTCGTGTTCTATTTGTTATCTCTCTGCGTATGGGTTTTTGCGGGCCCAGTCTACTGTCGGATGAATTGTTTAAATATGAACTATATTTTGACTGATTTTATTTGTTGATTCGTTTTTTTACGGCTTATCAACACTTTAGAGGTTATTTAAGACCAGAAAATATTTTTAGAGTGTAAGACGTTTACTTGTAAGATGATAATTATTTTCTGATACAAATCCTATTATGTAACCCATAGGTGGCGTCGGGGGAATAGTTGGGTGCATATCTATCCCAAAGATATTTTCACCCAAGTGAATATAACGAACACCAATGAAAATTCGAACTCGACTCTCCGATTTAAAATTCCGAGCTGTTATGAGTTACACCAGCCGCACATTGTAGCGTACAGCACCTCGAATCCCAAAGCGGTCACACATCTCGGTACTGATCAGTTTCGAAGTTGCATGATCGGACGTGAACCGGTGTTTCATCGAGATACGGCCGTGAGTCACGACTGTTTAAGATATCGAATTGATTGTTACCGTTTTAATTTCTAAATAAATTAGCATAACTTGTTAATACGCCTTGAAACGCAATGCTCAAATTCAACTCGTCATACGCATAATTCGATGCAATGGCGAACTCAGTTCTCGCATGCATTGTGGGAATTCCCTTTGATTGATTCCGACACAACGAAAAGACAAAATTATCCACACTTCAAGGGTCGCCCAGGCTTTACTTTATCAATCTTGCAGTGAACTATCATGAACCTGTGAACTGAAAATACACATGGCGTAGCGCACGTGATCGGAACAAAGCCCAATTTTTGCACCGTCAACAAATGGGGAATAATAATAATAATAATAATAATAGCAAAATAAAAACGATAATAATAATAATAATAAAAATACTACTACTACTATTAATAATAAAGATAATAATAATAATACCAATGATAATAATAACAGTAAAATAAAAATGATAATAATAACAATAAAGATACTACTACTACTAATACTAATAATAAAGATAATAATAATAATAATAATAATAATAATAATAAAGATATAATAATAAAGTTAGTAATAATAATAATAATTATAGCTAATAATAAAACTGATATTAATAATAAAGTTAATAATAATAAAGATAATAATAATAAAGTCAATAATAATAATGAGAATAATAATGAAGATAATAATAATAATAAACGTAATAATAATAATTATAATAATCAGAATAACAGTAAAGATAAGAATACTAAAGTTGATAATACCATTACTAATAATAATGAAGATAATATTAATATTAAGTTAATAATATTAGGTTGGTGCAAAAATAATATCGTTTTTGACATAATTTTAACGTCAAAAAAGGATATTATTTTTGCAACAAACTAATAATAAAAAATAATAAAGATAATAATAATAATAACGATAATAATAAGCATAATAATATTAAAGTCAATAATAATAATGATAATAATAATTAAGATAGTAATAATAATAATAAAGATAATAATAAAGTTAATAATAATAATAATAATAATAATAATAATAATAATAATAATAATAATAATAATAACAACGACTACAAGAACATTAACAAGAAGATTTCTTCTTAGAATGTTAAAAATGTTGAAAATAACTTCAAAGGGAATAGAATGCGATAATAATTTCTGTCCCCTCATCAGGGGAATCACAATATATATATATATATATATATATATATATATATATATATATATATATATATATATATATATATATATATACACCCCGTGCCAAATTATTATCGAGATAACCTTTTTCTAATTTTTCAAAAGCCGTCCAATCAATTCACACAAACTTTTCACACAACATTGGCAATACTGACCTGTGCAACCACTGAAATTTTCATACTGATCTGCGCAATGTAGACAAACTGGCGCCATATTTGTTATCAGCACGGTGATTTGAGAGTGCAAAATTATTAGAAAGGTGTAGTAAAATTCCCAGAATTGAGCAAACAAAAAGTTTATTAATGTTGCACGTGAATGTTTATGATCAGAATAGGCTAATAAATAAGATAATCACACAAATAATAACAGATACAAACAAAGGCAAAGTTTTAAACAAATTAATAGGGAATGTGCTTTCCCTGTTTTGAAATTATTGAAGAAGTCTACGATCCACAGAATTTGTTAATTGTAGGATGTCATTTGCTGTAATGCTGCGAGATATGTCAAGAATTGCTTCCCACAACTCAGCGTTGCTCCTAAATTGTCGTCCGTTGGCGTAGAGTCTTCGCTTCATGATGCTTCAAAAGTTTTCGATTGGGTCCAAATCCGGAGAATTTGCTGGCCACTTCATTTTTCGAGGTCTATCGAAGCCTAACTGTTTCAAATATTCAGTAGTCTTGTGGGCAGCATGTGAGGGAGCATTATCTTGCATAAAAACAATTGCCCTTCTAAAGGCAAGTCTTTGCCTTTTCATCCACGGTTCAAGATGCTTCTTCATAAACGCTATGTATGCACCAGCAGTCATTTTGACGCCATCTGGTACTCTCCATGGGCCCACTAATGTTTTTCCAATAATATCACCCCAGATCATTATGCCTCCACTGCCTTGTTGGCGTCTCAAACGCTGATGGCGATTCTGTCCGTTCATTACCCATCATTTCCATCAAGTGTTGCTCGAGTTTCGTCTGTGAACAAAACTTTAGAGAAGTCAATCTTCATATTGTCATCGGCCCATTTCAATCGATTTTGAATGTGATTTCTCATCAACGGAGGCTTCGACACAGGTATTTCCCTCAGATACCGACACCGAGTACTTTTAGACACAGTAGGATCCCCAATGCGACTGAAAAGCTCTTGACTGGTAAGTCCAGGGTCCTTCGTGGCTTCTCGTTTAAGTCGTGACATGAGGCGACGTGAAATAACCTTCGGCTTGGCTTTATCTGCCCTTTTGCGTACTTGTGTAGGGTCGGCGATGAACTTTTTTCTTGATGACACCTCCCTATCATTTTAGAAATTTCTAGAGTAGATTTACCTTTTGAGAGTTCTGAGGTGATAGTTTTCTTTTCAGCATCAATTAAACTGCTTTTACGACCTATCTTTTCACTAAATTCTTACACTCTTATAATAATTTGGCACTCTGAAATCACCGTGCTGATAACAAATATGGCGCCAGTTTGTTTACTTTACGCAGATCAGTACTAAAATTTCAGTGATTGTGCAGATATGTATTGCTAATATTGTGTGAGAATTTTCTGTGAATTGATTGGAGGGTTTTTGAAATATCAGAAAAAAGTTATATCGTTAATAATTTGGCACGGAGTGTATATATATATATATATATATATATATATATATATATATATATATATATATATATATATATATATATGATGAACAATTTTTTAACCGTGTGAAAAAATCTGATATTGCAAAAATTTCCGATAAAAACAGATATTACAAGGTAAGGTGAAATCCATGTCATTTTTTTATTAGCATTGATTGGTTGTGAAAATATTGACTAGCCTTAATAAAATCTGATATTTTGGGTCTGGCTCTGTTTTTAGCTCCTTCAGCAAATGCAATATTAATTTTCGAACAACGGAGTAAATTCTGTATTCTTCCTAAATCTGTCGATTTCGCGGCGCTTCAAAACTGCATTATGCTAATTCTTGAAGCAATAGTTATCGCTTAGGAGAAAGCGCCATTTCTTTGGTTGGTTTCATTTAATACAAAGCCTCTTTTAGCGGCAAGGCACCGTGAAATGATTGCAGATTGGAGCCGTTTGGAACCTAAGCAATCAGCAATGGCCAATCGGCAAGATAGTCATCTTTAATAGCCTGGAAAAAATGCGGTTGAGATCGGCTCTCATGCTCCGTACATTAATGATGTTAAATCTTGTTTGTTTTCTTCTGCATGACGTACAAGTAAGAGCGGAAGACGCGTACGCATGCGTAGTGTTCTGCTTCCGTGTGTGTAATTATTCTCGTGCATTTGTAGTTTTAACCAGACAAACTGAATAGTCTGTTGAGAAAATGAAATTAGCTAGGCAAGTTAAGGATCTACAATAGCTGCCGGGTAAATATTCTCTTCTTTATTAAGTTTAAACATACATTTACACGAGGATTTATTGAGCACCCCAGAATTTCCCACTAAATATAATTCGTAGAAATACCTCCCACATAATGGTAAAATATTAGTTGCAATTGTGTCTCCCTCTAGCTAATGTCATACCATTATGTGGTGGTTATTTCTGCCACACCCTGTATAAGATCTGAATTTCACATCTATCCTTATTCGAAACATTGATAATAACTTCTTTATTTGAAGTTGTCCTGTTTTTATTATCCAGCGGGCAATATAAAATTGTTATTTAAAAAAAAAAATAAATAAATAGGCTATGAAAATATACATACCGACTCAAAAGTTACTTTAACTTTATTGAAAGAAAAAAATGATATGAAAATTGAAATAGTAGTTTGTTTGAGTTGAAACCAAAGTGTTTATTTTTTTATTTCTGGACCCCTCTATATGCAGTCGGTTATTTCTTGTTTTTGAGAATAGTAAGCTACTAAACACGTCAAGTTCTGGGTCTTTTCCCCTATGGGTCGTGACCCCTTAGGACGTAGGCGATCATGGTTCTCCTCAATTTCTTGTCCTTTGTAGCTATTGATAATAATTTCTCTTTTTATTATTGCTCTTAAACCTTGTTCCGACATCGATTTACTTAAGCTTAGTAGGTCAGTTATGCGTGGTTTTCCACTGACCCTTTTTGTCCTCTGTCTTGTGAGCATCAGATTTCCCAAGCTGTCTTTCCTCATTATGTGCCAAAAAAATTTCAAGATATATTTACACAGCTCACCAAAAATACCAATGAAATACAATTCGTAGAAATACCTCCCGTATAATGGTAAGGTATTAGCATCAATGGTGTCTTTCTCGAGCTATTGTTTTACCATTATGTGGGATGGGGATTACGGCCACACCCTGTATAAGATGCGAATTTTAAATTTATCCTTATTCAAAACCTTGATAATATATTTTTTTTTAATTTATAAATCCCAAATAGGCTATGAAAATATACATGCCGACTCAAAAGTTACTTTAGCGTAATGGAAAGAAAAAAAATGATATGAAAATTGAAAAGCTAGTGTGTTTGAGTTGAAACCAAAGTGTTTATTTTTCATTTCTGGGCCGCTCTATATGCAGTGGGTTATTTCTCGTACAGCGGCCCGCAACAGAAGTATGAGGTATCTAAGGGTTAGGGGTAAAGTCACTAAACAGTGAACTATTGTTAAATTTATGGTTTAGTCCGGCTGGATAGTGTGTTTTTAAATATGGTTTTATATATATATATATATATATATATATATATATATATATATATATATATATATATATGGCATCAAATCAGTTTACAAATATATAAAATCAATATTTCATGATTCTTTTTTATTTTTTTTATATAAACAATTGTTAATAATTTTTAATACTTAACCAGTTCATATAGATAGTATTAATATATAACCCTACAAATCAAAACCTATCCACATTTCTCACCCACACAAGACAGACATGCTTACGGAGGTGTTCAGGCCTGACACTTATACACACACCCACACGAATATATACACACTTACACACATCATACTCACTCACTCCTTAATGAGCCAAATGATAACACACACCCACAGCAATATACACGCTTACACATATCATACTCACTCACTCCCTAAGAAACAAATAACACACACACACACACTTAACAGAGACACATCCCCTTTCCAGGAACCAATAAAACTGTCAAAATGACCAAGGGAATTCAGAGTAGCATGGATCCATACAGCTCTTATCTCAAATAACAACTTAAAAGCGACTGTTTGACCAACGCAAGGAATGTTAAAAGATTCATATTAAAAAGATTAAAAAAAATAAATGAAAACTACAGACAAAAGTTCATTTTCTCCATCAAGACATTCATTTCTGTAGTTCACTGCTACCAGCAAGCAGAAATATTTCTTCTCCTGATGATGGCCATGTTGGCCGAAACTAGTCGAGGAATCTAAATGAAATAATAATAAAAAAAACGAAAAAATATTAATCTACAACCCAGTGTGTCTGAAGATTTTATTTTTTTAATATTTTTTATTGTTCAATATATATATATATATATATATATATATATATATATATATATATATGTATATATATATATATTAGGTTGGTCCAAAAATAATGACGTAATAATGTTGTTTTTTGACGTTAAAAATACCTCAAAAAACGACATTATTACGTCATTATTTTTGCACCAACCTAATATATATATATATATAAATATATATATATATAGTCATCGTTTCTCCTGGGGATTTTCCAGCAATAATGACTGCATCGTCATTTCCTATAATCTACCTCGGTAGATAGCCTATTATAGTAGCCCCAAAATTTCACTATATATTTACACGAGTATTTACAGAGCTCATCAGAAATGCCTACGAAATATAATTCCTAGTAATACCTCCCACATAATGGTACGGTTTAATGCCAATGGTGTCTTCCTCTATCGAATATCTTGCCATTATATGGGAGGTATTTCTGCCACACGGTGTATAACCTCCGAATTCTAGATCTATCCTTATTCAAAACATTGATAATATTTTTTTTATTTGAGTTGTCTCGTTTTATTATCAAACGGGCAATGTAAAATTGTTATTTATAAATAAATCCCAAATAAATAGGCTATGAAAATATACATGCTGACTCAAAAGTTACTTTAAAGTTACGTAGAAAAAAAATAATATTAAAGTTGAAAAACTAGTGTGCTTGAGCTGAAACCAAAGTGTTTATATTTTGTTTTTGGATCGTTCTATATACGGTCGGTCATTTCTAGAGATCAGAAAGGCTGCTAAAGTGAGCCACCGCCTATTTGCGTTTCAAAACTCGCGGCTTCAACCATTCGCGTTTTTTTCTTTAGAACATATGTATTTCTTATTCGTGGAAACACCGAATATTCGGGGTTTTTTTTCTGAAGAACATATGTACAAATTATTCGCTGAGAACTCCCCCCGATTCACGTATTTTTTAGATTAAACATATTTAAATTAGTCTAGTATTATTTTCCTGTTATTTAAGTTACTTAAAACATATAACGGTCCATTTTTATGATACAAATTGGCAGAATTGTACATCTTCATTGTAAAAAATCAACCGCAAAAACATGAGTAATGCTTGGGCTTTGTTCTTTGTTAGGAGCTGCGGCTGGGGTCTTAAAAGTGGTTTATGCATCATCACAGTTCTGTTTTTAGTAGATGTTTTAAACTTTATATTTTAGGCCTTGTTACACATATTTTAGACAGTATTTTCAATGACTGTATCGATCTCTGCGTAATTAAAAATGATTATTGTACATATGGAAGAAAATTTACGCTAGTTGTTTGGTCACCGATATTATTTTACAAAAATGATTTAAAAAGGGCCTGAAATGTTTCCAAAGTGTTTAGCATGAAGGTTTAAGGCATGTGGGGTTTTAACAATCAAAATAGGTATTTAAAAGAACTTTTAAGGGGTTACAAGTATTCGCATGTTCTAACTATTTGCGGCCGTTTCTGGTCCCTAACCCCCGCAAATAGTGGGGTCTCACTGTAAATAGAATCGATGTCAAGTTCTAAAAATAAAGACCTCCTTTTCTCCAGGGTCTTCTTTATGTGCCATGTCCCTTCAGACCATAAACGATCTGGCTCTCCACAATTTCCTATCTATTGTAGTTCTTAGTAAATTTTGTTATTTCGTTATTCATCCTTAACCCTGTTTCGCATTTTATTTTCTCAAGCTCGACCCCTATGTTATGCGCTATTTCACTTTGTCCCTCTTTGCCCTCAAACTATCCCCTGAGTACCAGATTTTCCAAGCCGTACCCCAGAAATTTCAACTGTCCCTTCCTGATGGTAAACGACGTAAAATTAATAACGTGATATTAGGTTGGTGTAAAAATAATGGCGTAATAATGTTGTTTTTTGACGTTAAAAATACGTCAAAAAACGACATTATTACGTCATTATTTTTGCACCAATCTTATATCTAGTCTTTTGAGTGATTGAAACGTTTATAGCTACTTGGATTCTTTCAATATTTCACGTGAAAAATGCTTCCGTCCCTAGGATGGTTTTAGCCTGAAATAAGAGCATTATTATTTATTTTACCACAAATCAAATCTGTTCACAACGACTAAAAAGAGGGGGGGATCAAAATACTACCAGAAGGTCACTAGTATAACAGAGAGACTATATTTAAACATAGTATGGGTAACTTCGACGTGGTGTAATATTTCGCGATATTGTCTTGCTAGAGAAATTATGACTAAGTAGTGGGCTCGATCCTCATTGGGTCCCCACATACTTTCGGCTTTCTGCTACATCTACGCTTAGAAAATTGCTATATTTTGATACGGCATTAATTCCGTCCTGCATATATTTGTTTTTGTCGTCGATTGGATCTGAAGAGCGAGGAGCGATATCCATTTAACCCCACCCCCACTTTTTTTTTGTTTCACTTCCATAGGACAATCTTGAGTACTTTCAGCTTTCTAATTACTGCTATTTTAGAGAACAGATTTCATGAAGTGTTCCGGAAAATGTCGAGACTACCCGAAAATCTCACAGGATCAATAAACCTCAAAATAATTGAACTATTTGAATGTGGTGAAAACTTTCTCAGCCCACTACCATAATATCACTTTTTTTTTATGTGTGCGTTGCATTTCTCGGTGTTTTGATTGATCCGTTTTTGTTTTTTTTTACAGATTATCAACATTATGCAGGTTATTTAAAGCCGGAAAATATTTTTTTTTAGATTATACCAATTTTGGGGAGATAATAATTATTTTTCGGATACAGTTTTCCATTAGGAAAATGGAAACATGTTTTCATACCTTTATCAAGGGTACCTTTTTTGTAAGCGAATATAGCGAACCCGATTCTACACGTCTTCATAATGTACATTTGTTAAACCCTCCTTCCCCGTTACTTATAACAATCTTGCCCAATAAGCCTCTACCATGAGTATCTCTTGCGCCTTGTACTGGCTAAAATAAGAGCATAAAAGTAATTGGCATGTTTTATGCTTCTATTAAATGTTGGTATTTTAAATCTGAAATTTAATTTTTTTTCATGGTGCCATTAGCAATTTCGTTTACAAAAAATGTATTGCTCATAATTTTTTAAGTATGAAAATTTATTGCTAGTATTTTTACTGTAAAAATGTTTGGTGTTTTTACCCCAGTTTGCCCATAGGTATGATCTTAACAGGTGCTACTGCCACAGGTGAGTGTGGACAACAGCAATTAATATGTGGTCCCATAATCCTCAAAGTTTCCTGATCAGCAGTCTTGCTGGCGTATGTAGTTAATCGCCATACTCAGGACCAGTTATTCTAAGAAGGTGTTACAAATAAAAAGATTTAGAACTGACAAATTTTCCCATTTCACTAAAACAACCGTTAAAAATTTCTATCTTTCCTTCCTCCTTTCATTCAGGCATTTTCTTTATTTCTTTTTTTTCTTTCATTATTTTTGTTTCATTAAAACCAAATAGCCTATTTCTCTTTTTTTTTATCCATATCAAAAAGGGAATAGTCCATTATCTATGAAGTATTGACAGGAGACGACAACCTAGTTTATTTTATTTCATTTCATTTCTAAATCGATAAATAACACCTAATTAGATCTGGAATAATTACTTAGATTCACGGTTGGGCACCTCGACGTGGTGTAATGGTTAGAAAGCTTGTCTTGTTAAATCACTTACGACTGAGTAGTGAGTTCGATCCTCACTGGGTTCCCTAATGTGGTGCCCTAATGATTTTCTAAAATCATTAGGGCACCTCGAGATGGTGTAATGGTTAGCAAGCTTGTCTCGCTAGAACTACTACGACTGAATAGTGAGTTCGATCCTCACTGGGTACCCCATACATTCGGCCTTATGCCACATCTAAGCTACGCTTGGAAAATCTCTACTTAGATTCGCGGTTGGGCACCTCGACGTGGTGTAATGGTTAGAAAGCTTGTTTTGTTAAATCACTTACGACTGAGTAGTGAGTTCGATCCTCACTGGGTTCCCCATACTTTCGGCCTTGAGCCACATCTAAGCTGGGCTTAGAAAATCATTAGGGCACCTCGAGATGGTGTAATGGTTAGCAAGCTTGTCTCGGTAGAACTATTACGACTGAATAGTGAGTTCGATCCTCACTGGGTACCCCATACTTTCGGCCTTGTGCTACATCTGAGCTACGCTTGGAAAATCACTACTTAGATTTGCGGGGCACTTCGTCGTGGTTTAATTATTTGCAAGCTTGTCTCTAGATCAATTACAACTAATTAGTGAATTAGTTCCTCATTGTGTTCCCCATACTGTCGGACTTGCGCCACATCTAAACTACCCTCAGAATTTCATTTAGGACGCTTCGACGTGGTGTAATCATTAGCGAGTATGTCTCGCTAAATCACTTACGGCTTAATAGTGAACGTCCTTCTCATTTCTTGCACAATACATTCGGACTGACGCCATATCTAAGCTACGCTTAGAAAATCATTAGACCTTGTATCGTATCACATCTCAGTGCGGAGACGGGATAAATATCCAACTTAGAATAAAGTTGGTCTTGTCTTTTTCGAAGTTCTTTGCTTACTGTTTGCACATTGATAAATAAATCGAATTACACAAGCATCTTATATGCCACGAGTCATTGAGCAAAATGTATGAACCCAAGCCTTGCATTTAGTACGAAAATACTTTTTGACTTATATTTTGTAATTTTTTTACATATTTCCTTTCTTTCTTTTTCAGGTAAGTAAATGTAATCTTCTATTTTATTATGAGATGAGATTACGTTATCGAGAAAAGATGAGAGCAGTAGCCATTTTTGAAAGAACAATGAAACAATTTTTTCACCGTGAAAATGAAAGGTAGGTATATTTTTTTAAGAGTAGATTTAGTCAATTGTTCCTGTAATCCACTCTATTTCTCTTGATTAATGAAATGCTAAAATAAACAATGTCTTTATTTTGAAATAAGTTTCTTCAGAACGCTTATATAGACCATATAGGGTCAATGTTGAACATCTTTTGCGGGAGGGTGGGGGGCTAGCAGAAATTCAAGACGACGCGCTGGAAGAGATAGTTGGTTCCAGTCACTTCATTTACTGAGGAGGCCCCAGCGTTGGCGCCGAAGCCTCCACATAGTACCAATAAGGCAACAAAAAAAAAAAAAAAAAAAAAATGCAAATACAGTTAAACAAAAATTGTGACCAAATTGCTAAATTCCGTACAACAAAGAATACAAATGATACAATGGAAAAATGATAACACTTACAAAAACTTTTGCAGAAACTTAAATTTTAAACTAAATTCTCTTAGGTGTTTATCAATTAAAGCTTCGTTTAAATATCGTCTTAAACTTTTGACCAGCTAGTATTTCGCCATGTCTAGATGCGCCATGATATTCCAGAGAAATAAGTACCCAGATATAAGAAATAAATATATTTACTTTATTATATTGAGGTACCCGTCTCGTTCTTATTCATGTCAATTCGGCTTTTCTGCTCTCACCACAATTAAAAGCAAAAAGAGAACAACTCTTCAATGCATGGTATTTATTAATCCACCCACGAGGATTAAATGTGGCACAAGGCTGGTTTAATGTGGGTAGCCCGCGAGCTCGTAGGCTCGGCCAAAGATATGACCTTTGAACCCGCCTAGACGGGTTCAGGCCCTGTCTACCTCCCCGAACGCAACCTTGCCCTTCGTCCGAGTTCCTCTCTGCATTAGAGAGTTCGACAGAAGCCAGCCCGGAAGCTCACAAAGCGCAGATACTGCACTTTGATCCTAGCGACCGGGCCGAGCAGCACAACTCTTCAATGCATTGAGGAAGAAATGAGAGTTTGCTTATCAAATAGACGCCCAAACATCGAAGAAATTGCTAAGACTCATCAGGCTAATGTTTCTCATAAACACAAGAATGAATAAACATAAGGTATATTCCATCTTATATTTTTTTTATCGAATTATTTTTTTCCTGCAATATTTGACTTCATTATAACATATTTTCTCCGAAATTTGTATCTAGTGTCCCTACAATTATTGATAAGATTTCAAATGCGCTTCGTCTTCAAAAAAAGAGAACCATTGACTTAGCTTAATCTCCCAGTGTTCAAACTTTTCCTTTCTTTATTTCACTTTTTGAAACTCTACTCAAATAAGAAATTGAGTCTAACAACGCAAAATGTATATTCTTTCTTTATTTTCATTTGGCTTAAGATTTTGGTTAGTAGCGTATGAATCATATACTAGGCGCTTTTACAGAAGTTTTAAATTTTTCTCAAGAGACATTTATTAATTTCAAAGAAATACAAAACTCTAATCTCCTTCAAAGGAGGCTTCTCTGGTTTCAATGAACTTGTAGCGCTACAGTCACTCCGGGAAGGTGTCATGGAAGTCATTGAAAGCGAAGATATCCAAAATCCTTGTCACCAGCTCTTTCATCTTCAATGTATAACCAAAGTTGGCAAATCTTATTAGATGGATAATAATCTCTATCTATAAAAGGCAGGATGTGTGTGTGTGTGTGTGTGTGTGTGTGTGTGTAACGAATGCACGGCCGCAATTTTCGATGGATTTGCACCAGAATTTACAAGCACATGCTCCAAGTTAGTGGGAAGGCCAAGACCGACTTTGCATTTCCCAACTCCCATCGATAGTGGAAATAATCGATTTTTCATGCTTCTACGGCAGTTTTCATGTAGTTTCCGGCGATTTTCTACTGGCCAGAGTGAAAGCCTATAGCTGGCTGCCACAAATAGGCAGGAAGATTCTATTGGCCAGTGTGAGAGCCAACAGCTGACTGACACGAATGTTAACTAGCATGCTAGCATGCAAAAAAAAATCTATAGCTGCATTCGTCACAAGTGGGAAAAATGTAAATCTGCATAGCACTTTGCTCCAATTGACTCATTCGCTTGCTTAAACTCAACGTTGATTCTGATTCCGCAGAACTGGGTTGGGTGTGAAGAAGTATTTGTTGTTAACATTCTTTTTTCATTTGGTTTTTCCAGTTACGAGTCCTTTTTTAAAGCTGATCGTTTTGTGTTCATTTTGTTTAGTTCATTTTTCGTAACAGATTTAATGTTTAGTATAGAGCTGTGAAAATTTCTCGGACATTCAGGCCGGTAAATGTTGTTTAATACTGTTTATTATAAACAGAGAATTTACTTAAATATTTGTATCCATAAAAAGAATGTATAAGCATAAAATATCTTGAGATATATCGTTAAGATATGAAATATATTTATTCAATAGCTTGTGGAAATACCGAATTTCATGCAATGCGATCACGTGATTCACTTGAGACTGTAAAGTAGCTTCGCCAGGACCATACCAAGTCTTAAGACAACATAACATTACTAATTCCTATTGCCAGAAGTTTTAGTAGCACCAGCAATTGTCTATTGTTTCATGCGCCGTTTTCGGTCACTTTTTTAGCCATTTTCAGTCAGGGGTTCTTTTGGAGAATTGTTATTAGGTTGGTGCAAAAATAATGACGTAATAATGTCGTTTTCTGACGTTAAAAAATACGTAAAAAAACGACATTATTACGTCATTATTTTTTGCACCAACCTAATAATTTCTCTTCAAGTTTGATCACATGTGTTTTCTGTTTTGCCATTGTTGTTTTGGATACTAATAGGAGCGTTTATTCTGGGTTTCGTGTATTAAGCGCAGCTTTAAATCTAACGTCCTCAATTCGCTGATGTCCTCTCACGTTACTTAAAATAATAAGATCGATTAGTTCGAACGATTGGTAACCAGTTCTATATCTCAGACCACCTTCAAGATCTCAGTCAACATAAACCATGGGAAAACAATTTCTTTCTATTTACTAGGATTCAAATGGAATTCTTGCTATCGAATTGCTGAAACCTGAAAGCACTCACTTCGCGTTAAAACATAAAAGTCTTTTTTTTTCGGTGGCAAAGATGACGACTGAAGGAGAATTTTATTTTATTTTTTTACGAAGACACCAATGAAAGCATGTTAGCACATGCCTTTGTAATTCCATATTCTAGAATACTAGCGCGAGAATGTGATGAGTGGATGTGGTTGAAGAGATGGGGTCTGCGTTTGAGAAGGTTAGAACACTGGCAAGTCTTCTTCCAAGTACTAAGTTCATAAAAATTTTTTTTACAAAAGTATGTCCTCTTCAAGTATGACATATACAACCATTTCCTTTAGATTTCAAAAACTACTTCCGGAATCTTCTCCATGTAAAAACATCTGGTTTTTATTTATTTTTGTTTTTATTTATTTTTGTTTTTATTTATTTTTGTTTTTATTTATTTTTGTTTTTATTTATTTTTATTTTATTTTTGCTTTATTTTGGCGCTTCTCCAAAGGAATCGTATCATTTTTTTCAAAAGGTTGGAAAATTTTATTACGAATATCTCCCGGTCAAATTGCAGAATTTTTGCAAAGATTTCATTTTTCTTATGAATGTACCTAAAGTGTTGGCCTGGATGATGAGTGCAAACCGAGAGAAGCTATTATGTAGATAATTCGAAACATGTACTTAATTGCAGACACGAAACGACTGTAAAAACAAACAAGTTAGACTTTTTTTTAATCATTTCACCCTCAACTAAGGCAACGAAGCCACTAAGACACTTACAAAGTGGGGTAAGTTATGAGAAAGAAAAAGACACTATTAAAACTAGAAAAAAATAAATAAACAAGAATTGAGAAGAATGGAGATAACAATTGAAAGTGCCTATACATTTTTTGCAGATTCAAGTTGAGTGGAAAATAAGGTACCAGAAGACTTTTTCACAAGAGGGAAATGCCGTAGATGGTGAGACCTTTCCGCCACTCTAGTACTGCACTTAAATTCATTAGGTCTAGGTACCATAGAGGAAACATCATAAGAACAAGTATACCATGAAAATATTTATAGAAAAATAAAAGGGAAGCTATGTTACCGTGTTGGTTAAATGACTCAAGATGAGGTTAATTTTGTCTTTAAATTTGTACGCTCCGGCCTTCTTCAGGTATGGTATGTCGAATTGAACCCTTTATTTCGCTCTATGGGGTAGACTGTTCTATTTCCACGTGCCATGTGTCCTCAAGGACGCATGACACAATGGATAAAACCGTTAGTTAGATCCAGTGACAGGACCCAAAGTGCCTGAGTACAATACCTGGTTGAGGCAGTGAAGAACTTGGAATGGGAAATTAACAGGAGATATCTGATAAGTAGTATCCATTAGACATAGAACGATGGAGTAATGGATAGTGGCTCGGATTGAAGAATCGGGGAGCCGAGTTCGAATTCCATTCGTATCCATTACATTCACTTACATTCTAATACATTTAGGAAAGGTATGAATCCTCGTCTTCTTCACCCCCCAGCTATGGGTAAATAGCAGGACAGCCCGCGTTCTATATCCTTAGAAATAAATGGCAAACTGGAGAGGTGATTTAACAGGAGATAACTGATAACTGACATCCACTGGACATGGCACGGTGGAGTAATGGATAGCGGTTCGGATTGAAGAATCGGAGAGCCGAGTTCGAATTCCAGTCGACTTCATTACATTCACTTACGTGCTAATAACCTTGGGGAAGGTATGAATCCTTTTCTTCTCCTCCCAGCTATGGGTAAATAGCAGGACAGCCCGCGTTCTATAGCTTTGGATTTTAACTGGTCTACTGCAGAGAGAAAGTGCAACGTATGGCGTCGAAACAAATCTGCCTCTTTCAATCATTATCGAAAGATACATGATCGCCTATGCGTGTATAAAAATTAAGATGTACTAGAGTGTGTGTGGCGTTTCATAGATTTAGGGGACACGAAACCTTTGCATTGTCCCTATTCGAGATGATTCTTAAAAGATGATTTTTTTGAAAGACGTCAACTATACATTTATGCCGAAAACGGTATTTCCTAAGTAGACTGTATGTGTACCTATAATTCAAAGGAAAACGTATCGTCCTTTGATTTCGGAAACTTAATAAAGGCTTAATCAGCACAAAGTAGACCACGATTTTTCTCTCGTTCTGGGTATCAAAGCCTCTGATCTGGAGGTTGTGAGGTTGTGAGAAGCGTAGACCCCACCTCTTAATTGCTGTTATTTCCAGTTTCACCCTGAACCAGGTTAGTAGCACCTGCTAGGGTCCCAGTTATCGGCCAATAATTAACCCACAAACTGAGATCAAAACACTATTGGAGTATAAGTTATTTTATAGTAAAAGAGAAGGTGCAACAAGTCACTTTGCTGGTGGTTAGAATCAGTCATGTTGATGGCAGGCAGAAAACGGTTTCCCAGATGATTATTGATATTTCTTTTGTGAAAAACATATTGCGGCATGTTAGTTGCTAAAATTTTAATTTCGTGGCTCATAATTTTTTGCATTCAGCTTAACGGATACCACACTCGTATCAAAGGCGTGTCTTGAGGGTTGGTTCTATAAACAGGAGTAGAAGTTTACCCCTTGTTTCCTGTTTAGGATCGGGATTCTGGTTTCTTCTTTTGATGCTAATTCATCCCCGGAGCCCGACTTCGTGTTAGTGGCACTATTGCCTTGCTTTGTGAGAATTGATTATATATATATATATATATATATATATATATATATATATATATATATATTCTACATTCAACACGATCACTTGATAAGAAATCAGAATTGTTGAAACAAAATGGGTATTTTTGTAATGATTTTATAACTATTTTTCGAATAAATGGTATTTGCTCTACTCCGTATTGAGCACTCTTTTAAGAATAGTAGTTTTGGTTATTGGAAATTATTCCGTATACACCAATCATATACTTGTATGTATATATATATATATATATATATATATATATATATGGTTAAACCTAGAGAGCCAGACAAACCTACCAAGATTTCACCTAAGCAAATCTGGCTCTCTAGGTTCAACTAAGTCTGCTCTACTTACCGTATTGAGCACTTTATTTAATTATTTTGCTTACTCGTGTCAGTTATTTTTTTCTTTGTACTTTGGACTTGCATGCTGGACGATTATTTTCGTCTAACGGACATGTTCTTTGTTCTTTCTTTTTTTTATACCCTTTTTTCCCCTTTGTTATTGGTTTGATTATTTGCAAATCAAGACACCGAAGGTTTTCCGAACGAGTATAGATTCTTACACTTATAAGATTTCTATTAATAATATATATATATATATATATATATATATATATATATATATATATATATATATATATACAAGAATATGATAGGTGTATATGGAATAAAAACAAAAACAAAAAAGAAATTATATTATAATTTTTACATATGGATATAAAACTTACTACAAAGATGCAGTCTTGTTTCGATGAATTTGCATCTCGGCTAGTGAGAACCAGGGTTTTTGTTTTTCACCAATCGAAACAAGATTTCACCAAACACATCGAAACAAGAATTCAACTTTGTAGTGAGTGAGTTGTTTTTGTCCGTATGCAAAAATTATAATAAATAATTATTGCTCTATTAAGCCCTCTTTTGAATTAATGCTGTGAACGTTAGAATTGATATTATTTTCGTTCCCATTACATTCGTACATATATATATATATATATATATATATATATATATATATATATATATATATATATATATTTGTCTATATTTCTGAGATGAGGTATTATGTACATTATTTACATTATTCGGACTATTGTCCTCATCTTTGTCGCCATATTTATCACAACGTTTCGGTCGTTGTACGCTCGGGCCTTCTTCAGGTGGTTGGAATTTCGAACTGAACCCTTCATTTCGCTCACTGGGGTAGATTGTTCTAGTTCCACGTGCCATGTTTGATAGATCTCAGTTATCAGTTATCTCCTGCTAAATCCCCTCTAAAAGTTCTTCACTGCCTTAACCGGGTATTGAACTCACACCCTTTGGGTCCTGTCACTGGATCTAACCCAGCCTTTATCCACTGTGCCATGTGTCCTCATTTGAGCCAAAAACTTAGATCAAGGAAAATCTGTCCAAATGCTGGACAATTTTTGTGTTTATTTTCGCCCGAAAGCAACATCTCATGATCAAATATATATTAACATCCATTGTCTGTTATATATATATATATATATATATATATATATATATATATATATATATATATATATATATATATATATTTCAGTACGTCGCTTCACTGGCTCATCTTGGGTAACTAAAATTTGATGATGCGTATCTTCATGACCTGTGGGTCAGTGGTTCGGCAAATCTGTCCTAAATTATGTTTCCCTAACCGTTAAGATCATTGTTACGTCAACATTTGTCTATCCTAGATAATCTGAAAATATGCACCTCTATCCTCTCTCCTTGTACGCTCTTGAAAGAAACATTTAGTAAGTGTCTATTTTGTGTGAATCTTAGATTTGGTTTGGGGTGAACGATAATATATTAAAATATTGTCTTCATTGCATTGAATGAAGATAACACATTCAAGAAGTAGCATGTCGCTTGGAGTTGACGTAGTCACGCTTAAATCAGTAGTAGGCAGATAAGCTAGATCTCGAACCATCTACCTTTCCATCCTTGGATTTACTTTAACACCCACCACACACACACTGAGCCAGATTACTTCAGAAGTGTGCTGGTCAATCTCTCTGACCGGGAGCCGAGAGAACCCCCAGACGGGGCTAAGTCGAAGGGCAGATTCTCATCTCGGGAGACAGCTACCCGACCCCATTTTTTACGGGGTCTACAGGGAATTTTTGTCCAAGCCTACGGGCTCAGATGCCCCAAAATAAACTCGGACTTGTGCCACATTCAGCGGGCTGGGGCGGTTAATGAATATCCCACTGAGCCAGGTTGTGACACAAGGTCGGTTTTAATGTTGACCCTGAGTGTTTCCCCTCAGGCCGCTGGCCTTAGCTTGACTAAGCTGGTCATAGCGTGTCTAAGTTGGTCAGAATTTTATCTAAGCTGGTCAGAGCCGGTCATACCAACGCTACGGAGCAGATTGTACGGAACAAGACCGAGGATTCAGTCCACGCAACGGGGTAGGACGATAGATGGTCACCAGCACGGAATAGGTACTACAACCGTAGCATAAGTTCTTCCTATCTCTACTTTTCTCTCCTTCTACTGACGATACTCGGCGTCAGTCTGTATGTATCTGAACGTCCAAGCCAGCTTCTGGAGAGGTGTGTTCATCAACACAATACAAAATAATTCACTATGTTCACGAAGATAATTTTGCGAAATGTATGGAATGCTTGAAGCAAAATCAGAAAAAAACAAACATTTTTTTTTTAGTAAAAACAAATGTATATGAAGGCAAAAGAATTGGTATCCAATAAATCATTTGTGAAGGTAAGTAAGAGTTCGACATTATTTACGAAACTCCTTCGATGTACAACCAAAATATCAATTATTTACGCATTTGTCATAAACAGCGAGAAAATCAGTACAGAACACGACTTTATCAGAAAGGTAAATATTTTATGGAGTTTTTATGTTCACCTGTCAAAGTCGGATTTTGCATCTTATGATTTGTCCTACTTTTTGTACATACATCTTATACCTTTTCATCTCTCTCTCTCTCTCTGTCTATCTATGTGCGTGTATATTTATGTGTTTGACAATATCTATCTATCTATGGCTTTCATCTATCTATCGATCTATCTATCTATCTATCTATCTATGTCTTTCATTTATCTATCTATCTATCTATCTATGTCTTTCATTTATCTATCTATCTATCTATCTATCTATCTATCTATGTCTTTCATTTATCTATCTATCTATCTATCTATCTATCTATCTATGTCTTTCATTTATCTATCTATCTATCTATCTATCTATGTCTTTCATTTATCTATCTATCTATCTATCTATCTATCTATCTATCTATCTATCTATCTATGTCTTTCATTTATCTATCTATCTATCTATCTATCTATGTCTTTCATTTATCTATCTATCTATCTATCTATCTATCTATCTATCTATGTCTTTCATTTATCTATCTATCGATCTATCTATCTATCTATCTATCTATCTATCTATGTCTTTCATTTATCTATCTATCTATCTATCTATCTATCTATCTATCTATCTATGTCTTTCATTTATCTATCTATCTATCTATCTATCTATCTATCTATCTATCTATGTCTTTCATTTATCTATCTATCTATCTATCTATGTCTTTCATTTATCTATCTATCTATCTATCTATCTATCTATCTATCTATGTCTTTCATTTATCTATCTATCTATCTATCTATCTATCTATCTATCTATCTATCTATGTCTTTCATTTATCTATCTATCTATCTATCTATCTATCACTTTCATTTATCTATCTATCTATCTATCTATGTCTTTCATTTATCTATCTATCTATCTATCTATCTATCTATGTCTTTCATTTATCTATCTATCTATCTATCTATCACTTTCATCTATCTATCTATCTATCTATCTATCTATCTATCTATGTCTTTCATTTATCTATCTATCTATCTATCTATCTATCTATCTATGTCTTTCATTTATCTATCTATCTATCTATCTATGTCTTTCATTTATCTATCTATCTATCTATCTATCTATCTATCTATCTATGTCTTTCATTTATCTATCTATCTATCTATCTATCTATCTATCTATGTCTTTCATTTATCTATCTATCTATCTATCTATGTCTTTCATTTATCTATCTATCTATCTATCTATCTATGTCTTTCATTTATCTATCTATCTATCTATCTATCTATCTATCTATGTCTTTCATTTATCTATCTATCTATCTATCTATCTATCTATCTATCTATCTATGTCTTTCATTTATCTATCTATCTATCTATCTATCTATCTATCTATCTATCTATCTATGTCTTTCATTTATCTATCTATCTATCTATCTATCTATCTATCTATGTCTTTAATTTATCTATCTATCTATCTATCTATCTATCTATCTATCTATCTATCTATGTTAATATTTATGTATGTTTGGAAACGTCTATCTTTCTAGCAATCTATCTCTCTTCTCTCTATATATATGTATGTGTGTCTATGTATGTTTGGCAACTTCCGTCTGTCTGTCTATCTATGTCAGCTTGTTAATATTTATGTTTGTTTAGAGATATCTATCTATCTATCTCTCCCCCTCTCTCTCTCTCTCATATATATATATATATATATATATATATGCGTGTAAATATGTGTGTGTGAGTGTGTGTATGTTTGTCAACATCGATCTATCCGTCCATCTACCTATGTCAGTTTTAATATCTATCTATCTATCTATCTATCTATCTATCTATCTATCTATCTATCTATCTATCTCTCTATCTATCTATCTATCTATCTCAGTCGGTTATCTATCTATCTATCTATCTATCTATCTCAGTCGGTTATCTATCTATCTATCTATCTATCTATCTATCTATCTATCTATCTATCTATCTATCTATCTATATATCCATTTGTATTATTGACACGGACTTCATTATTATGCTAATCTTCCAAGAATGATAAAATCCTGTTATTTGTAGACGTAATCGTCTTAAATTGTATTCCTTTCTTACGTGGAGAATTATCAGTAATTATTAACACAGTTTGATTTTTCTTTCATCTATATTTGTCTCCGATTTGTACACTTAACTGATTGAATTTATACTGCAATTTTTCACATAAAGTTTACTCATTATTATTACTTTAGATTTATCATTAATCTTTGAGTATTTTTGCTTTTTTTTTAACAATTTTCTTATTTTCTTCTTCTCCAATTGTTATTTGACGCTCGTAGAAAACAGATCGAATAATCTTGTGCTTTGGAAATTTATTAAATATAGCATTGTCATTATTAAATTATGCTGAGTTTTACACTTAACTTATTTTCGCCCGAATTTGTCTCATATTATTATTATTATTATTGTTATTATTATTAGAATTTTTATTTTCTTTGCTTTCTGTCGTTTACACATTTCTTTCCGGGTCCCACCCAGGGACCTAAGGTTAGAAATGGCATCATGACACTTTCCACTAACAAAAAAAAAAAAAAAATATTGCATAGACAAACCCTTTGTAAAGTGTGGGCTGTACTTGTCAGAACAATTTTTTGTATCTCATTGAGGCATGGGCTTCCAAGAATCTCTGCAATTAGTCTACTGCAATCTTTTCCAACCAGTCCTAGGGCTCCAACTACAGGGATTGTTGATGTTCCCATATGCCACATTTTCGAGACTTCTATTTCAAGGTCCTTGTATTTTGACAGCTTTTTGAATATCTTCAAAGATACATTGCAGTCAGCAGGGACTGCCATATCAATAAAGAGGCACCGTTTTTGTTTGTGGTCTTTAATAACAATATCTGGGCGGTTGGCCTTGATTGTTCTGTCAGTGTGAATTGTGTAGTCCCATAGAATTGTAACAGGTCCTATCTCCGTAACCGGGTCTGGGTGGTGTTGGTACCAGTTTCTTTCAGTTTCCTTCCCGTAGAAGTTGCAGATTTTCCAGTGCAGATATTGGCCCACTCTGTCATGTCGGGTTTTATATTCAGTGGGTGCCAACATCGTGCAACCTGATACAAGATGATCAATCGTTTCTGGATATTTATCACAGAATCTGCATTTTGGGCTGACACAATATTTTAGTATATGTGCTTGATAATTCCTAGTTAGCAAGCATTGGTCCTGCGCAGCAAGGATAAAACCTTCAGTTTCTGCTTTCAACCCTGCACTGCGTAGCCACTGATGGGTACGGGTTTTGTCTACATCAGCTTGTTTGATACGGGCAGAGTATTGGCCATGAAGCGGTTTATCTTGCCATCGCTTCTGTATCTGGTCGGTTGCATTCGTCTTTGCTGTCTTTTTAAAGTATTTTGCAGTTTCAGCCGGTGTATTGTGCTGTAGTTGCATCTCTACGTCCATTTGAAGCTCCAGTTTGAATTTGTTGGCGTCTTTCATTATGGAGTAAAGACGCTTACTACTTTCATGTTCCTTGACGCATACCATCATCCAGTCTTCTGTAGTTTCCAAGTATCTTTGGAGGCCAATAGTTGTAGTTTTGTAGGACAGTTCTAGTTGAACTAATCCTCTGCCTCCTTCGGATCTGGGCACATACAGACGATCAACATCAGCTTTGGGATGATGCATGCGATAGCAAGTGAGAAGCTTTCTCGTTTTGGCGTCCATTCGCTTAATTTCAGCTATGGTCCAGTTAAGGACATTAAAGCTGTAATGCACCACTGGGACAGCCAATGTGTTTATAGCTGATATTTTATTTTTTGAGTTTAGTTCAGTATTTAGTCTCAGACGTACACGCCTGTAGTACTCTTTTCTTATTTTTTCTTTCATTTGGGGGTGTTGTATGCCATCTCCTTCGCTAATTCCTAGGTACTTATAAGCTTCTTCATGCTTCAATTCCCTAATCTTTGTGACAAAATCTAAATCTATTGAGGGTGTTTCTGTAATTCTACCTTTCTTGAATGTTACTTTTGCACATTTATCTAATCCGAAGTCCATACCTATGTCGTCACTGAAGTATTTTACAATATTGAGGAGGCCTTTCATCTCATTGTCGTCTTTGGCAAAGAGTTTGAGATCATCCATGTATAGTAGGTGATTGAATATTTTCTTATTTATTTTGTAACCATAGCTACTGTTGTTCAGTTCATGTGTAAGAGGGGTTAAGGATAAACAAAACAGAAGGGGTGACAGAGAGTCTCCTTGAAAGATTCCACGTCGGATATTCAGACGGTTGGATATGGCAGGGCCCCCGGTGTGCCTAAGGTATAGTTTTGTGTTCCACATCCCCATGCTGTGCTTAAGAAAGTTTAATACCACAGGGGAGACTTTGTACATTTCCAAAGCCATATGAACCTCTACTGCATCCCTTCTGTTCCAGCGGGAGAATGCTGTTTGTTTCGAAAAAGGAATAAGTACGGTTCGTCAGTACAGACGTGATCAACTTATACGTTGTGGAGAGACATGTTATCGGTCTATAATTTTTCGGGTCGTCTGTTTCAGTTGTTTTTGGTATGAGGTATGTAATACCTTCAGTAACACATTCCGGGATTTTATTGGGATTATTTACAAGCATTGATAATGTTTTTGCAAGTATCCCATGGGTAGGTGAGAGATGATACAGCCAGAAATTGGGCAACTTGTCATTTCCTGGGTATTTCCATTTTGGGGATTTCGTTAGTGCTTGCCTAACATCATCTGTGGATATATTTTCCCATTCTTGCAGAGGTGTATCCAGCAGTCGTTCTTCTTCACGCCGTATCCATTCTGCATTTGGGTTACATTCCTTTGGGTTGCTCCAAATATTTTCCCAAAATGTCTGTACATTATCAATTATTATTATTATTATTATTATTATTATTATTATTATTATTATTATTATTATTTCCTTTGATTTCTGGTGTGTACACATTTCTTTCCGGGTCCCTCCCCGAGATCTCAGGTCAGAAATAGCATCATGACATTTTCCGCTGAAAAAAAAAAAAAAAAAAAAAAACAAACCCTTAAACAAATTGTGAATAGATAAAGTCATTTGTAAGGTATGTGCTGTACTCGCGAGAACATTTTTTTGTATTTCTTTAAGGCATGGGCTTCCAGGAATCCCTTCAATGAGTCTACTGGAATCTTTTCCAACCAATACGAGGGCTCCAACTACAACAGGGATTGTTGATGTTCCCATCTGCCACATTTTTGAGATTTCGATTTCAAGGTCGTTTTATTAGGTTGGTGCAAAAATAATGACGTAATAATGTCGTTTTTTACGTTAAAAAATACGTCAAAAAACGACATTATTACGTCATTATTTTTGCACCAACCTAATATTTTGATAGTTTTCTGAAGATCTTCAAAGATACATTGCAGTCTTCAGGGACTGCTATATAAATAAGAAGGCACCTTTTTTTGTTTGCGTTCTCTATTAACAATGTGTGGGCGGTTAGCTTTGATTCTTCTGTCTGTGTGTATTTTGAAGTCCCATTAGTTTGTTATAGGTTCTTTTTCCCTAACAGGGTCTGGGTGGTGTTCATACCAATTATTATTACTTTTTTTTTTTCTTTGATTTCTGGCGTTTACACATTTCTTTCCGGGTCCGACACATGGACCTAAGGTTAGAAATGGCATCATGATACTTTCCACTGACAAAAAAAAAAAAAAACTTACATGGATAAAGCCCTTCGTAAAGTGTGGGCTGTACTTGTCAGAACAATTTTTTGTATCTCCTTGAGGCATGGACTTCCAGGAATCCCCTCAATTAGCCTACTGCAATCTTTTCCGACCAGTCCCATATGACATATTTTCGAGATTTCTATTTAGAGGTGCTAGTATTTTGACAGCTTTTTGAACATTATTATTATTATTATTATTATTATTATTATTATTATTATTATTATTATTATTATTATTATTATTATATTACTCTGTCATGACAGACTTTGTTCTCATGGGTGTGAGTACTGGAGCATCCTAAGAGAAATATATTAATAGTTACAATGTATTGGTTACAGAACAATCATTTTGGTTCCGTAATATTATGCAAGTAGTAGTCGTAGGTCAGCAAGGTTTGGTCCTGTGTAGGTAGAGTAAACCCTTCCATCTCACCCTTAATTCCTTACCCACTGGTGGGTTGCGAATTGACCTACAGTTTACAGTTTACCTGCAGTTTACTTTAGAAGTTGTAAAGAGCGATGAGTGCCAACGTCCTGATGGGACATGGATAATCAAGATCTCTTCAAGGTCATCACGCAAATGTGTGCAATGAGGAAGAAAACTAGAAAGGATACTTAAACTGAAAATAGGAAAGAAATAATAGGTACATCCGCGACACCTTATGAGGAAAGAGTGTTTGGAGAATTTAACACTCTCGGGATATACTAAAGGCAGAAAGGGTAGAAAGAATAAAAAATTAACCTCCTTAATGAGTTTGTGCAAATGGATTACAGATCAAAGAAGAATACTAAAGAGTCAAATGTTGTTTAGAGCAAGAAAAAACAGGAAACTGTAGAGAGCAGTCATCACCCACGTCCTGAAGAGACATAAGACAAAGAAGTTGTGGAGAGTCATGATGTTCAAGAGACATATCACATAAAAGATGTAGCAGCCTAAGGGTTAACAGAATAAGTACAACAGAATAGGGATGGTAAAGGATCAAATGTTACTTAGACAAAGTAAAGAAATTGTGGAGAGCCATGATCACACAAGTCCTGAAGGGACATATCACATAAAAGATGTAACAACATATGGATGACAGAATAAGGGCACAAAGCGATGGTAAAAGACCAAAAGTTACTTAGACAAAAACAAGAAGTTGTGGAGAGCCATGATCACAGAATAGGGACGAAGCACAGTGGTAAAGAATCGACAGGTACTTAGACAATCAAAGAAGTTGCGAAGAGCCATAACCGCCGGTCTTTTGTGTGAATCGGATAAAAGACAAAAAAGGACAATGAAAAAATTTAAAAAATGCTAAAAGCTAGAAGGAACGGGAAGTTGTGGAGAGCAATTATTGTCGGCGTTCTTTGGAACACGGTGCATGCAAGAAGAATAAGAGTATGGAGCAATTATGCCTGCATAAGTGTAAGTTATAAATGAAAAGCAATTTGATGTTTTGATTTGTTGTTGACTTCCATCTTTCGAAAATTAGGCATCAGAAACGCAAATGGCTGATGGTGACGTATAAACTTAGTAGAAAATGGTGAATGTTCAATTTGACAAAAAAACAAACATACAATAAAGCAACAAAACTAAGCAATATACTAGTTCAGTCAAAGATAGAAATATTTAAAAATATCCCGGAAATCAATTACTTTGCAATACCATTTTCAGTAATTAAAATTTATACATTTCTGATTATGCAAAAATTAAATCAAGACTTATGCAATAATATACACTTATATTTAAACACACACACGCACACACAAACATACGTATATATATATATATATATATATATATATATATATATATATATATGTGTGTGTGTGTGTGTGTGTGTGTATAGTACATGTTGACTAATGTGCATATAGGCAAAAATACACACACAGCAATCTATAAATAGATAGTTATAATGCATATGAATCATCAATAAATAATTTAAACAGGTTTTAATCATTTTTAATTCTATTTTACGATAAAAATTATACAAAACAACTCTTCAAAGTTCTGTTTGAGTGGTTTAGAATGTCTTGGTCATTATCAAGAACTGATATAACTTTCATTAATTCGGGTAAGTATATATATATATATATATATATATATATATATATATATATATATATATATATATATATATATACAGGGGCGATGCGTAAATTATGGCCATTTTATATTTTCATTTCGCGCATGCGCGTTGCTTGTGTTTGATTTTGTCGACTGCATAGTATAGATCTGCCCGCCTAACTCCTCGGACTGTATCCTCATTGATTATAATGTATATATTGCGCGGTTAAGCGAGAGACCACGAAAACATCTTATAACATATATTGCACAGATATATGTATTTGTTTAATTTTACAAAGTTCTTTTTTTTCTTTTACTTTTTTTTTTTTTTTTTTTGCTGGTATAAATATTTCGAAATTGAAGTTACTTATACATTTAAGTGGATTTTTTGTTGGCATGCTTGCTGTCTCGCTAACGCGTTATATATAAAGAAACTATGCATACAAAACATCTTTCACAAATAGTAAGTACGCGAACAGCACAATTCTTTCTAAGTATATCTGGGAAATTAAAACAAAACGTAAATCACATCGGAAATAGTGTTATCTAACGTGCTCACAAACACAGCTCAGCCGTTCACACTCTGTTTCTCAAAGATTTTGATACAGTGAAAGTTATGTAGTGTATTCTTCTATAAGTGTACTTCCGTGTTGAATATAAAATATTTTCACATATAGCTCTTTTCTTGGAATCCATTTATTATGTTAAGATGTTCGCTTACCGAGGGTATACTAATGCCTACAGTGGTCGTTGGAAAGTTGAAAGAAAACAATGGATTTCTTCTTTCTAAGTTTAACCCATATTTTATCCGAAGATATATTGTACAGATATATGTATTTGTTTAATATTTGAAAGATCTTTTTTTCTTTTTTTTTTTTTTTTTTTTTTTTTGCTGGTATAAATATTTCAGAAGTTGAAGTTACTTATACATTTAAGTGGATTTTTTGTTGGCATGTTTGCTGTCTCGCTAACCCGTTAGAATACCTTTTATCGCTATAGATCTAATTTATGAATCGCACCAACCATCTCTCTCTCCCTCCCCTTCTCTCTCTTTATATCTCATTATCTATATCCCTAAGCATCTACGTATATATGGATACACATGTAGACATATTTATCGCCTCTGAGAGTTGACCGCCATGTTCACTTTTACGCTCTATCTCTGTTATTGAGCACTTTATCCCATAAATATAACCTTAAAATTATATATATATATATATATATATATATATATATATATATATATATATATATATATGTATGTACGTATAGTGTATTTAGGTAGTAATCCATCTTTTATACATGTTTCGTTAAAGATGACTGACAAGGTACTGCGATTAAGTTTAATAACCTCATGCGCATGTAAATTTTTTAAAGAATAATAGAAGCCCTAATAATAAAAAGAAAAAAACCGACACTCAGTAACATTTACTACGAACACGGCCACAATGAGCTGGCCGTGTTTTCAAAACGAAACATCTTTATAACAATGGATACGTACAATTAACCCATAGATTCAGACAGAAATTAAATATAAAATCATCCTTGATAATGGCTAAAAGTATACTAAAGCGCTCGGAAATGCAGATCATTTGGACAGTTTTACTGACTTTGTGTCAAGAAAAGAAAACACTTGTGTGAATAAAATAAAAATTAAATAAAATGGATAATAGCAGTACATTGTCAGTCGTTTTTATCAAAACATGCACGCTCGCGCACTCACACGCCACATATATAATTGGAAATGGATTTCGAACTCGGTTCAAGTCGCTATCCATTAGGTCCTCGTATGTGTGTGTGCATGTATTGCGAAAACCTAGAACCGATAAAAGTTTAGCAACATTTGTTTTCAATTCAAGTTTATTGATCTGCAAATATCTAAATGAACAGAGTCAATATGAAGTGTATTGATTGTGCGATCAATTCATTATAACGATCTGAATTTAGAAACTCGTTATGCGCAATTGCCTTATAAAGATTTTAGATAATTAAAATTTGAATTGAAATAAATTCAAGAAACAGATCAAATGGAAAATCGTCATGTCAATTGTTCTCCGCATATAGATAACAATATTTATCAAATGTTCAACCACTCGATGCCACTCGCGCGCGCACCGGCGAACTTGTCTGAGTTTGCGTGTGAGAATATGTTGTCTTTGATCTACAGCTATTCGACTGGATATAAAGGAATTAAACAATGGTTTATTGGAGGACATGCAGCTGAGAGAATTCTTTGTTTCATTCGTTCGTTCTGTTTAGTTTAGCGAGCTACCCCTAATCGTATTTCTCTGTCCATTCGTATTTCACTTGGTCAATTTCTATCTATCTATCTATCTATCTATCTATCTATCTATCTATCTATCTATCTATCTATCTAATTATATGCATTATCTATCTATCTATCTATCTATCTATCTATCTATCTATCTATCTATCTAATTATACGCATTATCTATCTATCTATCTATCTATACGCATTATCTATCTATCTATCTATCTATCTATCTATCTATCTAATTATATGCATTATCTATCTATCTATCTATCTATCTATCTATCTATCTATCTATATATCTATCTATCTATCTATCTAATTATACGCATTATCTATCTATCTATCTATCTATCTATACGCATTATCTATCTATATATCTATCTATCTATCTATCTATCTATCTATCTATCTATCTAATTATATGCATTATCTATCTATCTATCTATCTATCTATCTAATTATCTATCTATCTATATATCTATCTATCTATCTATCTATCTATCTATCTATCTAATTATACGCATTATCTATCTATCTATCTATCTATCTATCTATCTATCTATCTATCTATCTATCTATCTATACACATTATCTATCTATCTATCTATCTATCTATCTATCTATCTATCTTCTTTTTCTTTTTATGTGCGTGTCCTTCCAAGACGTAAGTGATAATATTTATTGTACAATATGTACAAATGTCCCAAAAAGGGGGAAAGAAGAAAAATATGGTCTTCTTCTGTCTTAACATTAAACTTAGCTAGCGGCAAACACTGACCCAAATATACAAACAATATTCCTTTCACCAAAGCAACTCATTCTTACTTACCATTCTTACCTCATACACCATAATGCTTCAGAAACTCTATGAAGTCCTAACTAGTCCCCCTATATACAAGTCATTGTCTGTGGGGGAGGGGAATAAAATAGCAATTAAAAATCTAAAAACCATAATGAGTATTTACAAATGCGTACAAAACTATATACAAGAAACTAAACAATTTTTTTTAGTAATAAAACCCTCCACAAGCCCTAACTGTGGCATTAACATCAGTTAACTGGACAAAGTCAACGTGGAACTTTAAAAAAAATAAAACATCCCTACATCTCAAGCACTTACTCAAACAGACACTCAGTCATACACAAAAACAATCACGAAAATCACACCCGAGACGAATGACGCCCCGCACCCACCAGAGAACTGACATCACTATCCACCTAAAGATCGGAGGCATGGGGAATTAAACCAAAAGAAAAAAAATCAGGACAAAAAAGGGGCCAATAAGCATACATACCCTAGCTAAGTTAACTAAAGAGAAGAAACTAAAACAAAAACGACCTACACTAAATTATTAAGGGGAGGGTTGCCAATGTTCAAGTAAGAAAACGTAAGCAATCATGGATCTCCATTTCCCCAATCATTTATGGCTCTCAAATGTTCCTTCCCTTTGCTTCCTCACCCAGACCTTGTTCTGTCATCCACTTGCTTAACCCCTCCAGGTATGTCATGCGTTGCTTTCCCTTGTCTCTCTTTTCTTCTATTCGACCTGTGAGTTTCAGATTTTCCACGCCCTCATTTCTCATTGCGTATTCCAGAAACTTCAGCTACCTCTTCGTGATGTTAAGTATAAGACTCCTCCTTGTTTGAATCCTCTCCAACACCTCGTCGTTGCTCACACGCTCGGTCCATGGTATCCGCAGCATCCTTTTATAGAACCACATCACCGTCGCCTCCAGTCTCTTCTTGATCTTTGAGGAGACCGTTCAACATTGGCTGCCGTAAAGGAGGACAGATGTCACATAACAGCTCAATACTCTTTTCTTTGTTACCAAAGAAACCCTCCTGTCTCGCTATACTCTGCCCAGAATGCGTCCTTGGCCATCCCAATACGTCTGGTGATCTCAGTTTCGCACTTACCGTCCTCTGTCAATACATTTTCCAGGTATTAGGTTGGTGCAAAAATAATGACGTAATAATGTCGTTTTTTGACGTATTTTTTAACGTTAAAAAACGACATTATTTTAGTCATTATTTTTGCACCAACCTAATATTTAAACTTCAGCACCTGCTTGATTTTAGTGTCCCCGCCCTGCAAATCGCATTTCGTGTTCCTCTTTTTACTGCTGACCATGTATATTCTCTTATTTTATGCTTAGTCCCTTTTTCTCGCTCTCCTTCGCCACATGCTTCAGCAGGTTTCGTAATTTCTTTTCCGTGTCCGCTGTTAGTACTGTGTCATTTGCATGTCTTATCTTGTTAAGGATATGGCCGCCATTCTTGAATCACGGTAGGATTTCCAATTCTCTCAGAATTGTTTCCCTGTATAGGTTGAAAGTTCTGGTGAGAAGGCGCATTATTGCCTTATACCTTGCGTGCTTTTGTATATTTGCTGTACTATGCTCTATGCGCACACATGCTGCTTGCGGCCAGTATAGGTTCCTGATAATTCTAATATCTTTCCCGAATATATCAAGGCTTCTGAGCAGTTCTAACTAATCCCTGTGGCGTACTTTGTCGAAAGCTTTTGCCTGTTCTATGAAACATAGGTAAACATCTTTGTGCATTTGTATTGCTCTTTTTGATAACATTAATCAGGCTCTTTGTTCCGGTGTCTTTAACGAACCCGCACTGATTTTCTCCTATCTCTGGCCTGATTCTGCTGCGCGCTATATTCATCAGAATAGGATGATGAGTTTTGTTATTGTTGTGGGGCTCTCCCCTTTTTACATAAGATGGACTCGTCCAAAGTATACTTATACCAACAGAGAGAATACCTGCTGTTGAGATACGTGGAGATACGTTGAGACAGGTTGAGAGATACGGAGACAAACACAGGCGGTTCCCAGAGAGTTATACAAGAGTAGAGAGAGAGAGAGAGAGAGATTACGGCTTTACTTACAGAGACTTGTACATATACTTTCTACTAACCCGCATTCCTGGACTACTAATCTTCACTTCAAGTCTGTATTCTTACGTTTAATACACTTATTTTTCTATCTCAATTACTGGCGTTGTTTATTTATTTGTGCGGGATTCCATTCACGGAATCCACAACAACTTGGCGACGAGGATTTCGAAATTCACGGGGACTTAAAAAAAAATTGCCGTTGCCAGCGTCCACAATAGTTATGTGGCTCATTAGGCTGAAAGTTTGGTGGAGTTTACATTCGTTTGCGATTTACCAAAAATTACACGAAAATATCTTGAAATACTAAAGACTAAATTTATTTAACAAAATTGCTTCAACCAATGCCTCCAGACGACTTCGGTCTCCTAGTTTAAATTGATGAATGTTATCATAATCCTTGCCTTCAACACAAGGAGTTTTGCTGGGCTCTCGGTCAATTGCACCCCACAGGTCCAATGTGTTGTAGTCTGTGGAGTTAGGTGGCTAGGTGTAAGGGGTGATGTGGTCACGGAAATTGTCTGACAGCCATGACTGTGTTCACCAACTTGTGTGACATGATGCAGAGACCTGTTGCCGGACGCAGGTCTTCCAGAAGCCACACTCTTTACTCAAGCCGGCATACCTTCTCAAGGCATTTGATGTAACCTTCGTGTTGTCCTTGAAGCTCTGACCAACAAATTCGAAATTTCTTATCTGAACGATCAAAGTGAGTTTTCCGAGCTGCTCTACCTTCGTGATCATCATTAGACTCAAACAGTTCTTTCCGGACCTTCTGCACTGTCCTCAGATTTGACAGCCAAACTCTCTGAAATGTTCGTATTAGAGATTCCGGTACGAATGCCAAGCAGAAGAGCGTACCATTTCCAAATATTTGTCGGAGTAAATTGAGTCATGGTGATGTTTATCTCACAGACGTTGCCCAACTGATCATAATATATACTGTACAATCGACAAAATCAAAAACAAACAACGCGCATGCGCGAAATTAAAAATATGAAATGATGACAATTTACCCATCGGCCCCCACCCTCACTCTCGAGATATATATATATATATATATATACATATATATATGTGTGTGTGTGTGTGTGTAT
>OZ010611.1:34398838-34418838 GCA_963932145.1 Acanthosepion lycidas
AAAACATTTCTTTACCAACGCGTTTTGTCCTCTGATGAACTTTATCAATTTGGATGCAAGGATTTTATTTCGTGCCATGAATTTAGAAACATAACTAAGAAATACCGTTTGGTTTTCAGTTTTGGTTTTCAAATATAACAACGGCCATAAATATTCTTTAGGCTAATTATGAAAATCAAGGTAAACTATGGAAGATATCAAGAGATGTAAGTTAAGTGGTTATAAAAGAAAATGAGTAAATATTGTTATTGCTGTTGAACTTTCCATTATAATATCTGAATTTGAGATGAATTTATGGAATTATACCTGGTGCGGCAGATATATTTCATACATATTCCTCCCAGAAATAACGCTCACATATACCTACCAGAAAACGGGTATTGTCTTACCATTACGTGGGATGTATTTCTGGGAGGTAAATGTGGGTGGTATTTCTGGGAGTTATATGTGGGTAGCAATTCTCGGGTATATATGTGGGAGGTATATTCTCGGGTGTATATGTGGGAGGTATTTCTGGGAGGTATTTCTCGGAAGTATATGTGGGAGGTATTTCTCGTGGGTATGTGAGGGAGGTATTACTGGGAGTTATAAGTGAGAGGTATTGCTGAGAGGTACACGTGCGAGGTATTTCTCGGAGGTATATGTGGAATGTGTTTTTGTGAATTTGAATGGTATTTCTCGGGGATATATTTGGGAGGTATTTCTCGGAGGTATATTTGGGAGGTATTTCTCGGAGTTATATTTGGGAGGTACTTCTCGGAGGTATATTTTGGAGATAATGCATATATGTATATATGTATATATATATATATGTATATATATATGTGTATATATATGTATATATGTGTATATATATATATATATATATATATATGTGTATATATATGTATATATATATATGTATGTGATTGAGGAATCGGAGAGCCGAGTTCGAATTCCAGTCGAATCCATTACATTTACTTACGTGCTAATACCCCTGGGAAAGGTATGAATCCTCTTCTACTCCCGCCAGCTATGGGTAAATAGCAGGACAGACTGGGTTCTATAGCCTTGGATGGCAACTGATCTACGTTAAAAAGAAATGGAAACCTACTGCGGAAAAATCTGCGTCTGTATCGAAAGACACATGACCCCCTAAGAGTGTATCACGCATGGCACATGACTGACTGACTCGTTCGAAGGGGATCATAATAAATTCGTTAATATTTGATCGATCGTGTCTTTTTCGATTCATGACTGACAAGGCAGAAGATTTTTCCGCAATAGATTGCATTTTCTTTCTGTGGTTGACTGGTTGAAAACCAAGACCGTAGGTCCCAGACTGTCCTGATATTTAGCCTATATCTGGGGGAGAAGAGCTGGATTCATAAGGATATTTACGAGTAAATGAATGTAACTAACCGGAAAGGAGTCGTTATGAATGAAACCACACCGCATATCCTGTGATTTGCTATGCAGTGCAGTTTTGAGGAAATGAAACAGGCTGCCAACTGACTTGACAGTGCTTACAGAATAAAAAAAAAATATTCGAAAGTCATAATAATAAATGCATGTCAGTAAAGTTGACAGCGATGGGTGTCTAAAACGGTTCTGTGACAGTTGCGTACTGGGCATTTTCGCCCCGGAAAATTGCGTACCAGACAATTGCGTCCCTGGGCATTTCAGTCTCCTGACAAATGCGTCCCTGGATAGATGCGTGACTCTGATAATTTTTGAAGCTTTTAAAGGCAATTATCATGAATTATGAATAAAAAAAAAAAAAAAGCATCGGAAGTAATCATAATTTTTTAAAAATAGAATAAAATTTAAAAAAAAATTAAATGTTTATTTTTATTTAAAATGTGACAGATTAACAGTGTTACAAAATCGCTCGACACATAGACAGAATTTTTTTTGTTTCCTCAGAGTTTTTCTTGTGATAGTGGTTGCTGTAATTTTCATCGGCCACAAATATTTTTTGACCAATGTTTGATTTTCGTATCTCTAAAATCTATCTGACATATTTATAAATCTGCCATTCGTCCTTGCTTTGAATGTTGCTGCCACATCTAGTCTTTTGCTCCTGCTATATATTTAGAGATTCTTGAAAAAATGCAAATAATCTGCAATGTTGTTGGTCCTGAACTGACATCTCTGTTTCAGTCAATCTCTCTCCGCCGTAACGTAGCTTTAATGGGTTTTTCTATAAATATGTTCATGGTAATTTTTATGATGAACATTCTTTTTTAAAAAAAATGTTATTTGTATTCCAAGTCCGCAGACAAATAGTTAGGACTTCATAGAGACTCTGTGGTATTGTGGTGGCTGTAGTAAGAATGAAAAGTAAGAATGCGTTGTTTTTGTGTGAAGAATACTGTGGTATGTTTATTCAGTGATTGTTGGTAGCTAAGAGAGAGGATGACCAGCCTTTTCCCCATCGCTCCTTTTGCCCTTGTTTTTTTTTTTTTTTTTTTTTTTTTTTTGTTTATTACAAAAATAAATATCATTTCTATGGTAGCTAGATCTTATCATTTTAAGCGCAATGCTAGATTAGCGTTATGGTCTCACACTTTTTACAGTTAAGACGATGTAAACGTAAGTTCGATGCTGCTTCTTCTATCGCACTTCTCGCTTGTGGAACTCTATTCCAGCTTCTTGCTTCCCAGTCAATCTTTAAAGATTTAAACGCAATATCATGTATTATCTACCGTCTCCTTCATTCATGTATTTTATTGCTCTTTTTTTAAAAGTCTTATTGTCATATTCTCTAACATTCAGTATCCACTCGCTTCTTAGTGGCTTTATTACCTTGCTTGGGGTGAAATGATTAAAAAATGTCATTAAATTCATATTTGCAACATATGTAGATTCAGTAGTTAAATACTTTTACACTATGGGAAGTAATCTCTACGGCTGGAATTAATAGTGAATGTTCAGACATAACTTTTTTTTTTTTTGGTTGGAGGGTAAAGAAAATCCAATTTGGGCGTTGTGCTACTGTAATTAAATCTAATTAATCAGTTAATTATACTGCATAGCCCATGGGCCATTTTCTGTTCTTTTTATTCCTATCTTGACATGTGTCAACTCAGAATTCCTTGAAAAGAATTTAAATGCCTCGAAGAAGTTTTTTTTTTCCTTTTAATTCTTTTATATTCCCAAAGTACCATTGAGTAATGGTTATCTCGCTGATTTGCAGATTCATGTACATATTTCAGTTCTTACTGTTCACTTTAACTTATAAACAAGAGCCTCATATGCGGAAATATTTGCTGAAAAAGCTAATCCGTTACACATTAATTTTTTCAGTTTGCTCGATAGCTTCACTGTGACTTTTCTTTTAAATATTTTTTATGGTAATTGTTCTGCTGAACCTTCTTAGTTAGCACTTCATAGAGACTTAGAGGTATTATGGTGACTGTAATTAAAATGGTATGTGTTGTTTTGGTGTAAGCAATAATGTAGTTGGCTTCAGTCAGTAATTGCGGCTTGCTAAGAAGACAGAATGAGGACCAGCCTTCCACTGCACCCCTTTTTTGACCTTGCATTTTCAAAATAAATATTACTTTCTTCTATGGTATCTAGATTTTATTAATTCAAACGCAGTCCTAGCCTGTGACTGGGTAAGTTTAAGATAAGACAGATTAATGACCAGCCTTCCCGCATCCCCTCCTTTTGGTCTTGTGCCACATTTTTGTGTTATCAAAATAAATATTAGTTTCTTCTATGGTAATTTGTTATTTTTATTCCCCCACCACTAGTGACAAATTGTACATATGTGAACTAAGTAAGACTTCATAGAGATTATGAGGTATTATGGTGAATGTAGTAAGAATGGTAAGTAAGAATGTGTTGATTTGGTGTGTGACGTCCCACCCGGTGTCGCTGCGCCAAATGTGACGTCTGCCTGGCTGCGTCCGTCGTGCTATCCTGTCCTGTGACGACCAACCGGCTTGGTATTGGTCGCGGCATCATATGTGACGTTCTAACTTTTTGGTGATTCGGATGGTAATCTGGTTAGATTCGGTATCAGCCTTGTCGTTTCCAGCTCGCTTCCAACGTCTGGTTACCGAAGTAACTGCTTTGATTTCCAGTCTAACCTACCCACGTTGTGAATTGATCTTAGGCAGACGAAATCAATCAGTCGCCGGGCCGTAATGCAAGTCTAGTTCGAACAAGGGCGATATCGCACAAGTATATGTAAAAGGAAATAAAATAATAACTAGAAAAGTTCAAATGTGTTAAAAAAGGATAACAATATTTTATATATGGTTGCTGAATACAGGACTGCGTCTACTTCCCAACCCGCTATATGGATTCGTGACACTTTGTGTTTGTTAGGTGAGTCTTAACATCTTAAGTTGTTTGTTCTTTAAGAAACTGGTTCTTGGTGTATCTTCAGATGATATTCGTAAAACTTGTTTTGGTGATGTGAGTCTAAGCCGTTCTTCAAAAATAAATTGTTCTTGGTTAGAAATTGAGTTCGGAATTTGCGCGAATCTTAGCTTCTTCGAGGCGGGTGCAATTGCTTGCCTGTCTGTTTCCAACCCCAACTGCGAACTTGAACTCGAACTCGAACTCAACTGAACTTAACTCGCTGCGACTCTGCTTATATGGACGCCGACCAAAACCGGGGTGGGCTTGTCGGGGTTTGAGGTTCCTTGATAATTCTAAACCCACAATCCACTTCTTTGTTTTCGGTCAGGAAAATTTTATTATTTTCCATTTTTGGAAGTCTTCCGTCTTCCCACCTTCTTCTGTTCTCATATTGGTATCTCACCCATACCCTCAGAGGGTGTCAACGGGTTTCCCCTCTCTCTTACAGTGGCACCTCACACCTATCCCTTCAGGGGGGGGCGCAACAGGCCTCCCCTCCTTCTTCACATGATTACCTCCGCCTAACCGCTCATGCCATCATTCAGCCAATGGGCGCTCAGCAGTGTGGGTGAGGCCAGACTAGCCTCGGTTTAAAAAATCTTGCTCAAAGAAAAAAAATTATCTTCCCTTTTTTTTTTCTTTTCCTTTTCTTTCTTCTCTTTGAAGAGACCTCACACCCTAGACTCGTTATCTTAACCGAATCATCTGGAATTCGTCAACCAGCTTTTCACCAGCATCAAGTGGGTGGTCATATGATGAGATAGCATTCTGGCGTTAATTAAAAATAATTTTCTTATCATAGCCAGACCCTGGTACAAAACAGATGCCTTTTTCAAAAGATCTTCGTAGATAGCCAACGGCTCAGTCTTTTGTTTTTGTAATTCTGCGGTTGATCCAACGGACATTTTCTGTGACCTAAATAATTTTTATCTATTTAGAATTCTGCCCTGTAGGTCATTTGACCAGCCTGGAATTTACACTCGCCCCGTAACATAAATCAGATTAAATCCAGTATCTTCCTTTTTCGACAATGGAAATAATAAAAAAATTACCACTTTTCTTTGTCAGAAAAATAACACCGCTTAGTGTCCTTTTTCGTGATGGCTTCTTATCACCTAACTTTAATTCTCGCGTTTCTTTTTTGCTTTTTTTTTCTTCTTTCTTTTTTTAGCAAGCCAAATAGTATCACATGTGTAAGAAATACTGTGGTATGTTCAGATCAGTAATCGTGGTTAGCTAAGTTTAAGATAAGACAGATTGACAACTACATTTTCCCTATTCCTCTTTTAGCCTTGTGCCACAGTTATGACTTCATAGAGACTCTGAGGTATTATGGTAGCTGGAGTGAAAATGGTAAGTAAAAATGTGTTATTTTGGCGTAATTGTGGCTAGATAAGTTTAAGATGAGATAGATTAAAGACCAGCTTTCCTCTATTCCTTTTTTGAGCTTGTGCCATTTTTTTTAATATCAAAATAAATATTATTTTCTCCTATATTAATGTTTTCTTTTTATTCCTCCACCCAAAGAGTCAAATTGTACATATGGGAACTAATTAGAACTTCATAGAGATTCTGAGGTATTATGGTGAATCTAGAAAGAATGGTACGTAAGAATATATTGTTTTGAAGTAAAGAATACTGTGATATATTCAGGTCAGTAATCGTGGCTAGCTACGTTTAATTATAAAGCTGATTGAAGACCAGCCTTTCCTACCCACCTTTGGCCTTTTAGAAAGAATTAATTTCTTCTATGGCACCTAGATTTCATGAATAGATTGGCGGAAAAGTCTCATCATTTTACAGTCGAAATTGCTAGATGTAACTGTAAGTTCTATGTTAACAGTTTCTTCTCTCGCATTTTGGAAATCAATTCCGGCTCCTTCATTTTCAACACTTTAAATGCACATTATTGTTGTCCTCATCTTTGTCGCCATATTTATTACAACGTTTCGGCCTTTCAGTATCTGTCTATATTTCTGAGATGAGGTATTATGTACACTATTTACATTATTCGGGCTATTGTCCTCATCTATGTCGCCATATTTATTACAACGTTTCGGCCTGTCAGTAAATGTCTATATCTCTGAGATGAGGCATTATGTACACTATTTATATTAATCGGACTATTGTCCTCATCTTTGTTGACATATTTATTACAGCGTTTCGGACGTTGTACGCTCCGGACTTCTTCAAGTGGTTGGAATGTCGAACTGAAACCTTTATTTCGCTCACTGGGGTAGACTGTTCTAGTTCCACGTGCCATGTTTTTGATGGATGTCAGTTATCAGTTATCTCCTGTTAATTCCCCTCTGAATGTTTTCCACTGCCTTAACTGGGTACTGAACTCACACTCTGGACACATGGCACAGTTGATAAAGGCGTTAGTTAGATCCAGTGACAGGACCCAAAGAGTGTGAGTTCAATACCCGGTTAAGGCAGTGAAGAACTTTCAGCCAGAGAGAAATTAGCAGGAGATAACTGATAACTGACATCCATTATACATGGCACGTGGAACTAGAACAGTCTACCCCAGTGAGCGAAATAAAGGGTTCACTTCGATATTCCAACCACCTAAAGAAGGCCGGAGCGTACAACGGCCGAAATGTTGTAATAAATATGGAAACAAATATGCGAACAATAGTCCAAATAATGTAAATAATGCGCATAATACCTCATCTCAGAAATATAGACAGAATTTAAATGCAATGTCAATCGTTATCTCCTGTTTTCTTAATTCCTGTTTTTTTCTCTTTCTTTAATAGTGTTTTTTTTTTCATATTTTTTTTATTTTCTCTAATACTAAGTTTTAGTCGTTTTATTGCCTTTCTTGGGATGGAATCGTTATGAAACAGGACTTTAGAAGAACAGTTAACTACTTACCTGAAAATCTCTTACCGATTTAAGATTTGAATTTACTTAATAGTTACGGAGGTGGGGAGATAATTATGTTCTTGTGTTGTGTTGTGATCTATATTTTTTTAATATCATCTACTTCAGTACAAACATTCCCATGAGCAGTTCCTTTGCGTTATTATCTGTGAATTGCTATTGTATTTTGGAAATAAGATCCAAGATTATTATTTTTTATTTTTTTGCCTTCTCCGTGACTTTGGGGATCCTCTTCTACACTGATGGCCATCTAAGTCTAGTGGACCAAGTTTGCCCACTATTTAAACCACAGCTGATGGAGAGTGAAGAAATAGATTCATACTATCCCCAAAGCCATTAGTATGAATTAAAAGCCGCGGTATAAAAAAGAACTTGAAATCTACGTAACTGTCATTTGATCTGACGTGGTATAACACTTAGCTATAGAGAAGCTTCTGGTTATCAAGGTTCAAATAACGTTTTTAAACACACAATCAAATGATTGTTACGTGAAGGAAACAGGTTCGATTCCTGATGAAGAATGCATATTTTTTATGAACTTTCTCGAACATACAGGCTGCTAAATATAATTAACAATGTTTACTTAAAAAACGGGAATTTACTTTAATAAATTTCACGTATTAAAATAACGTATAAACAGAAAATATATTAAATAATTGTCGGACTAGTTCATTTCATTATATATATATATATATATATATATATATATATATATATATATATATATATATATAAGAACAGTAAGATATATAATCCGGTGTTCTTATAGATATTTTTATCTTTACAAAATAGTGCTCAATGTAAATTTACAGAGCATTAAAACCCAGTAAATTTAAAAATAAGTTACTCCAAAATTCGCTTGAGGATGAAATGGAACTAATGTCTTGAATTTGATTACAAAATTAAATTCTAAGCTTTTAGCTTCCATTTTTGAAACATGGTTAGAACTGTGTAGCGAAAAAGCATATTTTAAATCAGTTAATTTTAATATATATATATATATATATATATATATTCTCCTGATGATGGTCATGTTGACCGAAACTAGTCGAGGAATCTAAATGAAATAATAATAATAAAAACGAAAGAATATTAATCTACAACCAAGTGTTTCTGAAGATTTTAATTTTTTAATATTTTTTATTGTTCAATATATATATATATATATATATATATATATATATATATATATATATATATATATATATATAAATGCGAGTAAAAATCCACAGTTCGTTGCATTTACTTTCAAAAAAGGGCTCAATACAAATAGAGAAAAATATTGTATTTTTATTATAGGCGGTTATAATAAAAACTTTTTTATCGTTACACAAGAGGTTTCATGTTTCAATACTATGGTTGTACTTCCTCAGCGATGCTTGGTAACTGCTGGTAAAATGTTTTTTAGGGAAATTTAAAAACAAATCGTTACCTATTTTCCGAAAGTTAAAGGGAGTATAAGGTCAGAATTAAAAGTATACTTTTGGTTATGTCAACATTAACCAACTAAATATCAGATCTACGCTTAACAGAAAAATAAGGTCAGAGGGTGTGGGTGAGTGATTATTTTTTTATATCACGATATGGCATTGCCTTAGGAAATACAACCATAGTATTGAAACATGAAAGATTTTGTATAGCGATTTAAAATATTTTTATTAAAATCTCTTATAATAAAAATTATATAAATATATATATATATATATATATATATATATATATATATATATATATATATGTATTGTGTATATTAAGGCAGCAATTTTTCATTAATGCATGTTTCATTAAATAGTATTGACAAGTTTTGTCCATTTATTTTAAGTAAGTTCCTTTCATATTGTCTGATAAGCTTAATAACATTTTCGTTGAAAGACGAAAGGAAAACACCATACTGATACATGTTTAAATCCAATGTAATCTTTCGGCTTACACAAGCCATTATCAAAGATAGAAATTTCAATAAATCAAACAACACAAGGATTTTGTGTTTAAAAACATTAATCCTTGTTGACAACACAACTATACTTAAACATGAAAACGATAAAGAAAAATTAAAAATTCTTGAAGCATTATACATAAAACAGTTGAAACCTAATCTGAACAAAATAAACTATGAAATCTCCACAAATATCCTTAAATGCCTATAATTTATATCAGAAGCCATTGGTTTATACCAACGGCTTCTCATACTTAATACTTCTCGTTTTTCACTCTCGCGTGGTCATGTGTGACGTCACGGGCTGCGACGCGATTTTCGCTTCCGCGTCTCATATATACGAGTTTGTCGTTACTTGGAAATTTTTATGCAGCAAGGACGGACTATCATTGTTGTTTCGTCCGTTGTTGTTTGAATATGAAAGGAAATTACTTAAGATAAATAGACAAAGCTAGTCTATATTATTTAGTCAAACATTCATTAATATATATATATATATATATATATATATATATATATATATATATATAAGGGATTATTGACGCCAACATTCAGAAGAGACAGGATTTTTCACGCTAGACAAAATCGTCATGGCGATGTGACGATTGCGTCTAGCATGAAACAGCCTGTGGAACTTCATAGAGATTCTGAGGTACAGTTCTGTGGAAACGAACTCCCAAAATTACTAATTATTACAAGCTTAAACTTTTCAAGTATAGTGTTAACCGTTATCTTCTCCTCTTACGCTTAAAATCCCATTTCTGTCAATTCAAGTCTCTTCTCTGATTAGATAACCGAACATTCACACCCATTTCTCGGATCAGAGCAGATTTCCTCTCTTTTCATTCTTCAAGATCTTAGATATTCTCGCTAATACAATCATAACTGGATATCTTCAAATGGTCGGCTTCTTGTACTTATACAGTAAGTACTGACTCCACATACTATCCACTAACTTTACAAGACCGAGTTCAGGCCTAAAATGGAGCATTGTTGCCATACTTGGGTGGGAGCTGCTCAGTTCTCACTTTCCAGTTTCGATTGAGTCCAAAAGCTTCTCCGAGTACTTGTCGGAAAAGAATTAGTTTCCATCCTTTAACCTCTCTGTCTCTCTCTCTTTCACAGTTGGGATGCGGCAATCATCTCGCCGCCCTATCGCTACACCCATGAAAAGTGCTCAGACGGACTACATTCCTTCACGGCTAGGACCTTCCATGTCACCCGCATTGTAACAAACTACCCTCATTCCTCCGTATTCCATAGGTGAACAGCTTCTTCCACTTGAACAGCTTCTTCGGCCTGCGAACTGCTGCTCTGTGGAACTGACACCTACAAGGATGTTTCCTCGATCACTACAATCTTAACCTGTTCAAGTATAGCGTAAACCGTTATTTTCCCCTCCTATCCTTACAAACTACCTCTTAACGTTACCCTCTACCTCGAGTGGCTCCGGGGCTTTGTAGATGGTGAACTTTACTGTAAAAAATTGCTTCGTTTTTTGTTGTGTTTTCTTATCTGCTTTAGGTTGTAGGGAACAGTTATTTGCGTTGAAAACAACGAAAGAAAATCCTGCTTGTCGCTCTGATGTGAAGACAACAAAAAACGAAATAACTTTTAGTCGTCGTTATGACAAAAAACTAACACAACGAGTCTGTGGCTTAATATTGAAATAATTTAATAGAAAATTTGATACAAATTAATTTGTGTTGATAGTAATCATTTTAATAGTAATTACTAAGCAATTTCTGAATAATGTATTATAATTTAATTTGAATATATCGTGATTTAATTAAATTTCAAAGCAACTCGATTTGTTCATTTTTATCGCGAAAAATACGATAACGAGGTCTTAATGCTGATCACTGTCATTATTACGTTTCACTCAAATTTTCACAGTGGGGTATTTCGTCACGTCCTATAAATTTTTCCCGAAGAAAGTCCTTCTAAGCAGTTTCATGTGTTATAATTATATACAATTTCATCTGAGGCCCTGATTCAAAAACTTGAAAATAAATTGCAAATGGAAATAAGTTGCGATAAAAATGCAGTTGTATTCAGGTAAACATGTTTAGTTAAAAAAAAAAAAAAAAAAAAAAAAAAAAAAAGGGACTTTTCTGTTATTTGAAATCTTTCCGGGGGAGGGGTGCGCTGTGGTTATTCCGTTTTCTGAAAGGTCTTATGGGGAATGAGTCGCCATTTGCCATTCTTCGATCACGGGATATATATAAAAAAAAAAAAAATTTAACTCGAGGTTCAACATAAGTTGCAACTAAAATCAAAAATATACAGGGTGTCCCCAAAAAGTTGACATCATTTTAAACGTAATTATCTTGGAAACTACTAAGTCTAGCTCAATGAAATTGAACAGTTTAGGTGTTGAACATCATAATTTTATTCTGGGACCGATTTCGTAAGTGTTCAATATGTGCACCGCCTGTGACACGGTATGTTAGACATTTTGACGGTCGTCTTCGAGTATAGAAGCCAGAGGTTAGCAGTGAATATTTCGGAGACAGTAGGAAAGCGTAGTTCAGGTTAGCAGTGGATATCGCAGCAAAGTAGCAGAGCGTAGTACTTCCTTCTGTTCATCTTCGCCTGACAAGTTGGTACTGGTCATTCGGGTAGGGTAAACAAAAATGGCCGCATTTATACACGGCGGATAGAATGTTCTGCGGCTTCTGATTGGTTAACCTTCTATTGGTAGACTATAAAGCGAGTCAAGGCATTTGGACCAACTCACTAGTCATATATATATATATACATATACACAAAAAACTGTAACACGGGACACGTCAAGTCAGTAATGAAGCTCTTGCCAAACACGCTGTAGCATGTCTCCGGTAACATCCAGTGCGGAAGTGATTCTCTCGTTGAGTTCCTCAATGCTAACAGGAAGAGGGGAGCATAGATCAGTCCCTTCACACAACAACATAAAAAGAATCGTACAGGGACATGTCCGGTGTCCGCAGCGGCTATTTCATCATAAAATTCTCTTCATCTCCATTGCTTTGGGAGTAAACGCCATGGCTCAGCCTGAAGTCACCTACAAAACGAAAAAATGTTAGTATGGTGAAGAAAACTATATATATATATATATATATATATATATATATATATATATATATATATATATATCTTCCGTTTTAAATTTAGACACCCCCACCTTACCCTGACTTGACATCTATGAAAGGTAACTCTATACTGATACAAATTATTAACACCCAACACACCTACCTATTATAAACAATTCGCTCTGGCTGTTACCATGGAAATTTTGATTTCAATTATGAATATACTATTAAAACACATTACTTTCAGAAATAAGTTATTCCCAAAAAAATATCGCTTGAAGATAGCGCTTACTTTAATTCAATTCAATTCAAATAATTATATTGAAGTTTTCGGCTCTTGTTTTGAAACATGAGAACTCTTATATAGCGTGTTGGAATCATATTTTGAAATAAATAATTATATTTATGCTCTACTTTTGTATCGAGCACTATTTTTTAAAAACAATAACAAAAAAACTAATGAACTTTGGATTATTTACATAACCAGTTCTTTCCTATTTTCTATATATTTTCACACACACACACACACACACACATATACATATATATATATATATATATATATATATAATGAAATGGACTAAGTCCGACAATTATTTTAATATATTTTGTTTATACGTTATTTCTATAGATACAAATATTTAAGTAAATGCTCTGTTTATAGTAAACAGTATTAACAACATTTACCGGCCTGAATGTCCGAGAAACCTCCATAGAAAATATGCGTCCTCCGACAGGAATCGAACCTGTATCCTATAGTCTGATGTGCTTTAACCGATTGGGCCTGAATGTTTGAAAATGTCTATCCTCCAAGGAACCGTCATATAGACTGACGTGCTATACCATTCATCTACAGAGGAAGGGTCTGGTTAGCAAGGTCGAATGACTGCTTTTAAACTACAAAGTTCCCATGATCCCCCTCGGACGCTCATATCTTAACGTAAACAAATGAGGTCATATATTATGAAATGGCCTAAGTCATACAATTATCTATTAAAAAAAAACAACGTACAAACAATATATTAAAATAATTATCGGATGTAATTAACTGGTGATTAAATTATTTTTATTAAATTTCAAAAGCAAAGTTTTACCTCTTTTAAAAGATAAAGTGGGGTGACACCGTCAGAATTAAAAATAGACTTGTGGATTTGTGAGAGCGTGAGAGCCAACATCTGACTGACACGAATGTTAACTAGCTTGCTAGCATGCAAAAAAAAATGATAGCTACATTCGTCACAATTGGGAAAAATTTAAATCTGCATGGCACTTTACTCCAACTGGCTCATTCGCTTGCTTAAACTCAACGTTGATTCTGATTCCGCAGAACTGGGTTGGACGTGAAAAAGTATTTGTTGTTAACATTCTTTTTTCATTCGGTTTTTCCAGTTACGAGTCCTTTTTTTAAAGCTGATCGTTTTGTGTTCATTTTGTTTAGTTCTTTTTTTCGTAACAGATTTAATGTTTATTATAGAGCTTAGAAAAAATTGGAAGTGTGAGATAGGCAAGAAGTAAGGCATGTAGCAACATCAGCACGGCAAAGGGCACTACTTTAAAGGCAAGTAGGGCAAAAATATTTTAAGTTAAGTGATAGCTGTATGAGTCGCACGATTTTTGAATCAAGCACGGGCAACGCCGGGCAATGCTGCTAGCATATATATATATATATATATATATATATATATATATATATATATATATGTGTGTGTGTGTGTGTGTGTGTGTGTGTAATGTTGTTTAAATATATCTTGGAAGAAGATGGAAGGCGAATGGACAGAAGAAAAGATAGATTTAATATCGGAAGCCAGGAATTTGAAAAAAAAAAAGAAAGTATAAAACGTAAGAATAGAAAAGGAAGTTATGACGGAAGAAAAAAAAGAAAGGAGAAAAAAGTTAATAAAATTAAAGGAAATAGAAAAATTGTAGGTAAAACGATAAAGAATACAATGAGGAAAGGAAAGAAAAGAAAGAAGAACAATTAAGAAATGTAAAAGAGAAGAGAAAAGGAAAGAACGAATGTAGGAAAAAGAAGAGAAAGAATCAATGAAAAAAAGAAAGATAAAGAAATAAAAAAGAAATAAAAGGAAAGAATACAATGAGGAAAGGAAAGAAAAGAAAGAAGAACAAATAAGAAATGTAAAAGAGAAGAGAAAAGGAAAGAACGAATGTAGGAAAAAGAAGAGAAAGAATCAATGAAAAAAAGAAAGATAAAGAAATAAAAAAGAAATAAAAGGAAAGAATAGAAGGAGGGGAAAAATGCGGGTAAAGACAAAGCAAAAAAAGTAAAAACGGAAAAAGAAAAAAGGAAAAAATATAGAAATGACAGAAGGAAGAAAAGAAAAGTGAAAAGTAGAAAAAAATGAAAGAAAGTAAAAAAAAAAAAAAAAAGAAACATGAAAGGAATGAAAGCTTGAAAAAAAGAAAAAAAAAGAAAGGAAGCTAAAAAAAAATGATATATTTGTCCTTTACAGTTTATCAACCCTCTGCAGGTTATTTAAAGTTAAAACATATTTCTAGATTGTAAGAATTTCTGTGGGGATGAGGGAGATAATAATTTGTTGATAAGTCTTACTATTTAACCCACAGCAGAGAGTTGGATTCATACCGTTTCCAAGACTGTTTGCACGCAATTGAACATAACGACCCCAACCGGAATTGGAACTCGCACTTCACATTAACAATTTCGAGCCATTATCCATTACACCACCCGCACATCCGAGCTTAAGTCACTTTGTTTTCCCAAGCGGTCAATCACCCAGGATCGACATTGCTTAAATTCTTTGATCGTACTGGAAGTGGTGTTTCAATATGAGATACCCATGAGTCGGACAGAATTAAGTGCGGAGTAAAAAGGAGGACAACCGAAAAGTAAAAGGAAAGAAGGAATAGAAAGAAGGAAAAATGCAGGAAAGAAAAAAAAAAGGAATGAAAAAGGAAAGAAAGAAAGCAAGAAAAAGGAAAGAAAAAAGGAAAGAAAGAAAGGAAGAAAGAAAGAAAGAAAGAAAGAAAAAGGAAAGAAAAAAGGAAAGGAAAAGAAAAGAAAGGAAGAAGGGAAAGAAAAAAGGAAAGGAAAAGAAAGGAATAAGGGAAAGAAAAAAGGAAAGAAAAAAAGGAAATAAAAAAGAAAGAAAGAAAGAAAGAAAGAAAAAGGAAAGAAAAAAGGATAAAAGAAAGAAAATAAAGGAAAGGAATAGAAAGGAAGAAGTGAAAGAAAAAGGAAAGAAAAAGAATGTAAAAGTAATGAAAAAGAAGGAAAAAAGGAAAGAAAAAGGAAAGAAAGAAAGCAAGAAAAAGTAAAGAGAAAGGAAAGAAAAAAAGAAAAATGAAAGAAAAAAGGAAAGGAAAAGGAAGGAAGAAGGGAAAGAAAAAAGGAAAGAAAAAGAAAAAGGAAAGAAAAATGAAAGAGAAATGGAAAGAAAACGAAAAGAAAAAGGAAAGAAAAAGAAAGAAAAAACGAAATATAAAAGGAAAAAAGAAAGAAAAACGAAAAAAGAAAGAAAAATAGTAAGAAAAAGGAAAATGGAAGGAAAAAGGAAAGAAAAATGGAAAGAAAAAGAGAGAAAAAAGGGAAGAGAAATGGATAGAAAAAGGCAAGAAAAATAAAAGAAAAAAGAAAGAAGTGGAAAAGAAAAAGAAAGGAAAAACGAAAGAAAAGGAACGAAAAAAGAAGAAAAGGAAGGAAAAAGGGAAAAAGAAAAGTAAAACGGAAAGAAAAAGGTTAGAATAGATAATGAAGGAAGAACAGATGGAAAGAAGGCAGAAACCATAAACCATGGAAAGGAAAAAGAAATGTCGAAAAAAAAAGGAAGAGATAAACAGAAAAAAGCAGAAATAAATAACTAAACAAGAAGAGGAATCAAGAACAGAGAAATTAACGTGAATATAAAAAAAAATAAACGAGAGAAGAAACGAACAAATATCAAATAAATAAATAAATAAATAAAATCTCGTATGTCTATTTTAGTTTTTTTTCTACCCTACAAGTATCTCATTATGGGGCACAGAAGCAAGATAATATTTTTAAAAATATTTTAACTGCTCTAACGCAGCCTGTGGTTTAGAAGGAAAAATACGAGGATACCATTGGAATGCCAGAACGACCCCAAGAAATTGAGCTCTCTATTTTTGTTTAATCGCCTGATTCTCGTGTATTTTTCTCTGCGGGAGAACGAAGATTATGACCAAACTTAATGGACAATTTTCTGTGTGACATGGAATATGAGTATAGATATATATTTTACATTTATCGTCCCAGACTCTAAAATTGCATCGGGATTTTGGAGAGTTAGATTACATTGCCGGCAGCGAATGCTATGGTTTTACTAGACTTACCGTTCGATGCATTTAATATCGAAAGAGTTCGACGGATAATGCTGACTGAATTTTTGCGTCCCTTTTGAAATACTTACTCTGCAACTACTTAAATTTCGCATTACGCTTTTAGAGTACTTTGCCATTCCTGGAATGATACGGTCCGAGACAATAATCTTTAAACTCGCGTCGCCTAAGAGCCGGTAAATAATACTTGAATTCTCAATTGACCATCATCATCATTATCAAAACAGTGTTGCTTTTGTCTTTATGAACACTCTTACAGGGTTGCCTACTGGCAAAACTTGTTGTATATTTCTCACCTGATGCTAGTCGTCCCTAGATTTCTTCCTTACGTACCGTGTCCCCTCAGGATGTAGGCAATCATGGCTCTCCACAACGCCCTCACTTTTATATTTCTAAATGTTGTCTTTACTTTCTCTTAAACCTTGTTCCGCCAACATCGTTTACTCAAGCTCACTAAGTATGTTGATTTTCTAAGCGTAGCTTTAATGTGGCACAAGGCAGAATGGTTGGGGTACCCAGTGAGGAAAGAAATCACTACCCAGACGTAATTGTTCTAGCAAGAAAAATTTGCCAACTATTACACCACGTCGAGCGGTCCATAAGCTCCCTAAATATGTTATACGAGGAGGTACGGTGGAGTAATGGATAGCGACCCGGGTCACGGAGATCAGAGAGCCGAGTTCGAATTCCAGTCGGATCCACGTGCTAATACTCTTGGGAAAGGTATGAATCCTCTTCTTCTTCCCCCCAGCTATGGGTAAATAGCAAGACAAAAAGGAAAGATGAAAGATATTAGGTTGGTGCAAAAATAATGACGTAATAATGTCGTTTTTTGACGTTAAAAAATTATTTTTGCACCAACCTTATAAAAGGAGAGAGAAATCAAAAGAAAAAAGGCAAAAAAATGAGAGAGAGAGAAAAAAAAGAAGAATGCAAGGAAAATAATAGAAAAAGAAAGAAAAGGAAAGAAAAAAGGAAAGAAAAAAGAAATGTCGAAATAAAAAGAAAAAGAGACAAAGAGAAAGAAGCAGAAATGAATAAGTAAGCCAGAAGAGGAATCAAGAACAGAGAAAAGAAACGTGAAAATAAAAATAAAAAAAAACGAAAATAAAAGAATAAATATCAAATAAATAAATGAAAGAGATCTCATATGTTTATTTTAGTTCTTTTTCTACCCTACAAGTATCTCATAAATAACAGGATAGAAGGGGTTCTATAGCCTTGGGTGGCAACTGATCTCACTCGCTCAGAATTCAAAAGAGTATGTAGCCCTGGCGTAGTACATACTATACAGATCGATGGCCCTGACTACTTTCGAATGATCACATTATGCGTTGATTTCCACTGTTCCTTGTCCCTTCAATCTGCCCTGTAAGTTTCTTCAATATGTGCCCTTTAAAACTCAACCGTCTCTTCCTGATGTTAAATATATATCTGTCTTCAAGGCGTTGGTTAGATCCAGTAACAAGACCTAAAGAGTTGTGAGTTCAATACCTGGTTAAGAACTTGGAGAGAATTAACAGGAGATAACTGACATCCATTAGACATGGCACGTGGAACTAGAACTAGTACTAGAACAGTCTACCCCAGTGAGTGAAATCAAGGGTTCAGTTCGACATTTCAACCACCCGAAGAAGGCCGGAACGTACAACGGCCGAAATCATGTGATAAATATGGCGACAAAGATGAGGACAATAGACCGAATAATTTTAAATATATATGTTTTCTATTTTTTCTAAAACTTTGTCGTTGCTCAGTATCCTTCTGCAGAATAAGATTTTCTGTTGCTTCTTCATCATTAAGAAGATTGTTCAGAATACAGGAAAAGAGATATGAACAGTTTAGTAATCTTTTCCTTGTTTCTAGCGTTTTCTATTTCTCAGCACTCTGATTAACTTCAGGAATCCCCAGCATCCTACTGTAAAAAATTCAACTGTTTCTTTCTAATGTTAAGTATAAGTTTCCTTTTTGCTTCTATTTTCTCCAAAACCGCGTCGTTACTCAGATGTTCGGTCCATGGTATCCTTCTGTAGCAATTTCAACTGTTTTTTTCCAATGTTAAGTTTAAATTTCTTTTTTGTTTCCATTTTCTCTAAAAACTCGTCGTTGCTCACATGTTCGGTCCATGGTACCCTCAGCATCCTTCTGTAGAAATTTCAACTGTCTCTTCCTGATGTTAAGTTTAAATTTCTTTTTTGTTTCCATTTTCACTAAAACCTCGTCGTTGCTCACATGTTCGGTCCATGGTATCCTCAGCATCCTTCTGTAGAAATTTCAACTGTCTCTTCCTGATGTTAAGTATAAGTTTCCTTTTTGTTTCCATTTTCTCTAAAACCTCGTCGTTGCTCACATGTTCGGTCCATGGTATCCTCAGCATCCTTCTGTAGAAATTTCAACTGTCTCTTCCTGATGTTAAGTATAAGTTTCCTTTTTGTTTCCATTTTCTCTAAAACCTCGTCGTTGCTCACATGTTCGGTCCATGGTATCCTCAGCATCCTTCTGTAGAAATTTCAACTTTTTTTGTCTAATATTAATTAAGTTTCCTTTTTCTTTCTATTTTCCTAAAACCTTCTTTTCCTTTTTCTTTCCATTTTCCTAAAAACTTTGGTATCTCCGATTTGTAATTGGCACTTTGAGCTCATCCTTATGCTAGAAACATGCATTATGTCCTCTCGTAGTTGCACTAGCAGAACGTCAAGTTTTCTGGTCTTGAGGTTCAGAACAGGCAGAAATGCCTATTTTAACATAAGTACCCGTAAACAGAGTACTGAAATGTTGGGTATTACCAGTCCTGCTATATGGCAGTGAATGGTGGACAATCGCATCACAGATGAGGCAGCAGACATAAAGATGCTCAGAATAACGCAGGCTGAACATATCAGCAACGACGAAGTTAAAAAAAACAAACAAAAAAAAACGGAAACATACATAATATCAGAAAGAGACTGTTAAAGTTTTTAGAGTACATAATGAGGAAAGAGTGCTTAGAAAATTTGACACTCACATGACGTATAGAATGCAAGACAGACCGATGGAAAAAGTAACATGGTCCATAAAAAAAGAATAATTAATTTAAGCATAATATATTCTTCTAGTTAGAAACAACATTTGCGGCTTGCTAGAATCTTTATTTAGCATATCTCATGGTAATGAAATAACAACAAAAGCTAGAATGCAGTGGAAATTGGGGAGAGCCATGATCAGCATCCTTCTGAAGCTTGAGTAAATGTATGGCGCAACAAGTTTTAGGTGAGATAACAAAAAGACAACATTTCTATGAGTTAGAAAGGAGAGTAAACTGTGGGGAGCAATGATCCCCAGCGTCCTTGAGAAACATGACACATAAAAGATGATGAATGAGCTTGATTAAATAGGAGAAATAACAAAAAGATTAACTTTATTAAGAGCTA